>CM069455.1:6610809-6665591 GCA_035610835.1 Ophiura sarsii
TGACCTGTTTTTTCGACATAAGATTTGTAATAAGAATTTCAAGAAAATTGGGTCTTTGGTGTGGGCCAATTTGTATTCATTCAAAAAACACGTCTTTTTGCAATCGAAAATACAATACAATGCGATCTGATAAAAAATCCCAGAATGCCCCAGTACTAAGCTACACCTTAACTCGAAATGTTGACATGTTTTTTCGAGTTAAGAATTTCAATAAGAATTTCAAGAAAATGGGGTATTTATTCTTTGTAATCGAAAATACAATACAATGCGTATGAAATTCTTATTGAAATTCTGAACTCGAACAAATATGTCAACATTTCGAGTTAAGGTGTAGCTTATTACTGGGATATTCTGAAACATGTATACAAACAAAGGTTATGGCCCATTATCTTGAAATTGACTTGAAACTCGAAACTCGATACACGAAACTCGATACTCGAAACTCGAAACTCGAAACTCGAAACTCGAAACTCGAAAATGAAGATAAGTAACACACTGTTCCCTTAGATATAATTGGCGTGTAATGTACATATTTCATTAACCGACTAAACGTGCTGAAAGTCAAAAGGGTTTATTAACGATACATAACCTTACCTTTAGGTAACGAATATACACAGACGAATCCTGGACGTGTTAACTAAAATTGGCTGTTCGGTGTCAATCATTTCGCTTCTTATCACCATCGCTGTGTTCTTGTCATTCAAGTAAGTGAAGATAATAATATTCAAATTACAATTTTGCTACATTATTGTTGTTATGAAAGAAGGGGCATTTTGATGATTTGTTTCATAAGATTTTAACTAGCTATTCAACCAGACTGTCCAGACACAATCACAAGAAAAAGTTAAAAAAGTGAATTTGACATTCACGACATCGGATGTTAGTACACTCAGGCAATGACGAAAGCTCTAGTATAACACATAAGTTTATCCATATCGTATTTGGGGTGTGTTTGTATTGCAATAATGATCTGTTTTCATTATCATACATACAAAGGACATTGCGTTCATCTGATCGTATCCAAATCCACATCCAATTGGCGGTGTCTTTACTGTTGGCCCAACTCGTGTTTTTGATTGGTGTTGATCGGACGGAGCAAAAGGTAGATTTAAAATTAAGTATATCGTGTCATTACTGTCATTACTGTCATTACATTGTTTTAGGAATGGTTTATGGGTTAAATGGGCATGAAGAGATATGTTGGAGGATGCGCCCTCAATTATGATAAAAACTGGGATTTGTATATATTTACAATTGCATTTACATGTATGAGGATTAAGAAAATCAGCCCTCTTTGTACAACAAAACTTCGATTCCAAAATGCTGGTAGAGCCAGCGTGATCAGCATTTAACCGTAGATAGTGTCCCCCTGCAGCACGCGTGATAAATAACGCGAACCATATTTACATAGAGGGTGTTTTTTAAGAAAAGGTTAACTTTTTCAAAAACGACAGGATAAACTTCTTGTCTCCGCCAGAAACCGCTCAACACATTTTAATTTACAGCAACTTCCGGGTGCTTAAAAACTTGCTCACTCTGTAAGAAATATCATGTTTAAATATAGGGTCCCCAAATATTAGTAAAGTCCTTGTATATATTTATGCATTCTGTGTTATCCCTTGTATTGTTGTTATGATGTTTTTGTTGTACCTCAGTTACCCTGATGGGATCTAATGAGATTTTGACAAACCTAAAAACTAAACAAAAAAGCCCCTCTCCTATCCCGTCCTCGGATTAATGTAAGCATAGGGTGTACACTTGCACCATGTACACTCTAAACAATTACGTAGTAATTGATGGTAAAACACCGTCAAATAGACTAAATATTGATAGTATTCAAATTTTAAAGAATATCGACATCATTGTTACGCTGTAATAATATTCAATTATGCATAAAGAGACTACATTTCACGAACTAAAAATACTGTAATTTTTACAGTTAAATACTGGCAGCAGTTCTGCCAACAAATTACCGTAAATATTACAGTCTAACATACAACATGTACAGGTTTAGACTGTATATATTTTACCACAAACTGTAATAATGTTTACAGTTACGCGACATAAGGGTGGACAGATTTATATTTACGTCGTCAATGGGTTTATTTCTTAACACATTTATTCCCAAGTTCTTTTGTACGGTATACTATGCATACTGTAGTTGTTATGGCAATTTGTTGGCAGAATTGCTGGCAGTATTGTACTCGAAAATGATGAATTTGAAATATTTGTTTATTCTGTGTCTCAAACAGGTTGCATGTAACATAATAGGGATGATTCTTCATTACCTCTTCCTGTCCACCTTCGGGTGGATGGGAGCTGAGGGCGTAAATCTTTATTATAAAATAATAAAGGTTTACGGGGCAGAGAAAAATCGGCTGTGTGCATACGCTGTTGTTGGATGGGGCGCTCCCTTACCGATCGTGGTTATTAGTGCTGCGTTGAGATTCAACGACTATACGTCGCATCCAAGCAGGTGAGTCTTGAACTCCCTCAACGCCCGATTCATCAATATACTACTGTAGTTAATTTTGTAGATAAACGAAATGGGACAATGGTTGTTCATAGAGACATTGGATGATTAAAAACGTTTTACTTATAAGTTGCAATGTACACATGATTATAATTGAAAGTACGCATTGAATGTGGTTTAACCAAACTTATACATGATATCGCGCGTAATCATTTAATTGGGAACACAGGTGTGTCTTTGCAAACTGAATCTCACAATATCTGGATTTCTTAGAATTCTTGACAGAGACTCGATGTTGTTGTGTTTGTTTCAGTTGCTGGTTGAATACAAACTTTGGACTCATATGGGCGTTTGCAGCTCCCGCTGCTCTTGTTATATTGGTATGTATGTATAAACGTAACAAAACACTTGTAAACTAAACAAAACGCAACATTTAACTACATATTCATATTTACGATTTGTTGAACGTACATAACGAGTGTAACCTGGATGGAAACAATGAACGGAAATAACAGTCAGCTCTGGAACGAGAGCCCGTTTCACTTGAAGTCGCTGCTAATTGACTGTTGTGCGTCACCGTGGTAACGTATAACCGTCAATTTGTGCAATCATTTCATTTTCGATTTTCAACCTTAAATATTTGCATACAAATGAACATACACCTTTTTACCGCGATTAGACTACCATTTTTAGGCGATTTTTTAAACATTATCGATCTCAGATACGAGACTTATTTTATGGTTTAAATCGGCAAAATATGATATTTTTTTCTTTCAATCTGTGACAGGAGGTCGTTCCCTTGGATACGCAGTCCCGTTCCCAAGCCCGCCCTCTATTGAAATATCAAACTTATTCGTCACCCAGCGGAAGACGGTCTCCTGTCACTTGATGCATCGCGTGTGTAAAAATTGACGGCAATGCGTCACTAATGGGGCCTTCACATCACATGTCACATGTATACGTGTGAACTGGGCGGCCCCCTACCGTCTAATAGAAAAACAACAGAGCCCAACACGGTGAACCAATCAGCAAAAAATGTCAACGGCCGCATTGATTTTTTTTTTGGTCACCGGGTCCATACCGTTCTATACCGGGTCTATACCGGGTCCTCACCGGTCTGGTACAGGGCTCCTACCACCTCCTCATCGGGTCCTCATCGACCGGAATGCCTGGGTACCGGCCGAACCGCCTTGATGACGTCATCAAACCGCCCTTTATCAGCTGAGCGCTCAAGCTCGACGCTTTACTCGCAACCCGTACTTCTCTGTATTTTTCACATGTATCCGTGTGAGCTGAGCGGCCCCTTACCGTGTAACAAAATGGTGCGGACGGCGACATACGGCGAGGACACACGGTGGGCCGTTCCCCGTCCGTTGAAAACGTTCAGGGGACTTTGCCGGCCATCCGCGCCCGGCAGGAAATTTGAGCGGCGGCGGCGAACGATGAGAGCCCGGTATAAAGACCTTATAAGGACGGCGCGCCCGTTCGCAGAGCGGTGATGGACGGTTGTGGACGTCGATCATCTCAGCGACGGGCATGCTCAAAACACCTGCCAGGTGATAAAAGCGGCGGCGAACGATGACAGCCAGGTATGAGGACCTTATAAGGACGGCGCACCCGTTTCGCGCCCATTCGCAGAGCGGTGATGGACGGTGGTGGACGTCGACCATCTCAGCGACGGGCTGTGGTTGCCCGACTATTGTGTGATAACGGATGAGTTTGTCTATATTTTGAGTAGTGGATACTGGCTGAAACGGGCGCGTGCCCCCTGGATAACAGTCAGCGCAACGGACTTTCACCGGGCGCTCGCAGTGTGACGCCGTACGGGTTTGCACGGTACCTGCCACATAGCGCCTGGGTAACATTCTATTAACGTGTTGACGGTCTCATAACGTCTCCGTAACATCCAATTAGCATCCTATTACCGTTTCCTCGCAATTGTACCGTCTCAAAACTCCTGCCGGGCGCGGATGGCCGGCAAAGTCCCCTGAACGTGTGCAACGGGCGGAAAACGGACCACCGTGTGTGCCGCCGTCCGCACCAATTTTCACACGGTAAGGGGCCGCCCAGCTCACACGGATACACGAATAGTTTAACCAAGTGAATATGATTACTGAACCTCGAAAACGTCAGCATTTGAGACCTGTCATTACATACAAAATGAGAGTTAAATAGGAACATTTTATTTTCAGGTTTGACCAGATTCAAAATGGTCAGAAAACAAGCTTTAAAACGATATGCAACATGTCATAATTGCTCAATGTTTTCCCGCGTCAAAATTCAAAATGAAGTTGCAAAAATAAACTTAACTTAAATACTGCCAAATGGAACACTTAATTACCATAGTACATGTATAACCAAATAAATATATACTGACCTTCGAGAGCTTCAGCATGTGTACCCTATTAAAGATGTCCTTTATCATAACAACATCTTGTCCATATCTTAACATTTGTAGATCAATACCATAATCCTTGCAATGGTTGGACGCATCTTATGGCGATCAGTAAGAGCAGTAAATCCAAACGAACAAGTTACGGGAATCAGGTAAGATATCGCTGCCAATTGGCTTAGGGAAGACGTCAAAACTCGACCGCCCGTTGACTGCCGGTTACGGGCGGTTCCGCCCGGTTCTTTCAGGTCAAATGTTTTACTGGTATATGAATATTCGCGCATGCAACACTGAACAACCGCCGGTTGACTTAATGCTGTAATCTGACCAATTTACACTATCAATCTGTTACTTTGCGGTCATATAGCTCTCTCTATAATCGTTCTATAAAAAAAAAAACATTCATAGACTTTCGGTATTGATTTTAAAAAGTTAATTGAGCTATAAACAGATTGAAAAAGCCAACCCCAGCGAAAATCAATAGCTGTATTGTACTGGTTGTCAACTGAGACTTTTAAGTCTTAAAAGAGCCCATTACTTCAAGATGTTATTGCTCACGCGTGTGATGAGGCACTATCAACCGGTCGTGTTCACCAGAGTGTTACTATTTGACCTCATTATGTGTGTATATCATAACAGACGACACGTTTTGTGAGAACCGGGCGGAACCGGCCGTAACCGGCGGTTTCCGGGCGGTCGAGTTTTGACGTGATCCCTTAAAGGTTTTACACTTTTCACCTTACACAACATTTCTACAAGCAGTGAAATAAGTTTATCCACGGAATTGACCTAGCATAACAATCCTCTATTGACGGATTAAAGGATTAAACAGATTAATTCCGTAATGGTGTCGTAACATTAGTCTAACTTATGAATGTCTTGTGAAATAATTTACTTTTTAGTCAACTGCATTTTAATAAAATGATTAGTACCTCTAAAACATGGAATTTAAAACTGGAAACACAAAGATTCAACGAATTGACAGAGCGGTTTATCCCCGAATAGCTTACATATACGTGTTATTAACCAGTTAATTCAAACAACGAAGAAAATAAGTATCATTCACAATAGCATGCATGGTCTAAATGGCTCCATTTTTCTTCCCTTTCTTAGAGTTTCGATGAAGGGAACTGCTGTTCTGACTCCGCTGTTGGGAACAACGTGGATATTTGGATTTATTACACAAGATGGCGGTACCATTGTGTTTTCATACCTGTTCGTGATTTGCAATTCATTTCAAGGATTGCTCATATTTGTCTTGTATTGCCTACTCAACAAGGAGGTAAGCCAGATATGATTATACGTACAAATGAATAATATAGATTTTCCACACAAGATGTATTAAGGGAGGTCTAGTTGATTTGCACCAATTTTGGAAACAGATTTTCTCAATGTTACCGTGGGCTTACCCCTTAGAGTCATATATCAAATTGAAGCTTAGGTAACAGCGTTTCAAGAAATGCGCGTTATTTTGATTTGAGCCTGATTTTTTATACATTTGCCATGGTAAACAGGAACCGACTAATCAGGTAATTTTACATTATAATTCAAATTTGGAAAGATAAATTGAAAATCCGGCTTCATTGGTTCATTCCTCTGAGAATAGTTATTATGTCTCTAAAAGTTTCTAATTTTGTAATAATCAATCACAGGTGCGAGATGTTTTTAAAAGGTCTCTGAAGCGTCATCAATTAGCTGCAGACATTCGGACGAATACAATACCACTCCGGAACATAGCTGTAAGTCGCATTGCCATAACTTATTGCAATTAAATCTCATGCACGAAAACAAGGCGTACACAATTGGCATTATAGTGGGTCATTGTATGTTTGAAGTTTGGACAGGGTTAAAGCGATACTCTCCATGCGGCTATACAAAACAGATTTATTCCGAAACCTTTCCCAATTATCAAAGTCTATCTTAAGGATAACTGATTCTGAACCAATACTAGGTATGTTTGTACTTATTTCAATTCATTCCTCATGGTGATTCCAAATATGGTAATGAAATTCAATAATTTTGTCACTTTTGAAACATTTTGTGAAATTTTGGAATGTTGTCTGCAGACGTCTGCCGCGTGGAAAGTGTTAAAGCACGGGAGATGTTGAAATGTGTTTGCAAAAACCATTCATGTACAAATATACAGGTTGGTTAAAAATAACCCATTTACCAGCAGTTCAAGTATCTTTAATAAATCCCTCTCGCATTTATCAGAAGATGTTTAGCACATTGCGGTCTAAAGGATTAAACATCTAATTACAGATATTCGACAACATCTGAGTTTTAATTCAGAATGAAAATTGAATATTCAAACATTGGGTGGACCTTTATGCCCAATGAAACTGTCAACCTTTTGGGTTTCCTTTTAAAGACCAAATATAAGATCTTCATTTTGAACAACTGCTCTGTCTGGTGTTACCAGAATGATTTACTTGGTTGATATTATGTATTGATAACTTACTTGGTTGATATTATGTATTGATAACTTATTGGTTGATATTATGTATTGATAACTTACTTGGTTGATATTATGTATTGATAACTTACTTGGTTGATATTATGTATTGATAACTTATTGGTTGATATTATGTATTGATAACTTACTTGGTTGATGTTATGTATTGATAACTTACTTGGTTGATATTATGTATTGATAACTTACTTGGTTGATATTATGTATTGATAACTTATTGGTTGATATTATGTATTGATAACTTATTGGTTGATATTATGTATTGATAACTTACTTGGTTGATGTTATGTATTGATAACTTACTTGGTTGATGTTATGTATTTCTAGAATAATTCTGTGACTGTATCTGCCCAAAATACAGAATCTGCAAGCGGCAAAGGTACGTCATCCATTCAAATTTACATACTTTAAGAACCTTTTGTTGCGCCATTTCTTGTTTCTCCATTCACGTGATATGTTTTAAATGTACGTAGCTTATTACGGTCATTTTTGTTTCTTAACAAAATGTAATACGGAACACTACTTTTCTTCGCAGGGGGTATGCCTGGAAACGATCCTGGGGCAAGTGGTAGCCATGCAGGCCCTGGTACAAGATATCATGGCGGCGGTAAATCTGGAAACGATCCTGGGGCAAGTGGTAGCCATGCAGGCCCTGGTACAAGATATCAGGGCGGTGGTAAATCTGGAAACGATCCTGGGGCAAGTGGTAGCCATGTAGGCCCTGGTACAAGATATCATGGCGGTGGTAAATCTGGAAACGATCCTGGGGCAAGTGGTAGCCATGTAGGCCCTGGTACAAGATATCATGGCGGTGGTAAATCTGGAAACGATCCTGGGGCAAGTGGTAGCCATGCAGGCCCTGGTACAAGATATCATGGCAATGGTAAAAGGAGCCAAAGCAAAGCAGTAAGTTTATGTTCAGAACTAAGCCTTGTACCTAAATGAAAGTATTGCACCATTTAATATGTCGCGACAAAACATAGTGAGACCATTATTGTAGAATTTTAGACCAGGAAACACAATATGTGAGCAACCGAGACAACGCCTTAGATCAGACTACCGAGAAAGATATACAAATCTGACCACCTGAGGGCGATACCTCAATAAGATGGTGTACAAAGGTTGAGATAAAGACAGTCAATCCTGTGTTCCTGGGAGCAGAGTGCCCATCTGACCACCTGAGGGCGATACCTCAATAAGATGGTGTACAAGGTTGAGGTAAAGACAGTCGATCCTGTATTCCTGGGAACAGAGTGCCCATCTGACCACCTGAAGGGCGATACCTCAATAAGATGGTGTACAAAGGTTGAGGTAAAGAGAGTCGATCCTGTATTCCTGGGAGCAGAGTGCCCATCTGACCACCTGAGCGCGATACCTCAATAAGATGGTGTACAAAGATTGAGGTAAAGACAGTCAATCCTGTGTTCCTGGGAGCAGAGTGCCCATCTGACCACCTGAGCGCGATACCTCAATAAGATGGTGTACAAAGGTTGAGGTAAAGACAGTCGATCCTGTGTTCCTGGGAGCAGAGTGCCCATATGTCTCATAAAGCAAGGCTCACTCGCTTTTGATAATGCTGCAGTGTGGGGATCGATACACCCCCACAGTCAGCCAATTACCTTTCCCAACAGGAACTGAAGTACGCCAGTACCAATTTAAATACACCTTGGTTGAGGAGTAGAGTGAAATACCTTACTACACAAGAACACAATTCTTAGACCAGACCAGGAATCAAATCTACAACCGTTGTATCTTGATTCCAGAAGAAGAGACGACCCATTTTGATAATGCTGCTGTGTGGTGGTCGATACACCCAGAGAGCGAGTCGGTGACTATTCCCAGTACTAAAGGATGCCAGTACCCATTTATATAATATATTATACACCTGAGCAGAAAGGAGTAGAGTAAAGTCCCTTACTACTCGTCGACCAGAGCGGGAGTACAGTGATCTTTCCCCTGCGCCACACCTTCACTCTGTTTATATGATACTTACTTATTATTCAAACTTTGTTCAACTATTTCATTTTATTTGTCGTTTGTTTTCAGTGGAAAGAAGTCCAGTTGTCGGTTCCAGGAGCTATTGACTCATAATATATGAGGAGATGATGTCCACATAAAAACGGAGATATAGTTCTTGGGAAATATGTCGCTATGTGCTCTGTTCGAGATTTTAGATAGCTCAAAGAGAATTTTTGAAGACGGTGTATGTATTGGCCTATTATGTTGTCATATATTTTTCATAGTAAATGAAAATAACAATGGACCAATATTGAATTCAGCATGGATATGAATGTATATATTTGATTAGTGTATTTAAAGTGGGTGACCCGCTCACTTTAGGGTTTTTCCCCACTATTAAGAATTCGGTAAAACAAAGCTATATCTAGACCTTAAGCTAGAAAAATAATAATCAACATGATCAAAGAAAAAAATGTAATAATGGTGCATAAGTTGGATACTTAATTGAAACAAAACAAAAAAAGCAGATAATAATCATTTTCAACCCCGTCAAAAATTAACAACAAATAAATAAATGTCAGTATTTATAACGCGCGACATATTCACGTAAACGTGATCCTGGCGCTGTACGGCTGCCGTAATATACACCTAGCACATAAAGTCCCTGATCAGGTGATTTGAGGTTGGCTAATTCAAGATAGATAATCGGTACAAAAAAAATCTGAGATATACATTAAATCCGCAGTTTGATACCTCATTCAACAAAATCGAATGGATACTTTTAAAGTTATGGCGATTTTAATGACCGCGCATAACAACAGTAAAGTTGCACTAGGTATAGGAAATCATTGATTTGTGTATGATATTACTAGGCATAGCACACATAACATTCAAATGATTGAGACATGTACAAAATTGAATTCAAATGAAAGATTGCAATGAAAGATTTATTTTCCAAAAAGAATGATGACAATCGGTCAATGCATTCTTGTGGTACGGTGTTTTGAGATACTCGGAAAATGGCCGAAAACCTGCCAAAAACAGTAACAATGCCCACAAATATAATTTATCAGGATTTAGAGAGCTCAATTTGTTAATAATGTAACATTCAAAACACCATTTACATATATTTCTTTAACAATTGAATATCTATATACCATGTTAAATTAAAAAAATATGGTAAAATTATATTGCATTAAGCTAAAAATAAGCTAGTGAAATTGGTCATTTTGACCAGTTTTACTGACCGGAGTGACCGCAATCAAAAAAGTGACTAAGTCCAGCTAATTAATATGCGTAAATGTTATAAATCCAGATGTGAATGGTGTATTGCAATCAAACTTGGTATCATGGCTAACTGTACGTTACCCAATCTTTTAAACTATAATTTAGTTTCATAAGCTCATTAAATATGCAAATTAGCTAATTATCTATTCAAGTCATTAATATGCAAATGAGCAATGTCCGACAATTGTTTTCCCATCATAAGAGTGATCGGTAATAGATATATAACATGTATACCCAATTTGATTGACAAATATTGATGGATTTAGAAATTAAACAAGCTTTTCCATTTCTTAAATACCCATATTTAAATTCTCAGTCTTTTCCTCACATTGGGCACTCAAAGGATGCAAAATCTGAGCATATCACTAAATGGATCCTGATGATAAGTATTTATACCTGGATCAAGGTTATATAGTCCAAGGTCATGACTACCATATATGACAAGCTCACTGCCCTACAGGGAGTGCCCAATGTGAGGATAATTCATTTTATATAGGGGTGTTTTTCAAAGTGGAGCTGCATACATTATATGAAAAGATTGTTTTGCATAAGGGCTTACAGACCACTCCTACATGTTACTCATTTTGTATAATTAATTAATCCAAATATTCCATGGCTGTCTTCATGACTTGGATTAGTGCATCCATGCACGCCAATTGAGGCAACAATACAAACCACATTCCACATCGTGAATAGCCATCCATTCAATAATGCAAAATGAGTAACAGGTAGAAGTGGATGTAGGCCTTTATGCAACACAGCTCTTCATATGTTGTTGTTCACTGGTGTAATGCTCCCAGTGGCAGACTCTGTGTGTGCGCGCATTGTGCTATGCCTAATATTACTGTCATAACTGTGTGCTATCTGAACGAGCCACATAGGTATCTGGATGAATGGGTCTGGAGTGGTACTGCAATTTGAGGTCTGACTAGCTGTGAATAATAAAAGTCTTTGAGTCTTTACACACACATTTTCAGTGCGTAATCTGCAAGGTGTAGATGCACAGCACCTCAGCGTGATCAGAAAAACTATATTCCAGCACAGATTTAGTCAAGAAGCTCGAATTTAGATGCAGGAGTAACCCTGATAACCCGAAGAACATTTTGCGGGTGCGAGTATGGATCAAGAAACCAAATTCATACAAAGGCATCATACTAGGAATCGAACCATGTACCTCATTGGTGAAAAGTGATAGAAGACGTGTTCTCCTCCTATAGCCGGCGCTTTAATAAATGAAAAGTTAAAATATGATTACCTGTTCCGATCCCTGAGGCGCAATCAAAGCATTACATGATACAAATAGAAGAAATAAATAGCTTTAGAAAAACCTGTTCTACGGACAAACGGTTGGGTGGCATCGGTCGGGCGGGCGTTTGGGGGTTTGGGAATTTTCTATTGAAGATTCTAAAACATGGGTCGGTCGGGCCTGTAGCACATGTTCTTTTCAAGTTTCGTGGCTTATCAGATGATATAGTTATTGTAAATATGTAAAATAATTATTAGGAATATTATACAATATTGTGATATGAGTAATATTTGTCGGTGTACAGGGTGAGTCTAAAATAAACAAATAGATAAAAGGATTTGACTTAAAATTACAAACATGATTGAAAAAGACAGGAAGTAAATTAGTGACAAACTCCAACATTTTGTGAACAATCAATAATGAAAATACTCTTTTCTACAATATTAAAAACTTCAGAAACGTTTGACAAATAATTTAAATACAAATTTATACTCACCTTGTAGGCTCTAGATGTTTAAGTTTTAAATAAATTTGAATCAATATAACAAATGTAAGTATAGAAACACTAGATTGAGCAAGTGTTGAAAATGATTATGTGCATGATACATGATACGGTTTTTTAAATATCAGTGTGATATTTATAGGTCAATAGATGCATATGGGCGATTCCACGGTAACACGCGTTACATTTAAGCGCGCCATTCTTTATTCTCCACTCTATTACTGTAAAAGTAATTTGAATGAAGTTTTCATCTTTTGTATTGTAATACCCAAGACTTAAGGCTAGATCCTCATGCTAACACCAATATGAAATATTAGCTCATGTTAATTTAAGACCGCTCCGAATATCGGTAACACGCGTTACGAAAAAAGACGCACTAAAAAAAATCCCAACTTTGTTTTGCTTGTGTATTTCAACCAACCTACAATCAATTGGTCACTACTGTAAGCAAGTACCTTTATAAGGTTTATAAAACTAGAATAATAACAAGAATTAAAGTTCTCACTTTTTTGTAAAATGCAAAATAGTCGGTAACACGTGTTACAGTAACACGCGTTACACTTTGTCCAGCCATAATTTACTAGCCTTAGATTCTTTATTATATTTCTAAATTAAAATTAATTTTGACTTTGGCAATTGAACTAACATATTAACCATAAATAGTGATAAATAACACTTAAAAAAATTTAGGTTTTAGCACGTTTTCCTGAATATGAGTTTGGTAACACGCGTTACGACATTTTAATGGCCTTTGTAGAGTGGTGGTTATGAATTTATCTAATTGCTTACTATTTTTAAATAGGGCCTAGCAGAACTAGCAGAATTAAAATTATAAGTGGCGTAAATTAAAACCAAATCAATAAAGTAAATATTTTCAAAAAGTGTTGCTCCGGTAACACGTGTTACCATTTTTGGGGTAAGAAAAGTAGAATTTGTTCATAGTAAACATTAGCCAAATGTTGTAACAATTTTTTCCTGAACCTTTGCATGAGCTTTGAACAACATAGAGGTAAAAATATTTTTTTTGGAGCAATTTTCAGTTTTTTTGCTCCGTCACATTTTCATGGAATCGCCCATATGTGTTGTTTCGAGAGAAATTAGACAAATCAATGCACGCGCGCCGATGATGATGTGTGAATAATGGCACGACCCCGCAGGAGGAGTGCTATTGTGAGCATATCAACATTTGCGCAAGTGTATTGACTTAATTCATGACACTGTACAAATCAAATTTCACAATGTGAGCATAATTTTGATATATGTAATAATAAATAAAAATATGATAACAAGATTGCTAAAACCCGCAGTGACAATCGGCGAACCCGCGTCGTCTGAACCACGAATCAAATCAAAGTGCGTGGCGCGTAGACACTTTCAATGCACTCCGCGTATGTTAGTGTCTTGTTTTGTGATTGGTTCGACACTACTAAGAGTGTATGAATGAGTTGTATTATGGCGGGAAAGCCTAAGTTTCGAGAATCGGACTTTGCACAATTTTGGAAAGATGTATTTGTATGGCCTAAATGTTGTCATGTTTTTGTTTCATATTAAATGAAAATAGCAGTTGACGAATAATTAATCCAGCATGGATATGAATGTATATATTTTGTTAGTGTATTTAAGGTGGATGACCCGCTCAATTAACCTTTTCCCATCAAAAGTAAGATCGGTATCCACAAATGCTATTATCTAGACCTAAAAGATAGAAACAATAATCATTGAAAAATGTAATAATGTTAGGTGCATTGGTGAATAAATTTGATACATCTGTTACACTAAAAACGTTTTTTTAGCAATATCTTTGAAAGGAAATATCGATAGGCACGTTTTAACCCTCATCTAAAATGTAAAAGATAAACCTGACGCTGTGAGGCTGCCATATCAACATAGGCCTAGGTGCACAGAACAGCAGAGAACCAGTATTCAAGAACAGATTTATGACAAGAAGCTCGATTTTAGATGGAGGGGTAAACCGGTTAGCCCGCCAAACTATGGATTGAGAAACCAAATTCACAAGCCGTCGAGAATAGATCATACACGGAATCGAACCCTATACCTCATTGGTGAAAAATGATGGTAGATTCGCTGTGCGATCTGTTCTCCCACATAGCCGGCGTGTAATACTAAAAAGTTAGAACATTTGATTTCTTGTTTTGATCCCTGATACGCAATCAAAGCATTAAGTGATCAGGAAATTCAATTATTGATCTATACCTAAAGAAGAAATAAATACCTGCATCAGATAATATACCTTTTGTAAATATGTAAAATAGTGTGCAATGTTATTTGTAATATTTGTCGGTATACAGGGTGAGTCTAAAAAAGATAAAATAAGGACTCGACATCAGTGGCGTAGCTAGGTTTTTCATATAGAGAGGGGGGGGACAAAAAATACATGTGAACCGACAAGATTTTCCTGATCAAAACATGTGCGCGTAGTGCAGGAACATTTGCTATTTTACACCAATTGTTGCCATGATTGCGGTATACATTTCGGCTTCTAACGAGCTTCTATCAAAAAGCTTAAAAAACTAAATTAATTTTGGGGGCACATGCGCGCGTTGCGCGGAAATTTGCTATCTTACAGTCACTAGTAATTCCATGATTCCCTTGTCAAATTAACCGACAGTGCTAATCTCAACCGACACGACAAGTCAATATTAGGGGTGAGGCGATCCAACCTTCGCCCCCTCCCCCACCCCCTCCTGTCTACGCCACTGCTTGACTTAAAATGATATAAATGATCAAATATAGACTAATATAAATGAAAAAGACATGAAGTGAATTTAATAGTGTTATATCGTAAATTATTTGAATGGACAATTTGACATCTTTGTTTATCAGTGTAAAATGTTTTCTTCAACGAATTTGGACAAACATTCAATTTCTGTGAATGTTAATGAAATTACCCTTCACCCATGTAATGATTTGAGAAACGTTTGCCAACAATTTTAAAACAAATTTTAGGCTCACCTTGTAGGCCCTAGATGTCTAAATTAAAGACTCTCCTATATCTTAAATATTAATACTAGGTTTTCCCAGTTAGTTTAACACTTTTTTCATTATATTTCATATCTCGTTAAGTTAGAATTCGTCCCCAAAATCTGACTTACGCATTTTGTTAGATAAATTTCGTCAATGAGCATTATATTTCAAAGTATGACCATTTCATTTAATTCATTGGTCATTTCTTTTCGTCAAGGAAGGATTTAATTCGTATCACCTGATGGGTAGCGGGCCTATGCACAAATATAATTCGTCTTTGTTCATTATTTTTAATACTTTTATCACATATATTCGTCAGGTGTTAGAAGAATAGGCCTACATATTATTGCAGGTTAGATTTGAACCAACGACATGTGTTCTTTTGCCTTGTCTATATTGAAACAACTGAAAACGTGGATATTGTTTTTGCATGGTTTTACCATCTAAAGATACGACACCAAAGTGCAAACAACTTGCACAAAGTCCCATTAAGTCATTCAAGAAAGTTGGTGATATAAATGATATATGAAATAAACGAAAAAAAGAACGAACAAGAAAGAAAGAAAGAAAGAAGAAAAAAAAATATATATATAACGTATAGGCCTATAGCTGGATTTTACATGCTTCTAGGCAGGACGTTCCGCATGGGACGAAATAAAGTGAACTGAATATGAAACTATTTGATCAAAGACGAAATAAATGTATACATTAGTAGGTTCCCGCTGTATCAGACGAAATGGAAGTGTGTTAGGACGAAATAAAATGAACATTAAATGAAATTCATTGCGCAAAATATGAATAGGCCTATACTTGACCAAAGACGAAATTTACTTTAACAAATGCAACCTTCAAAATTTTGGGACGAATTCAAACTTAACGAGATATGAAATATAATGAATAAAGTGTTAAACTAACTGGGAAAACCTATACTTGAATCAATATAATAAATGTAAGTATATAAGCATTAGCTTAATTCCTTGAGTGTGTTGATAATGATTATATGCCGGTTGTATCAGTACATTACAAAATGTATTACAACATTCAAATATATAAGAATAACATTTGATCCAATTCTGTATATAAAAATAACACATTTTCTCGTATGCTAATTTCAAGCGTTTTGCTGTATGAATAGCTGATTGATGAAAAATAAATTCACCACAATGTATGTAGTACTTTATTTGTGTGTATATCATTTTTCGAGGTTGGGGTGTGTCCACAAAGTGTCCACAAAATGTCCACAAAATGTCCACTGCTCATATAAATTGTTAAAAAAGGAAGCGCCCCCCCCCCCCTCCTAAAATGATCACGTTTGTTTGCATAACTCCATGCACAATTAGACGTTTTGAGAGATTGAAACACTTATAACAAGGAAAAATCGCCTGGCTATCCATAGAAAGTTTCCCCGTTTCAATATCATTATCACTTTTCTTAAAACAGTCACATTTTCAAGATCATATACGGGCTTGTTTGTATAACTATACACAAAATAAAGCGTTTTGAGAGATTGAAACACTTATAAAAAGAGAAAACAATTGGCTTACCCACACAAAGTTTCCCCTTTTTAATCCCATGTTTACTTTTCCCAAAACAGTAACGATTACCCAAAATTATGTGCCACTTTTCAACGATGCAAGGAAATTATTGGCGTGAATGGTGCACACTATAGGCTAGTCATGCATGAAAAATCATTTTATTTTTTATTTCAAATAAAGAAAGATAAGTCTTTATTTTAATTGAAAATAAAGACAATTGACATGATTTTTTTTAAAAGCACTGGAAACATTTTCGTAACTTTCTTGTATAGGATCTTGAAATTGCCACTTTTGATATGATATCATAATCGTTTCAATTTTTCAAAACGTCTAATGTGTGTTATGCAAACAAACGTGGTCTAACTTTGGTGGAGGGGGCTTACTTTTTGTTAATTCTTTATGTCACATTTTGATTACAATTTGTAAATTCATGAGTCTCAAAATAAAGGATGTTTTGCATTGCACGTGTACTTTTCATTTCAAGGCCACGCCCTGTTCACCGGTTTTCAAACGTCAGTTTCATTTCGCTCTTATATTATGCAAATTACATTCTTGTTCAGTTATTCATCCGTTTACCATCGGTCAGGCGCGGATCCAGTCAAGTTTAGGGAGGGGGAAAAAAAAAGTTGAGGGTGGATGTGCGCCCCTCAGAAATAGAAGGGGGAAAAAATCAATTTTCGAACTCATTTGGTGCGATCTGGTGTATACTTTTGACCAACATTTTATCGAAAAGCCACCTCTTCATTTCCAATAAATAGGTTTTTTTTATCAATGCACGAAAGAAGCATATACTGATAATATTCTTGTTTTAAGTATAAATGGTTTAAAAGCTCGAACAGGGGTGATGTGCCCCCCTCAGAATTGGATTTGTTTTTCAATTTTCGAACCCATTTGGTGTGTACTTTTGACCAATATTTTATTTAAAAGCAATCACTTTATTTACGATCAATATTGGCTTTTTATATAGCCAGAAAGAAGTTATACTAGTTTACCTCCAAAATATCAGATTTCTCGTCAACGTACGTACGCGTATGTATCCCGACCGACGTCCAATAAACTCCAAACATTCTTATGTCCCTCGCATGCTTCCCGCCTTTTGGTAACCCCCCCCCCCCCCCCCCCCACGCACACTTGTTGTTTCTTCTCGTTTGTCCCCTCTTCTTCCTCTCTCTTTCTTTTTCCCCCCCTTTTTCCCGCTTTTTTTTCCTTCTTTTTTTCCTTCTTTTTTTCCTTCTTTTTTTCCTTCTTTTTTTCCTTCTTTTTTTCCTTCTTTTTTTCCTTCTTTTTTTCCTTCTTTTTTTCCTTCTTTTTTTCCTTCTTTTTTTCCTTCTTTTTTTCCTTCTTTTTTCCTTCTTTTTTTCCTTCTTTTTTTCCTTCTTTTTTTCCTTCTTTTTTTCCTTCTTTTTTTCCTTCTTTTTTTCCTTCTTTTTTTCCTTCTTTTTTTCCTTCTTTTTTTCCTTCTTTTTTCCTTTTTTCCCCACCTTTTTCCCCCTTTTTTCCCCCTTTTCCCCCTTTTTTGCCCCTTTTTTTTAGTGGAGGGGGGATCCGCGCCTACCCCGGCATCGGTGTTATTCCGTGCTATACCATTGTATGGCAAAATCAGCAGGCTCCTTGGTGACGTTCTCATTTTGACTCATCAACTTTATACCTGATATTGTAATAGGAAATAGACTACCGTACTTGTTGCTCAATATTCCGTTTGAACGGATTGTTTGTGTGGTTTGATTATATATACGAGCATTATATTTAAAAATATGGGCTAAAACTTAAGGATTTTTAACCTTTAAAGTGAATACCCGTCGTAAAAGCCTATCTCACAAGGTGATACTTTAGCTAAAGCATTTAGATTGAACAGTCGGGGGGTAGAGGTGCCAATATTATTGTACATCAGATTGTACATTAATCAATAAACATTTGTAATTAAACACCAGTCCAACAACTTCAATATAAATTTACTTAAGGAAGTTTTTGATTTGATTTTTTTAATTTTGTGAGTGCTGAAATTATTGAACTATTAATCAAACGCATATAAAAGTATACATTTTTGGAAAGGAAATGGATCAGAGAATCCAAAATTGGCGTTAATTTTGACCCAAAATGTTGATTTTTTTTTTTAGAAAAGAAAAAAGAAAATCACTTTTTGACCCCAATTTTTTTGAACAAAGCTAACAAAGATAATTTTGAGTAAAAAATGCCCAAATCGCTTGTTTATGATGTTAAGACACTAACTTAGGGACGATTTTTTTTTAAAAACCTAATCTAATATTTTTTTGAAATTTTGACCAAAGAGTGCCAAAAAATTGAAACAAAATTGATGCCAAATGTGGGATTCTCTGATCCATTATCTTTCCAAAAATGTATACTTTTATGTACATTTGAGTCGTAGTTCAATAATTACAGCACTTACAAAATCCTTACAGTGATTTCCTGGAGTCCCTCATTATAGACCAAAGGACAAGTAGTGTTATACATCAAGGGAACTTCCGAAGCATTACCCAGGATATTCGGAAGTTATGACATACGCGCTTTTTTCAAACCTACGTGAACATTACGTCAACTACTTGTTGTTTCTCCAAAGCACAAAACCGAAAAGAAGCATACTGTAGGCCCTGTGTATTTGATTCCTTGCCTGGTGATAATACAAGGGTCTTCGCTCTGAGATATATCGGAGAAACCGAACTCTCATTAAAGACCAGGTTTTTAGAGCCCAGACGTTCTATTGATTCCACCTCGTCCGAGGTATCCCAACCCCGGATCCCATATTGAGTCCACCATGTGGACTTAGACAAAGTTAAAATCTTAGATAAGGATCCTCGTTGGTTTTAGAGAGTGTTAAGGAGGCACTTTACATCAGAGCCAACCAAGCATCACTCAACAAAGACGGGGCCGATACCGATATTGCCGAGAGTCTATGACTCGATTCTGGCGTCATATTTCCGCAAGGTCAAGTCCGTCAGTTCGAGTCATTAGTCTGCTGTTGTAAGGTATGGACCGTAGCAACACCTGAACATTCCAGGTAATTATTATCTTGTGTTGAGAACGAAAGATCAATTTCAAATTATAAAGTTAGTCATTTGTTATAACATCATTCAAACAACTTCAATAGAACGTAAGGCATTTGTTATAACACCAGTCCATTCATTCATTCATTCATTCATTTAAACTTTATTAATCCCAAACAGGGAAATTCAACTCATGAGAGTGCTCATACATAAACACAATACACACAATAATATATATGGTCATGTGTTTTAAGCTCGCCTCCTTTCGCGTTACACACGGATTTTGGCTTTCACGACATGATTTTAACTTAACACATTTATATTTGCTTGTATACCCCCTGAGGTAGTAAAAGTATACATTTTCTGAAGGGAAATTGCACGAGGAAACCAAATATGCCATTGAAATTATAGCACGACCAAGAACCAAAATGGTATGATCGGAAATGTTCGGGAAAATATCAGAGTTTTTAATTTTTAATTTGAGATCCATATAACAACTTCAAGATAAAGTTAGTCATTTGTTGTAAAAACATTTGTTGTAAAAACACCAGTCCAACAACTTCAAGATAAAGTTAGTCATTTTTTGTAAAAACATTTGTTGTAAAAACACCAGTCCAACAACTTCAATATAAAGTTAGTCATTTGTTGTAAAAACATCACTCCAACAACTTCAATATAAAGTTAGGCATTTGTAAAAACATCAGTCCAACAACTTTAAGATAAAGTTAGTCATTTGTTGTAAACACATCAGTCAAACTACTTCAATATAAAATTAGGCATTTGTAAAAACACCTGTCAGATAACTTGAATAAAAAGTTAGACATAACATCAGTCAAACAACTTCAATATCAAATGAGGCATTTTGTAAAACATAAGTCGAACAACTCCAATTGTAAAGTTCGGCATTTGTAAAAACACCAGTCAAACAGCTTCAATATAAAGTTACTCATTTGTAAAAACACCAGTCAAACAGCTTCAATATAAAGTGAAAATAAAATACTACAATGTAGTCAAGTGTTCTTGTTGAGATGCACAATATTGTATTATAACATGAAGTGAGGCATTTTGTTATAACACCAGTCCAACAACTTCGATATGAAGTTTGGCATTTGTAAAAACATCAGTCAAACAACTTCAATTATAAAGTAAGGCATGCGTTATGTGTAAAAACACTAATAACACAACTTCAATATAAAATTAGGCCTTTTTAAAAACATCTTTAAAAACAGCTTTAAAGGTGTATGTTCCGATCACTTTTAAAAAAAAATTCACATCAACATATTTTAATGTCAAAAGAAAACAAGATATGTTCCATTTAGACGTTATAGGCCAAAATGCTCTGAATTACCGCTAAATGTGGTTAACCACCGTCTAGATTGTGTACTATTCAATGAGTAAATTTCATGTCACCTTGTACTTCTAAAATAAGACCCATTAGAGTTATGCAACTCAAACTTTGGAATATGACTGTTTTAAGGATAACCCTTCATGTAGAATAAAAAAAACTTCAAGTTGAAAATCGGGTCAGAACTCGGAACACCAACCTTTAATAGAAAGTAAAGTAAGTAATTTGTTATAACATCAGTCAAACAACTTCAATATAAAGTTATGCATTATAAAAACATAAGTCAAACAACTTCTATTTAAAGTTAGCATTTGTAATAACATCAGTAAAACAAACGTCAATATAAAGTTAGGCATTTGTAAAAACACCAGTAAAACAACTTTAATATAAAGTTAGGCATTTGTAAAAACACCAGTCGAACAACTTCAATATAAACATGATAAATTTAGGCATTTGTAATAACATCAGTCAAACAACTTTAATATAAAGTTAGCCATTTGTTAAAACACCAGTCAAACAGCTTCAATATAAAGTAAGGCATAAAATCAGTCAAACTACTTTGATATCGAGTTTTTAAAAAAATAAAAAATAAATCATTTTAAGAACTTTTTTAGGTGTGATATTCAGTTGCAAACAGAATTTCTTTCTTTTTTTGTCCGGGTGTCCGTCTGAAAAACACGACCAATTTAAAAAATAAAAAATAAAAGTTTTATTAAGAGAGTAGGACAATTTTAAGTTTTAAAAAAAAATAGACATTTTGAAATAATACTTTTTTTTCTCATACGGGTGTTCTGTCTGTCAGTGCTGTGGTAAATCAACTTGCACAAAAACCATGTGGAATTCTTGTTCCATTCAACCCCCTTCCCCTCCTTATCATTCAGTTTTCATTCATACTGAGTCCCGTCCGTCTGCTCCTGCCCCCCCCCCCCCCTCCCCCCGCCCATCACATTTACATTCATGTCAGAAGAACACATGCATCTTTATTGTCCAACTGTCTCCGTGGTTCCATTCATGGCGTGGAATCCAGTCCGTCTGCAGACCCCCCCCCCCCCACACACACACACACCCCCACACAACCTGAACGCCCCCCCCCCCCCCCCCCACCCCACCCCACCCCAACAAACAAACAAACAAACACTCCCAACAAATAGATAAATAAATACATTTATAAACAAATAAACACCCCAACAAGCAGGAAGTTCGATATTAAGATATGGATGCAATTATTTGTTGTAATATAAAACATATTTATATATTCGTATGGTGTATTTGATGGCCAAAACAACAACCTAATACTAACACGGTCGAGTGCACCAAATTGGCGTAACCTACTAGAGTGGTAAGCTACCTCGCTAGTACTTATGCCCCAACTTGCAGCGTAAATTACAGCGATGTAATTTTGAGAGCAAAACTGGAGATTAAAATCAGAATAGTAACTCGTAAGGTTAATATCCATATAATTTAACATCGTCCCACTTAAACAATTTGTCGCATGCGCCAAATGTTTACCATATACCAGAGAGAAAAATAATGATGTTATTGGTTTTCCGTAAAAAAACACAATTGTGTCGTCAGTTAACTACGTCACTCCCGGACTTAATTACGCTGTAATAATATTCAATTATGCATAAAGAGACTAACTTTCACGAACTAAAAATACTGTAAATTTTACAATAAAATACTGGCAGCAGTTCTGCCAACAAATTACCGTAAATATTACAGTCTAACATACAACATGTACAGGTTTAGACTGTATATTTGACAACTGTAATAATAATAATAATAATAATAATAATAATAATGTTTACAGTTACAGCTCTGTCTGGTGTTAACAGAATAATTTACTTGGTTGATGTTTTGTACTAATAATTTACTTGGTTGGTGTTATATATATATATTTAGAATAATCCTGGGACTGAATCTGCACAAATCACAGGATCAGTAAGCGACAAAGGTATGTCATCTATTCAAATGCACAGAAATTAAGGACCTTAGTTATGTCAAATCCTCTCGAAGCAGCGATATGTTTTAAATGTACATAGCTATATTATGGTCATTTTCTTTTCTTAACAAAACGTATTAATATGAACAACACTGTGTCCTTCGCAGGGGACATGTCTGGAAACGATCCTGGGGCAAGTGGTAGCCATACAAGCAGTGGTACACGATATCATGGCAATGGTAAAAGGGGCCAAAACAAAGCAGTAAGTTTACGTTCAGAAACAAGCGTGGTATCTAAATGTAGGTCTTGTATATATACCATTTGTTATGTCGTTAACTATATGGTTATATGTTACAACAAAACGAAGTCAGACAATTCTCATAGTGTTTGAGACCAGGACACACAATATGAGCAATCGAGACAATGTATGATATCAAACTACCCAGAAAAAGTGCCCATATCTCAAAGCCAGATCGCTTTTGGTAATGCTTCTGTGTGTGATCGATATACCTTAGGCAAAGGCAAAGGCGGTCGATCATGTAATACCAGGAGCGGAGTGCCCATCTCTCTTTCAAAGCGATAGGGCCAGACTCACTCCTTTTTTATAATGTTGCTGTGTGGGGCTCGCTACACCTCATCCACAGCGAGTATGTTACCTTCCCAGCACTGAAGAATGCCGGTACCCATTCAAATACACTTGGGTAATTGCGGTAAAGTGCCTTACTCAAGAGCACAACATGTTGACCACAACGGGACTCGAACCCACAACCTTTAGATCATGAATCCAGTGCTCAACCTGCACTGCGCCACACATGCCCGTTTGCCCGATATACCTTAACAGCAAGCTTATTACCATTCCCAGCAGTGAAGAATGCCGGTACCCATTTAAATACACCGGTACTACTTAAGTTAAGACCCCAACCCGTCGACCAGAGCGGGAATCAAACCTACAACCTTTACAATCGTGAATCCAGTGCTCTGTCCACGGCGCCATACCTGCCCCTGTCTATGCCACACTGCAAAACTAGCACGTAAGGCTCATACGTATAAATGTCTTGTACGTAAGAATTCTAGGATAGTCGCTAAAGTAATATTTTGCATTGGTCGAAGTTCATATTTTATTTTTAAGGTTGCTTGTACGTACGGTGACTATCGTAACAGTCTTGCGTACACGTCACTTATATGTACGAGCCATGCGTACTAGATTTGCAATGCTTCCTTATTTGATACATAATATTGTTTCCATCTTTATTCAACTATTTCATTTCATTTCTTGTTTGTTTTCAGTGGAAAGAGTTCAGTTGTCGGTTCCGGGAGCTATTGACTCATAATATGACGAGCAGATGACCTATTACACATAGAAACGAGGATATCGGTTTTAAAACACATGTCGCAATGAGTTATTTTTAAGATTTTAGATAGCTCAAGCGGAATTGCAGATGCATGTTAATGTTGTAGTTGGTGTCAATCTTCAAAATAATTTAAATGTCGCACTTGTGCCTGTAGCTATGTTGCCATTAGGAGAGGGGTGACTTACAATCGTATCCATATGGATTTAAGTGTTCTTACGCCAATAACATACCTTTAGTCGTGGCGATTTTGGTCCCTTGAGTGAACGATGAAACAACAAATCGCTCACAGCTACTTGACAGATCGAACGGTGACCAGTCGTGCACGATTTTAATTCAGTACAGTGATTCAGGTCTATTGTCCTGGTGTGACCTATCCCGAGTGTTAGCAAGTCGCCGCAGACTTTTACATTCGTTTGAACATCAAAATGACGGAAATACGTCAGCGTAAACGACCTCTAAGTATGCAATACCCATTAGTCGCACCTGCCATAGTCTAAATCATAATCACTTGGACATGCCATTGTCGCACATTTGCACATGGTATGCTACCTGGATAGAGTTATGGCGACAGGTTCCAAGTATTGATAATCGGACTACAGTCAACACAATAAGTAACTGACTAGGTAATAAATGTGCTGATAACTCTATTAGTATAACTCCTACATAAATATATTAATTTATAAAGTTGTTGAGAAATTTCTCCTCTTTCATTAGAGGTATTGCACGCTAAAAATGGTTGATTATTGACGAAATTACAACCCCAAATGTAATGTCAAGTCTGATTTTCATTTTCGCTTTTTGCTTTTCGCTAATTCACCGGTCGATGCCCAGGTTGTTAGATCGTCGTCCGGCCGCATTGTTACGGTTGATCAATACGGCACACGCTTTACCTGTCATACTCTCCCCGTGTTGAAAAGAAAAATGTGAAAATGAAAATCAAACTTGACCTTACATTTGGGATTGTGTAACTTGCTTAATAATCAACCATTCGTAGCGTGCGACATGTCAAATTATTTATTACGTGGTCAGTTACTTATTGGGTTGGTTGTACAATGCACCTATACCATTTATTTAAGGAGGTATTTGTGTTGGCTTATTTTGCCATGTTTTCATAATAAATGAAAATAACACATGACCAATATTGAATCCAGTATGGATATGAATGTCTATATTTAAGGTGGGTGACCCGCTCATTTTACCTTTTCTCTTCAAAATTAAGAATTCGGTATAAAAAAAGCTATCATCTAGACCTAAAACCTTAGAAACAATAATCATAGAAAATGTGTTAGGTTCATTGGTGCATAATTTAGATTCATATTTTACACGAAAAAAGGAGCAATATCGATGTTTTCAACCCCATCTAAAATTAACAAAAATAACTGAATGTTCGTATATACAACGCGCGACATACACGTAAACGTGATCCTGACGCTATGTCATAGAAACTATATTCCAGAACAGATTTGTGAGAAGAAGCTCAATTTTAGATGCAGCAGTAAACTGGTTTGTCCGGAGAGATTATGGATTGAGTAACCAAAGTCCGTCGATAATGAGATCATACAAGGAATCGAACCCTGACAAAAATTGAAGGTGGAATCGTTGTACGATCTGTTCTCCTAGAGTCGTCGTGTAATACTGAGAAGTTAAAATTTTGATTTCCTGTTCCGATCCCTGAGGCATAATCAGAGTATAACATGATTAGGAAATCAAAGCATAACATTTATCAGGAAATTCAACATAAAGAAGAAATAAATACCTGTATATAGTTAATATACCTTTTTTATTAATATGTAAATACTGTCGACATTGTGCAATGGTGTAATATTTGTCGGCATACAGGGTGAGCCTAAAATAAATATTAAATGACATAAATGATCAAATACTTCAGACTAAGATGAATAAAAAAGACAGAAAGTGAATTAATGTTAATTTCGCAAATAATTTGAATGGACAATTTTACATATTGGTTTAAATCAGTGTAAAACGCCGCTTTTCTTCAACCAATGTTGACAAAATCCAAATGTGTGAGAATGCTTATGAAATTACCCTTATACCATATTTGCAATTTGAGAAACGTTTGCAAAAGACTTAAAAATAAATCTTAGACCCACCTTGTAGTAAGCTAGCTCTAGATGTCTAAGTTTTTAAAGTATCTTAAATAATGTATACTTGAATCAATAGAATAAATGTAAGTGTAGTATATTAGGGTCTTCAATATTGCGAACGGCTAATATCCCTTTAAGGATGTTTACCACATTGTAAACCAAACATGCTACCCATAATGCTTTGTGAGTGTGTCAAGAACATGGGGCCACCAGCTCACTAGTTAGATTGAAGTCAACTATAACGTTTCAGGTCTAACAACCCGGTGCGACCTGTCCCCAGTTTGGACAAGTCGCCGATGAATTAATTGCATTAGTTTGTACATATGATCTAAACCACGTCACTCGTGAACGACGTCTATGTATGTTATGTAATGCCCATTAGTCGCACCTGCCTTACTTTAAATTCAGAATCTTGTGGACATGCCATTCTCGCAAATTTGTACATGATACGTCATATTATAGCGGCAAGGATCAAGATTGAGAATCGCACTATTGACCATTAGGTCTATATCAATCATATAATTATTTGAAGGATGTAGGCCTATATGGCCTATATTTTGTCATGCGTTTTTCATGCGTGACTGGCTCACCTTTATCCTATCAAAAATGAAGATTTCGGTTTCAGAAAAAGCTATTATCTAGACCTAAAAGCTAGAAACATTAATCATCGAAAAATGTAATTATGATAGGTGCATTGGTGCATAAGCTGGATACATATTTTAAGCGAATCAAATAAGCAGCAATATCTTTGAAAGGAAATATCGATATCATCTTTTCAACCCCCATCTAAAATAAACAAAAATAATAAATGTTAGCATTTATAACGCGTGACGTATATTATATTTACGTAAACGTGAAACTGGTGCTGTACGGTTGCCATAATATAGGTGAGCAGCACATCAGAAAAAACATTATTCAGATTTCTGACAAAAAGCTTGATTTTAGATGCAGCGATAAACCGGATAAATATGGTTTGAGAAACAAAATTCACATAGAGCCGTCGAAAATAAGATCATGCATAAGGAATCGAACCATGTACCTCATTGGAAAGAGGGAAGATACGCTTGTGTGATCTGTTCTCCCACGTATTATAGTCGGCGTATAATAATGAAAAGTTAAACATTTGATTTCATGTTTCGGTCCCTGAAGCGCAATCATAACATTAAAATAAGAATGAGGAAATTAAATTGTTTGGTCTAAACATAAAGCAGAAATAAATGTCTGTATCAGGTAATATACTTGTGTAAATAATTGTAAGTAGTGTTGTTTGTGATATTTGTGGGTATAGAGGGTGAGTCTAAAATATTTGAGATAAATAAGAAGGACATGGCTCAAAATGACATAAATGATAAAATACTTCTGACTAGATTTATGAATTAAGGAAGACATGAATCAAATCGGTGTTATATCGCAAGCTATTTGGATAGACAATTTGAAATATTGTTTAAATCTTCAACTAACTTTGTTAAACTCCAAATGTCTGTGAATACTAATAAAATTATTCTTATCAAAAATTCGAGAAACGTTTGCAAAATATTTAAACACAAATCTCACCTTATAGGCTCTAGATGTATAAGTTTAAGTCTTCTCTGTATCTTAAACATGTATTTTACTTGAATCAATATATTAAATATAAGTACAGAAACATAACCTTGAGTCAGTGTTGACAATCGAATTCTGTATGGAAATGGCCAATTTCCTCGTTGGCTAATTTCAAACTTTTGTTGGGAATATTGCATTTATGAATAACAAACATAAGGCATGTAATGTTCCCTTTTAGTCAGGTTTGACCTGTTCAGTGCACTCACATGTAAGTCAGACTTCAAACTCACGGGATTTGGGATCCTCATGGAGTGTATACAGAGTTACTTCTAATGACCCCTACATGACCTTTGAACCCATTCTGTCAAAACGTTATTGCTGTAAAGGGCTCTCATGAAAAGTCAGACTTCAATCTCGACCAAACTTGGTGGTAATAATAATATTCTTTGGGTAAGGAGAATAATATTAAGACGACTCATGGGGTATACCCAGATCGACCTCAAATAATCATCACATGACCATTGATCCCATTTTTTCAAAACTTTAGGGCTGTGTCATATTAAAAGTCAGACTTCAATCTCAACCAAACTTCGTGACAATACTCTTTGGTAAAGAGATTTGAGATGACGCATGGGATGTACCCATATTAACGACTAATCACCCCTACATGACCTTTGACCCCATTTTGTGTAGGGCTTACTGAACTGGTAATTTTGTACCCACTTTCCGATTAACTTCTTATATACTTGGTCATTACAAGATGTTGGCAGATTCTGCATATGACCACCAGACTTCCTTACAAGATGCTCTTGCATTCCCTGATTAAAGGGGTATTCTTAACCACTCCCATGAGGTGAATCTCCCAGGCAGGGTGAATCGCAAGTTTTGAGATGCAGTATGAGTATGAGTTTTCAAAGTCGAGGTTTGTTATCAAAGTGTCCATTGCACATATTTTATATTTTATTACAATTTGTAAATTCAAAGATTTCAAAAGAAAGGATATTTTACACCTGCACTTTCTATTTCCATCTTTAAAAGGGGGGGTAACCCGCTCACTTTAACTTTTCCAATCAAAATTAAGATTTCGCTATCAGAAAAGGCAATTATATTCGTCTAAGAGCTACAAATATTTATCATAGACAAATAAATTCAATGGATAAAATATATTTGATAGAAGACTAATAGGGCTTAAAGACGGTAAAAAGATAAGAACATAGAACACTTTTTGACGCGCCTTGTATAACGCGCGACATACGCGTAAACGTGATATTGGCGCTGTGCAGCTGCCATCATATATCCATGTTGACCTATGTTACGTAGCGAAACTAAACATTTTGTGAAATCTGTAAACGATATTGGCGTTATAGGTCCCCTACTAAACTTGCTTATACATGTAGGTGCACAGCACATAAGAGAAACCATATTCCAGAACAGATGTATGGAGAAACCTTATTTTACATGCAGTGGTAAACCGGATTGTCCGGAGAAATTATGGATTGAGAAACCAAATTCACATAAAGCCATCGAGAATGAAATCATACTAGGAATCGAACCCTAAAACTTATTGGTGAAACGTGAGGGAGGATTCGCTGTGCGATCGGTTCTCCCACATAGTCGGCGTGTTTTTACTGAACATTTAAGACGTCGAAGCATGTATTCTCATATATTTAAACACGAATTTATTAAGCTAAACACGCATTTATCTCGGACTTTAAACTCATCGTTAAACTAAACGCAATCCTCGAAAATGTGTTTAACCGTCTAACTCCCTGAAAAGTGTCTAACTTTAAATATGGGCAAGTATGGGTAATGGGGTAGCTAATCGCGCGTTTAACCATTACAGTACTAGACCTGGAAGCGGGTCTATCAAGTCTCAATATTACACAACACATTAACAGCGATTATATTTCTAAAGATCTATAGGTTTGCCGTGGTATTGCTCATTTATTTGAGGGTTGAATGAATTTTCGAATTGGAGAAATAAAAGGTCGATTCATACTTCAAAGCTATACACACGATTCGTTCATGGGCGTTGGTGAAATCAAGCGCATGCTGGTCCGTGTTCAATCGGTGCAGATGGAATGAATTATGAAAGCGACAAAGGCCTTCTTGTCGCCTAGGGTATGAATAGACGTTAAAGGCCATTTTTATTCAATCGGGCTGTTTTAGGATCGTTTTTACATCATATTATCCATCATGGCGCAAACATTTCTTTGGTCAGTTGGTCTCATCAATGTTACAAAAGTATGATATTAGTTTTTCAAATCTGCCCGGAACTGTCCGAATGTGTTATTTAATGTGCAACTTTGTCAGGCTAAATTGAGGATTTCCCTAATTGCATGTCCATTTCGAGCTTAGTTTCTGTCAGCAGTATCTAGAGTATTACTGACTTCACATTTAAGGGCGCCTGTTGGTGGGTCTTGGGTTTATCACCCACTTGAGTAATAAATGTCGAGCGGCAAGCGGGGCGGCAAGTATGAATATGGATCAGAGGGCTGATCCGCTTCCAGGCTTAGTACTTTCATGGTTTAACTAAACTCATACACCAACTGTCATGACTGTATAAATATACACGGACAATTGAGAAATTCGGTCGATATCTATTGTAACCCATTTGGGGCACAATAAATAAATACATGTATACAGTGAACGCACAACCAACCTGGGGACGAGATTCGCAGAGTTTAAAAGTGGGTTAAGTTAGTCACGGTTTTAAGCTAACCGCGTTTAGTACGAGAATAAGGCACTGTTCCAATCCCTTAGGCCCAATCAGAACATTAAATTACTGATATTACTGAAATTCAATTCTTGGTATAAATACAAAGAAGAAATAAATACATGCATCAGATAAGTTTTTTCGTAAATATGTACAATATTGGGAATGTTGTGTCATTTGTAATATTTGTCGGTATACAGGGTGAGTCTAAAAATAGATAAGTACATGTCGATAAAATATGAAGGACTTGACTAAAAATGTCATTATTGATAACAATGCTTGACTAAGAAGTGAAATGTTATATCGCAACTTATGCGGATGGACAATTCTACAGCTTTGTTTAAATCAGTGTAAAATTTGTTGTTCAACCTATTTTGACTAACTCCAATGAAATTACCCTTCTACCATATCAACAGGTTGAGAAACGTTTGACAAATATTGAAGTACAAATCTCAGACTCTCCGTGTAGGCTCCACATGTCTAAATTTAAGTTTCTTAAATAGTATACTTGATGATAAATATAACTCCCATAAAGAATGCTTATTGCACCCGGTTAATTGATTATTTGGCAGTATCCAAAGTGTACTTTCTTTAATTTAATGCTATGACGTCATAGTTCATATTGACCCACCCTCGTAATATTTGTTTGACATTAAGGAATTGTTCAGTTTGACTGACATAATACAATCCTTTCGTTGATTGTCGTTTTGATAGTTGCGTGAGACTATTTTGGAATGCGTTGTAATTAAATAAAAGTTCTTTGAAAACAAGAAAGGAATGTTTTGCTAAACAGCAATTCGTGATGTTTTAATGAAAGGAATGCTATATTCTGGGGTGATTCCTTTCAGATAAACATATCATAGCTCAGTACACAAAACACTTCACTACATGTACACATACACACAAAAAAACATATCCGTCAATGATATGTGGTTTTGTTGTAAACTGAGCAATGATGTGCTTTTCTGAAAGAAATCTTCAAACCATTATTTCATATCATGCGTTGCTCTGAATAGGAAAACATATTATTCTGGTTGCCCGTGTTATGTCGAGTGACTAAAATGTTTTCAACAAAACCGTTGCAATTGGAAATGAACCCTAGTAGTAGTGTTATTTATTAGTTTTCCATTGATAATCAGTTAATACGGATATGTTAAAATCATAAAACAATTAGCCTTGTGGATACAGTGTAACCATGTTATAAATTCCCTTGCCGCCGCCCTCTGTTTGAACCAAAACAAATCCTGCATTTGTTCTCAAAACATAGCAAATAACAAAGTATTTCTAGTATGCAACTATAGGGGGCGATATTCAAATTCTTGACCAAAAAACATCCAACAACCAGACAACGGTAGACACTATATTAGCAGTATATGAATCCCCGTTGGTTTCAAATTTCAAAATGGATTGTGAATAATTATGTGATTCCAGCAAATTTATCATATGTTGAACTGAATTATGTCAGTATAATTTATTTGAAATTTAACGGCGTCATTAACCATTCATTGCATTCGGTTTAAAACGGAACATCGTACGCATAATTTATCTTGAATATTCGTGAACGTGCCTTAAGTCACGCTGTTTTCAAAACATGGCAAATGATATCAAAAGTGTTATGTCTATCATACAATTAATAACCCCTGTTTTTGCATGAATTGAATATACCCGTGTCAATGAAAAAACACTTTCACTTCGTCGCGCCATGTCCTTGCTAGAATTTAAATCAAAAGTGAAAACTCGCCCTTTTGATGAGTAATGTGGCATTTTGCAATGTTCCTCTATTATGGGTTTTCATAAATTGAAATTTTTGCTGTGTTTTAGATAATTGGTTTTTAAAGTTTGTGTTGATATGTGTGTGCTTAAATGTAAATTATTATTATTAAACAGCATTTGTAAAGCGCCTTTTCTAAAAAAGACCAAAGCGCTGTACATTGATAAAATACACACATGATTAAAAGTACCAAGTAATATACACCCTAACACAACAATAGAAAAAATGGAATTTAAAAAAGGCAATAAGTAAAATACAATAACATAGATGATAAAACGTACATACACCCCCACCACCACCACCCACACCTCACCCTAACACACACCCTCATATTGCTACACACCCTCCACACCCCCACCCCACACCAACCCCGTGCGTAAGACGTGTTAAACACCACACACCAGGGATATACCCCGCAAGCATGCAATCAGCCCAAGCATATTATAAGACTAAAACATAATATAAATAAAAATCTCTTTAAAATGGATAACACAGACTCAAATATATATTCCTTTAATTTAGGAAATTGCTTTTCAATTGGAAATGAAACTTGTTATATTCATACAGTATTTTATGGTATTTTTTTTCATGTGAATAATTTCTATGGCCATTTAAATACACCCCTTTGCTCTCCCGGTAGACCAGCTACCACTCACAGCACGTTTCGGGTACTAGTACCTATTATACTCATGCATCATGCTCGTGTAAAGTAATTGAAATTACCGGCCCATTCCCAGTTTTATTACAGCGAAGATAATCCTAGAGATCACACATATATACATGTAACTTATGGCACTAAAATATACCCCTTTCTTCGTGTATTCACGAAACCCTTTTTAAATTTACCCTATCAAATAAACCACCTTCCATTTAAAGCAGTTAGTATGGCTAAGAAAACTTTATTGCAATATGTCAATCTCAATCTCAAAGTTTGTTGTTGCGTGATAAAAAAAATGTGATAACAAATATTTGCAAAAGGAGAAGACATCACCCTTGTTTCGTGAAGTTTTACACATAAAGTTACCGGAAAGTTTTGAGAGCGGGACTAATCGGTTTGCACTACACATTTCCATTTTCAAAATTAATTAAAAAAATTCCTTCAACATAGATATACACTCCATGAAAGTAAATATCATGAGGAATTTCAGGTTGTTATTCAGGGTAATAAAAATTCCTATTACATTAGTAAAGGAAAGGATCCTTAACCCAATGGTCATGTTAGTTATACTATCACCCGTATTAACTAAAATGAAGTAACACAATATTGAGAGGTGTTTTTTAACTAAACATAGCATCATGCCATCAATTGAACCGAGCCCAATACGTTTTGGTATTATGTTCGTTAAAACAGGGAAGACCACATCACACACAGCGGTATAGACCACCTGGTAAACTGCATAGAGACAGTGTTGGTAGCTAATTGACCTGCTGAAGTGTTTCTAGAAATTGGATTAAAATACAGTACTATTTATGGGAATTCTAGGCGATGCCAGCAGAGCTACTATACACTTGCGAGAAGAGGGCCGGCTGGTTGCATACACTTGTGTTGAGGTCACCAACCCGCTATCTTCCTAAAACCAGTGACAGTTTTCTTAACTGTCACTGCTAAAACAGAGTACATGTACATGAGTACATGTACAATGTCTTTAGAATATTATGATGCGTGGAGGTCACACCCCCTGCTGAATTCTAAATGCTTATAGAAAATTGTTTTAATTGAAGCCAACTCAGACAGGTGTCACACTTACAGAGAGAACTGGATAAAATGTAAAGTTATCTAAGCTAACTTTGTTAATATCCTATGGATTTCATTCTTTCGATCGGGAAACCATATAAACATTAAGAGCAACTTTGCGTACCAATCAAAGACAATCAAAAAATGTTGGTAACCTTCGTTACCATAGCTTCGTTACCATAGCAACGGCCAAAATATAAAAATGACACGTTTTGGCCTATTTCAGCACTTTTATAAGGCTAAAATATTTCAAACTTTTAAGATTCACCATATGTAGGGAAAGTAGAGGTAGAACTTGACAGTCACACCACATGATATACAACACATAAGCTTTCTATAAATGCAGTTTTCAAACAACCACCATGGCCTACTTGGGTTATACCATTGTTTGAAATAGGGGTGTTTTTTGTAAATATTTATTTCCTGAAATATAGCAATGTTCAACGAGCTGTAAACCCCAAAGTGGTGTTTTTTAAAAATTTCCATTATCACTGTGGCTAGACTAGGTAGTACTTGACTTACCTAAATAAAATAAAAAAGTTTCGGTAATTTTGACAGAGGCAAACAGTGTTGCCAGAAAGTTTGACATTTTCCCATAAAATAACAGTGTTATATTGGGGGAAATGAGCCCCTAGGAATGTTTTAACAGGAAACCAAGCATCACAAAGTACCTTTAAACACTTATTCTCAAGCAATGACCCATTCTTAAGACTGTTCTGCAGCATATGTTTTGTAGTAATATCCAAAATGGCCCCCAGAAGCCATCTTGGAATTTAGAAAATCACATAACTTCTGGACATATTAACCCAGAGACAAGATTGAGGTATTTTTTATGACTAACTTTATGACTAGGAATCTAATACGGTGGTTATTTTATGATTTGGAGGCTGTATTCAGCATGAAATGCAAGATGGCTGCCAGCGGCCATCTTGGAATTGGTAAAATTACCCATAACTTTTGAACACCTTAACCATGACACGTTATTTAGGTGTCTGTTTTGACTAACGTTATGCCTTGGAATCCTATATATAGACCTACAGTAGTTATTTTATGATTCTGAAGTTGTTTCCAGCATGAAATATAACCTAGAAACATAATGTAGCTGTTGCTCTCATGTTATTTATATGAAATTATTCTACTAGTATTTGATGACATGTATGGGTTAATTGTACTCATTATGAAAAATTCAAGATGGCTACTTAACGACTATTTTAGAAATGTTATGATGTTCTTAAATATGATAAAGGGGCATTTCTTCAATAATTCCACAATGCTGAATACATTCCAGAGGCAAGTTTGTCAATCATCTTCAGTATAAAAGCCCCAAAAGCATGGGTGGATTTCAGTTACGAAATCCTGTACTGTTGTTGACCATCATGAATAATTGTTGCAAATGTTATAAGAACAAATAAGAAAGTATGATAAAACACGGTAGCTGCTTTAATTCACAAATTTTACTTTACAAATTTTAGTTTTTAACGATAAAAAGCTTTAGAAGAATGCAATACAATGCATAACTCTAGTTTCGTTTTTGGTCTTTAACCCTTACCCCGGCGGGGATATTTTGGTATGGATCAGGAGGAGGGGGAAACATTGAGGGATTTTGAACAAACCAACCAACGCGGTCCGACCCTGATTCGATCCGCGGACCTTCTGCATGCCCCACGCGCGCTTCTAACTGAGCTAACAGAGCTTACCCGGGTAGCAATTTGGTGCCAAAATTTCAGCTCAATCGATGACGTCATCCAAAATGAATGTGAAAGCATGCGCTTGGGGAGAGGATTTTGCGTAATAATTCGTAGTATTTAGGACTGCTAGGGTTAAGAATATAGTGTTTCAACCATCCAGAACATTGGTGTATGTGCCAAATTAAACCAACGTTGCATAACAAATGTGGTGATCTTCTACTGGTTCAAGTAGTGATCCTCATGAATGATCCCAGAGTACATTCCCTCGTTGAATTGTCTTGTGATACTGAATAAGGATCGCATTCTGTCAGTGTTGGTATGTTGAAAGCCAAACCATACTGACCAATTACAGTTTGCATCCACCATCTTTTTTATAAGAAAGTGTGTGGTAGAATACTTAAAATAGCTACTATGTTTTAATAATAGTATAATAACAAGCATTTAAAAAGCGCTCTACAAAGAACACAGCGCTTAACAATATCAAACAGCATTATATACAAGAAAAATACAAAGAAAATAATATACACAAGTCATGCAAAGATAAAAAATCAGTACTTCGGAAACAAATTCGTTTTTAACCGGCGTTTGCAGGTACAGACGGACGGGCCTCTCTGATGCTGACCGGGAGCTGATTCCAAAGTCGGGGCCACATAATAATGATAATAATAAACAGGCATTTAAAGTCAATATAGATACAGATTTGCCAAAGTATGATCTAGTGAAAAGACATGAAAGGAATTACATGATAGGAATTATAACCAGCTTGATGTTTAGATAGAGGCACAAAAAGCCTGGTAGCATCAGAAGAGGAGCGAAGTCGGGTCTTATACTATCTTCATTTAACACACATAATTTTTCTTTCTGTTTTGCCTTGCTACATTTTAAACTTGCCAAGACCATTCAAGTTTGCTAGCAACAGCTGACGTCTGTAACTTGAATCCACCCATGGATGCTCCCGTTTGCCTCTGTAATGGATTTCTCATAGTCCATATTAATACCCTTTCATCATCACTAAGGTCGTTTGGCTCAAAAGATATGCACCATAAATGTTCTAAAATGGTTGTTGGTGGCTTTCTTTGATATCCATGGTGAGAATAATTAACTCTTACAGGGAATCCTAGAAAGATTTTCATGAACATTAAATTACTCAAGAGCAACACCTATTGTGTTTCTAGGTTGAATGTTTCAGCCGATATGGTCCCACACCACCAAATAAGTACCCTATTGCTTTGTGTGGTTTAGAAGTCAAGTTCGTGTTAATTTGTCTCACCTTTAGAGCTAGCTGGTTCATTCAAATCATTGTTTTTATTGAAGATCAATATATCTTCTGCTTAAAAATAATCCTTTTGTGACAGTTTACCGGCATTTTCCCCCGCTACGGGCCAATGATATCTATCTTAGGTACGACAGGCTGTTTATATCCTAAGATCCGGGATTTGTGCTCTAAATTAGTGGAAACAGAGAAATCATGTAAAATAATAACATTCATAAAAAAGCTAGAGATTTCGGGCCTTATATGGAAGAAATAACCAACAAATGCCATATTATGAAACATTAACAACAATTTTTACCTTTTCTAGGATGTTAAATTTAGACTTATGGTGGGGTCTTTCTTGATTTCAAACACTGCCGGGTATTGCCAGAACGCAAAATATGATTTGGTGGTGTGCACTCATATGAATATTTGGATATACAAGTGTCAATCTTCTTGGAATTAATGTTGAAGGCATACCCATATAATACAAAAATAACTGTTTTGGATTCCAGGGCATAAAGTTAGTCAAAAAAGACACAGAAATTATAGGATTTCATCAATTCCAAGATGGCTACCAGCAGCCATCTTGGATTTCATGCTGAATTATAAAAATTATAAACTATTCACCGTATTAGATTCATAGGCATAAAGTTAATTAACATACTCATATCATTATATCAATCATGTCTCCAGGTTTATGTCTAGAAGACATACGATTTTCTAAATTTCAAAATGGCCTCTGGCGGCCATTTTGGATATTGCTGTATCCCAGTTGTCTGCAGTTGCCCAAACTTTTGCGAGGGGAATAGGAGCTAATTTTGTTTCTAAATACCCTATAGTATCAAAACCCACCTTAACCTACCTTTGCTCTTGTGTTCCCTGGATCACTGAATATGACCCTACTAATGGTTATGAACAACAGCTTCATTGAGGGCGTTTAATCTGGCAACACAGTTGTTTAAACACTATCAAATCATGTCCAACTTATTGCTGAATTGATACAAATATCATTTGAATGTCTATCAATCCATATCAGAATTTTCTTTGAAAGTAAATCCTCAAAATCCCTATTTTTCACAATGAATTAAATGTCAATAAACCGAAAAAGTGCAAAGTTCCTGGCAACACTGCTCTCCGGTACAACAATTACCGAAACTTTTTTTTCTTGAAACATGTAGACCAACATCCTGTCTAATAACCCTGAACAGGCTAATTAAAATAAAACACCACTTTAGGGGTTATGTCATTTTTTACGACCTTCACTTTTTGCATAATTAAAATTAATCAAAACACCCCTATTCTACAAAATGGCTTAACCCACATTGAAAAAATGAAAGTTAATGTTGACATCATTTTTGGAAAGGACAAGAATGGCTTCTTCACTGTATAAAAGAAGTGTACTGTAATGCATGTTCTTCATACAGAAATATGACCTAATACTTACGCCTTTTTAAAGTTGTGAAATGGGTAAAAATAGTGAAAATTGGGTAATTTCATATATTGGCCGTTGCCATGGCAACCAAAGGTATATTGGTAATTTTTTCACAAAAATACATGTTGACATAAGGTCTAAACATGTGCAAAGTATAAAGGAAATTGATATTTTAAAGTCTGCCACCACTTCTTTGATTTTTACACACAAGGTCTCTTAACACATTCTTTCCATTTTTGCCACTTTCGTCAAGAAAAGCAACAAAAAGAATGTAAATTACCATCAACACTGATCAACAAATATCTTTAGTCAGACTGTAGTCTGTGTGAAAACAGACTCCCTACTGTGCGAAAACCAACCTATATCACAGACTGTAGTCACTGCGAAAAGTCAAGGATGACATTGAAAATACAATGCTGAAACAATAGGTGCAGTCAGAATTGCACCGGTCAATGCAAAAAAAGACATGACTGCAGAATGAGGCAAGATGAGGCGGTGGAACTACGCAATTGGAAATAAGTAAGTCTTTAGCCGCTTCCTGAAAATCATGACGGAGTTGCTTTTACGAATATTAGAAGGCAGAGAGTTCCAGAGTATCAGCAAGGAAATACATGTCACCATATCTTCTGATAGTGCGTGGAGTGTGTAGACGTAGCCTGTCATCAACAGAACATAGATTTTGCCTTCCAGGTACATATCGGACACGAAAGTCCGTGATGTAAGGAGGAGCAAGTGCATGAAAACCTTTATATATATGCAGCGATGGAAATACCCACATGACATTCCACCTGGGGTAGGCAGTCCCGAGATGGACCAACCCTGGGTGGAACAACCCTGAGTGGACTAAAAAAAGTATATTGATTATAAAGGATATATTAAAACACTCAGCGGGTTGGTGTTCGTGGAGGTAAAAACAAGGATGGATCATTCTAAAACAACCCCGGGACTGTCCACCCGGGACTGTTTCTAACCCTAACCTCTCCACCCGGGACTGCCCCCCCCCCCCCCCTAGACTGTTTCTAACCCTAACCCTCTACCCCGATACTGTTTCTAACCGGAACTAACCCTAACCCTAACCCCAGACAGTCCCGGGGTAGACCAACCTTGGGTCGTCCAACCCTGGGTGGATAGGGTTAGGTTAGGGTTTAATAGGATAAGGGTTAGGTTATGGTTTAAGGCTAGAAACAGTCCCTGGGTGGACAGTCCCGGGGGTGGACAGTCCCGGGGGTGGACAGTCCCGGGGTTGTTTTAGAATGATCCGGACAGTCCGGGGCTGTTTTAGAATGATCCGGACAGTCCCGAGGTTGTTTTAGAATGATCCATCCTTGTTTTTACTTGGGTATTTCCATCGCTGCATATAGATATATAGATACAAACTTGTTTCACGGAATGATGGTTACATAATGAAATTAAAAAAACATTCGCATGAAAAAAAATTGTGCAATTAATGATTTTCTTTTCGAGATATCGACGATTATGTATTTTTTTCTCCATAGAGTTCTGTATAAAAGCTCGTTTTCTCCACCCCACTGTCTTTTAATGCAAGATCCTGATACATTAGACGTTAACAATTGCTTTAAACGATTTAAAGTTTAACGTGTATATTTATCGAAATGGCTGAAATATGAGGGTTAAACTTTCGCTAGTAGGAACAAAATTCTGAGTAAAATGTTATTGTAAAAATAACAAAATAATTAATTTTAAATGATCCAAACTGTAATTAAAAAAGTCATCTCCGATTCTAATACACGTGGAATTGACATATAATAGCTTTGCGCTTTTGTATTATGCGCTTTGTAAATGAATTAATATTATCATTATTTAACGCCAGCAGAGGGCAACTTTCGACTGTAATGTATGTACCAGGGCTGATGTATACGATTTAATTGCAGTACTAATGCCGTGTGAAACTATAGAGGGCGATATTACTAAAATTCACAACCACCTGCCTCTCAAACGCAGCAATTTGTTGTTATGTTTCCTTAACACAGCAATTTTTCATTATGCATCATAAAACCAGCAATTTCTCGTTTTCTTGCTCATGACTAATTAACCGTGACGTTAATTTGGAAATCCCAATCCAACCCAACCCAGTTTCCTATCACCATAACAACAGTTGTCGCACAGTTTTACCAAGCTTTAACATAGTTGTTTACAGTTATATTGGTACGCAACCAGCCTCTGCAACGTAAGGATGAACTAATTTCATTTCTTGCATCGCGAATGAAATGGAAACCTTACAATAGTAACTAGTCATATACCAGAGAAGCTATTGTTTCATAATTCATAATTAGGGCTAGTCATTACCCATATAATTTCGAGTATCAATGGCTTTGGTGTACGGAAAGCTACTCTGTATCCATACAATTTAATATTGCATCCTAGCTCGATTCATTTAGTAATATCTGTTTTATAAATGCTGTTTATCTACGCTGCAGTGGAAGGCATGGCAACGTCTTAACGATACAAAGTCAAAATCCAGCAATTACAAATACCTATTACACCGGTACTGAAATCAGTCTGCTGGTGAGACGTTGCCTGATACAGAGCCATAACATATGGTTGCCGGGTAAATTGTCAAGATGAGGGCCATTCTTATATCAAGTTTCTTCTTGACTCTCCTCTGTCTGGTAAACTGTAAGTTAAGCTTATATATCGTATACACAATAACGGCTTAGTTACGGAAGAGCAATGGATGGATGGAGGATGGCTTAAATCTAAAATACAACAGAGCGAATAAAATGAGTGTTTCTATTAAACGTTGTGTATTGTATAACATACCATAACCAAAATGATGTCAGAGTTAAAGCGTAATCAATTTTCTTTAATATCATCATGAAATATTGAGTGACAAATATATCAATTATAGGAAAATAACGAGCAATTACAATGTAGCTGGAACAACACATATATTTTTAATTCCAAAGGCAACTTAACTACAAAGTTCAGCATTGTAAAACGAATTCAAGTAGGCCTACACCAATGCTGTAGGTTGGGTTTTGTGATGATAAGAACAGTGTCAAGAATAAGGGGGCAAAAGTTCTTCCACGGATATCAACTATTGTCATACGATTCCATCCCCTTAACCAGGGGTTGGCAACCAACGGTCCGCGGGCCGCATGCGGCCCGCCAGTGGTTTTGTGTGGCCCGCGAGCGAGATGTCTCGAAAAAAAGAAGAAAAAATCAATCTATTTTACATCATCCCAAAAAACGAGCTAGATGCTTAGCATTTATCGGCACACATGATGTTCCTAAACGTGCGTATGTCTATTTCCCCATTAATTGACATCTGTACTGTATTGTGATTACGTTTTTGTGAAGATAGATTATTAAGCACACACACCTATTGCTTGAAAGTCTTCTGAATCAAAGGTTTGAAATCAACAGCAGGTCATTGCTAGGAAATTTGGTTAGGTGCGGCCCAGTCAATTTTTCACTCCTTATATCTGGCCCATTCATTCAAAAAGGTTGCCCACCCCTGCCTTTAACAGTTTGAGACTATCCTAACTCCCAATTTGCAAATTTTTCGTGGGTAATATATCTTTGCCCCTCCTACACCATGGCTCAGATTAATTTCACACCACCTGCTTATAGCCAGGCACTTGCTACCCTACCATAGCTCTCTAAAATATGGCCCAAGGCTCTAGGCTTGGTATCATTCCATGGATTATTTGCTGAGTTTAACTAGAAGCCCAAAGTGGTACTTTAAAATTCAAACTTTGAACTTCAATTTGTTATAAAAACTGGTGATTTTTCAAATTTTGTAAAAAAGTCACAATATATTATCCCTAGTGTAGATTTTAATTTTAAAAATTTTCCCAAATGGGGCCTGAAAGTCAACATATGTGGCAAGTCATCAAGTCATGTGGCAAGATTGTAGACTGCATTTTGGTCATCCTCAAGGTCACCCGGCATCCGGTCAATGGTGTGGGATCGACCGGGATAACAATTTTGGAAGAGAAAAACCAACTAAATCGCCGGGGACCGGGCGGGAATCGATCTGGGGACCCTCCGCACGTGGACTCATCGTCCAACCGACGACCCTCAGGTACTCGTTTGCGCAGTATACCACGATCACTGTATACGCTCGATTGATTACGTCATCGAAAGCACATGCGCTTTGAGAATGTGTAAAAAAAAAAGTAAAGACTCGTGCCGAGCAAAGCTCGCGCGCGGAGTGCCCATCTCTCTTTCATTAGCGTTTGGGCCAGACTCCCCATGTAATACTTGGCTGTGGGGGGTTCGCCACTCCTCCCGCACAGCGAGTCTGTTTTACTTCCCAACATGAATTAATGCCGGTACCCAATTATACACCTGGGTGAAGCGTGGCAAGTGCGGTAAAGTGCCTTGCCCAAGGACACAACACGTACGCTCGATTGATTACGTCATCGAAAGCACATGCGCTTTGAGAATGTGTAATGTTTTAAAATTTCGAGATAAGACGTGTTTTAAATTCCAACTCCAATGTTATTTGATTGCTTTTGACACTAATAATTGTCTATAATTTATTGAACCTTTTACACATTTAAAAGTTGTTCTATCACCAAGAGAATGGGTCTAGAGATCATATACAAAATAATATAAACAACTTTTTTTCTTTCCAAAAATCTCAATTTTACCCCAAATATGGGTCCCAAGTCTTGTCGTCTTGAGAAATTCTTGTATCTTATATCCCTACCAATATGTGTGCCAAAGATGGCTGTTTTGTGACGTGTGTAACGATCATATCCTTTACAAACCCCACTTCAAGACGATCGTCAAAATGGCTGCAGTTATAATCACATAAATACCTACAACGGTGCATATTGTATACAATTTGGTATTTACCAAGTATTATGTTTTAAAGGCACTCAATAATCATGATAATTTGGCAGAATGAAATTCCCTCGTGTTCGTAAAATATGGGGTTTGTCCTTTTTGGTAAAGCTTTCTTTTTATAATACCTCATAGCGAGAACGATTTAGAGTTTAGACCCCTGAATTCGATTTGCCTTCATATATTTCAGTCCGAAATGAGGCAACTATTTCATTATTATTTATTCATTATTTGACACAATTTCATTACTGCACAAGTTGTTGGTGTACGACAGTGTAAAATGTGGATTATTGCTTTAAATCATCATATCATTGTACCAAGTATTATCAGGAATGTAACGAGGGCATGTTTAAATGTTCATTAGCTTCTCCCCTACTGTCACGAAAATGTGTTAAAATAACCAGGAGGAAATAACATAGACTTCCCCTTACTCAATAATACTGAACAATGTCACCTTCTTGAAAAACGTCCGGCTGTTTTTCAAGCATGGCAAATAGCAATTTCTTATTCCAACTGGCAAACGGATCGCTCAAGTAGGGTCGGTCGGTCGCGTACCTTTTTTTTGTGTAAAAAAAAAAATGAAAAAAAAAAGAAATGCAAAAAGTTAACAAAGGGTCGTAAAACAGACTTTTTGTCGCCTTAAATCTGAGAGTACCCTTTTTCTTAAAAACAAATCTGCTGTGTTTTAATTGATAGCAAATTACTCAGCGTCTCTAACTGGACTTCTGTGTACATGTTTCACAAACGCAGCAATTGCCGGTCATGTTCTCTACTGTCGTTGTTTTCATAAGACCAGCACTTTCGTTTTGTTTTCAACACACAATAGTTTTTCCCTTTTTTCAAATAAAGTGCATGACTATTCTTCCATCCAGCTGAAAGGGGCACTGAGAGATAAATATGGGAGGTCGCCCTCAATTCCCTTGGAAATCAGGGTTTTATGCACCTACGTAAAAAAGCCGTAATACTTGGGCATAAATTATACCAACTACCTTCTGAAAACGTTTACCTTACTTTTAGCCGTCTAGTGCAACATTTCACGAGTTGGTCTTTTATATGTAATTTTAGCACCACTCGCCACACAAATTGCTTCAATCTAATGTCTAGCTAGTGGCATCATTCAACCCTTTTTCCATACATTATTACTCTTCAGGGTTCCTATGTGTGCCTTTTCTATTGAAACAATTATTTTTTTCCCAAAATTTCATTTTGGTCAGTCTCTCAGTGCCCCTTTAACTACTAGTATTCAGCATAACAATATCAACCTTGAGTTATAGTTAACATATTTAATTCGAACTTGCACTGTCCAAAATCAGACAATGTAACCTACTTCTGCATATACGGACGAACTGTCTCATTTATTGGAGTGCTTATGCAGTTAAATACTCGCAATAATATATAGCGGTGAAAACAGCGCTATTGTTTCATAATGCATATTAGGGCTCACTCACCCAGTTTAATATCGTGTAACATGCGCTTTGGAGTAAAAACTGCTCTATATCCGTGGATTTTAATATTGCATTATCTTCTGCTCGATTCATTTAGTACTATTTTATATATACGCTATCATGGGAGGCATGGCAACTTCTATACAATTTTAAACTTTTTATTATTTTGATGTTTCCAGATTGCTATATTTCCCGATAGCCTAGTGGCTTGTCAAATCAAGTTTCTACCTCATCCTACATGTTGGCCTGTAGCCTAACCATTATTCTAGCCTAATCTATGACATTATCTTTCTTTAAAAATATCCAAACATAATAAGGCTAAAAAACCACTCTCAATAGGTCTTTTATCCACACTTTCAATTTTAATTTAAAAAAAACAGAAATCCGCCGCTAAATGTTAGACTTATAGACAAACAAAATTATCATGACAACTGCAATAAAACCACGTGTATTTTCGGCTTTAAAAATACTTTAACCGGCTTAATAACAACAATTCCTCATTTTGGGAGGTTTTTTCACTTGGGAAAAGGAAACTTAGGCCTATTAACTACTCGTATATCACGTCAAGTTGAACTATCCAACTTCAAAACAAATTCTGTCACTCATTCCTTCCTTCATGAAAAAAATAATTTTTGATCAATTATCTAATTCATTATTGATTTATTTTTCAATTATTCATTTATTTATTTCTATTTTTCATTTCGTAATCTTTAAATTTATCAATCTATTTACTTACTTATTTACTTAATTAATTAAACTATTAATGTTATAAATTCTTCCACCCTGTTGATCACGACTAAGACGTTTATGATGTCCTTCATTCAATCCATGTACATATCTGTTTAATAATTGCCTTACAGTGCTTGAATCTTCATTAGCGATCAATTGTAATGTGACAATGGATCAGGAGAGAGAGGTAACTTCTCCAAATAATCCCAACAACTACGACGACAACATGGAGTGTCATACCAATATAACAGCTGGTGCAGGACAGGTAGTGCGACTCACGTTCCATTACCCGTTTAACATAGAAGTTTGTGACGAGGGATGCAACTGCGATTACCTGAAGATTTTCAACGGTGATAGTGGTGCAAGTCCTCTACTAGGCACATTTTGCGGCGATACATCACCAGGTGTTGTCTTGTCAACGGGACAAAGTCTTTACCTTGTGTTTATGTCTAATCCGTCTGGTAATTACAAGGGGTTTGCAGCATCTGCCAAGTTCATAATAGGTACGTCAGTGTTACTTTGATAATAAATAATATAGTTTGTCTCTTACTTCAGCTGAAATCTAATTTATTACTAATAATTCAGGAGTGTCGGTATTGTTTGCGTTGATATGTATTCAATTTATCCGATAGAGTTAATTGATAAGATTTACAGTGATTTCCCGGGGAGTGATTTCCACAAAATTACGAGAAACCTGATGGTTTGGCACATCAGTCTTACTTATAAATACGATATCTGTTTTTTCTCTTCTGTTACTTCAGCTCAATATGTGACAATGGATCAGGAAGGAATTATAACATCACCAAATTATCCCAACCCTTACGACCTCAACATGGTGTTGTTAACTACCATAACAGCTGATGCCGGTCAGGTAGTGCAACTCACCTTCCTCAGCTTTGAGTTAGAAGCGTATGGATGTATATATGATAGACTGGATATCTACAATGGTGATAGTGGTGCTAGTCCTCTTATACACACGTTTTGCGGCGATGAACTACCAGATATTGTGACATCATCGGTACAAAGTCTTTACCTTGTGTTCATATCTGATGGGGGAACTACTCTCAAAGGATTCAACGCTGACGTCAAGTTCATAGGAGGTACGTTTGTCTTACTAACTGTAGATAACCATGGCATCGATATTATCATAATCAATAGCGTATATCGATGACTTGCTATACCACCATGCATCAGTACCCATTCCATTATGGAGTCTTACATAGCTGGATCGTATTAAACATGTTATCGTAGCTGGATCGTATTTAATTAGTTATCGTACCTTTATCGTATTCATATTATACACATTAACTCACTAACTACGATATAGTGATCTGTAATTTCAGCTGAATATAAACATGATATAATAATATAATAGGAAATGAGGTATGATTACATTATTTGCGAGCATCTGTCCCCTATAATTATGTATTCCATTTATCCGAATTGTATGGAATCAATGGAGAATTAATTAGTTCCGATTTGCATTAGTTTCTAACTTGTAAACGAGAAACTAAGCTTTTCAAGTATAACTTATTAATGAAACAATCTATCAGATTTAAAGGTTTATTGTGTGATCTTTCCATGGAATGCCCTCAACATCGAAAAAAAATTGAAAGCAGATTTTCTTGCAGATTTACATTTCTGATCATAAATCGTACATACATTCCAAGTTACAGGGCGATACGATTCTTAATTACTTCAAAATCATGGTTTTAGAGTGAAAATAAACTGTCGGATTATCCGACAACTTATTTTATTCTAGTCTAAATTCACTCTAAAACCATGATTTTGAGGTAATTAGGAATCGTATCGCTCTGTAACTTGGAATGTATGTACGATTTATGATCAGAAATGTAAATCTGCAAGAAAATCTACTTTCTAAAAAAAAATCATGAATAGAGGGCGCTCTCTGGAAAAGATCACATAATATGCCTTTAAGGGGTGGGGATCAAATGATACCTACGTTTCTTATATGTATATACTCAGTGTGTAACATTTTGAATGGAATGAAACAAACGGTAAATCAATGATTCAAATCAAACAGTTACCGAGGGAAAAGTTTGACTTCAATATTTAGAAGGATTTAGGAAATCGAAACGCCTTCTTTCTTCACACAATATAAAGTAAAACATGCACGATTAATCAAATAGTAAATAATAACACTGGACTGCGAAGTTCATGATAAACAAATAAAACAAATACAATATAATGAAGAGCTGGTGTGCAAAAGGGCTTACATCCATTTGAGTGATTTTAAGAAATAAGCATGAAAGTGTTCTGGATTAATGTTATTGATGCTTTGAAATATTATGTGTATAATGAAAAAGTTACATAGTATTCCAATCAAATACGGTATGTTTTTTTTCAAATCAATCGCTTGTATTTTGCTCTTTGTTTTTCAAAAAAGTGGATGTAAGCCCGTTTACAACACAATTCAATAAAATGCACGCAAACGGTGTATCACACGAAGAAAATTACTCACCTAATCAAAAATTGGAATGAACAAATTACTTTAATGGTACACACAATAAAAGATTAACTAGAAAATGACTAAATTCATTAAAGTGGGGCTAACCATATGGGTCGGGGTTTGCGGACACAGGCCTATAATTGAAATTTATTCTTAGCAGATTGTAAAAAGATTTTTAAAATTGCCAATATTGACTTGATAATTTAATTACAGGTTTGCATAGCAGAACCCCATTTGTAATATATCTGAATTAAAGGTAGATGGCCCGATTTTCAACTTCATGTTTTCTATTTTACATGAAAAGTTATCCTTAAAATTGTCACATTCCAAAGTTTGAGTTGCATAACTCCAATTATTCTTATTTTAGAAGCACAAGATACATTTGCCCATCGAGTAGTACACAAACTGACTGATGGTGGATAACCACCTTCTGATATTAAAATATCTTGATGTGAAAAAAATCATACCCCAAAAAAACAAAAAAAAGTGATCGGAACATACACCTTTAAGCGTGCAAAAAGCCTACTTCTAAACTGGGGTGGTGGGAAGGGGAAGGCAGTCAAATAATAGTTTCCTTTACGAGAACAACCATTCAGTGAATTATAGAGGGCAGTATAACACATTAGAGGACGGTATAACTGAATGCAAACCCTTTTGACAACCCTTTTTCATGGATGGAAGCCCTTTTGCAACACAACTCAGACTTGTGCATTGAATAACTGAGAGGTGCACGGTATTTTTCAACAAAAAGAAAAAAGAAACTACTACCAAAAAACTATGTATTACCGGTTATAACTCATTTTTGAAAAAAAAAGTGGACTTAAGCCCTTTTGCATATCAGCTCTTCATATGTTTACGAATGCAATATCTCAATATCATTATCAATATCGACCATATTTACGAAGTCTCATCTTATCCAATTATATTTTTACACGGATATCCTCAATTTGGAAAACCCTGTATCATCTTCAATTTGACATGGCCTCTTTTTTGTAGCACTAACCCCTTCGAAAACGGTAGCAACTACAAAATTGAGTGATGCACCGACGACTGTATCGACTCGCCCGCAAACTACCACAACGGTAGCAACTACAACATTAAGTGATGCACTGACGACTGTATCGACTCAACCACAAACTACCACAACGGTAGCAACTACAACATTGAGTGATGCACTGACAACTGTATCGACTCACCCACAAACTACCACAACGGTAGCAACTACAACATTGAGTGATGCAACGACGACTGTATCGACTCACCCACAAACTACCACAACGGTAGCAACTACAACATTGAGTGATGCAACGACGACTGTATCGACTCAACCACAAACTACCACAACGGTAGCAACTACAACATTGAGTGATGCACTGACAACTGTATCGACTCAACCACAAACTACCACAACGGTAGCAACTACAACATTGAGTGATGCAACGACGACTGTATCGACTCACCCACAAACTACCACTTCATTATCAACCAAACAATCACCGATTGCATCAGATATCGGGAAACCGACCGAAGGGGCAACTGGTACATTGTCTGTATCGTCAAATAAAGGGACGACAGGTTTACTGCTGGTATCATCCACCGAAGGAACGGCCGATATAGTGGCGTTATCGTCAACTGAAGGAACGACCGATATACTGGTGGTATCGTCAACTAAAGGGAATACCGGTTTACTGGTTGTATCACCTACTGAAACAAAGTCTGAAATACAGGCTGATACAGTTCAATCGACAAAAACACCTCAACAACAAACGAAAACAATGACTCAACAAATTATGGAGACGAATGAGCTTCACACTCAACTTGAAGGTATGTTCATTCAGTGTGTTTTTAATGATGTATTATAGGCCTTGAGTTAATAGTACGTATAACCATGTGTATAAGTTGGATATGTGATATGTAATAATTATGTATCTAATATACAACCGGAGGACCAACAAATAAATTTAAACAGCTGAATTATTATCCATCCGTTTGGATGGATAAACGGTGAGATCATCCGAATATTATGATTGACAATATAAGGTTAAAAGTGCTACCTGTCTATTACTATCCCCTTCCTCATCATTTTCTGAGACTTATTTTCCTTTCCCTCCTTTAGTTCTTCTTTATTTTTTCCCTTCTTGTCGTTTCTCTTTTCCCATTCTTCCTCGTCCCCCTTGCCACACTGTAGGCCTATTGTTAGTTGTAAAATTATATAATTACTTAAAATTGAACTGTTAAAAATCTGAAAACATGTTTTATGTGTAAAGCTAAAAAAGGGTCTCACAGAATCATCTACTTCCATATTTCATTATGAGGGGCTTTCACAATCGTTGGTATTTAGTTTTTTTGCAAGGGTATTAGTCCTAAGTATTGTAACATCTTTATTACAATTTTAGATATGATAATGGACAGACTTATTGAACTACCAGTGCAACAGGGTACCGAGAGCAATGTCACGTCAATCCTACTTTCAACCGAAGAAGATTTCGAAAAATTAGTTGACGCAGCCATCGATGTTGTGAGGGACTATCCCAACAATATACAGTCTCCTTTAGCTTCTAACGACACAGATTATATTACAAATCAACTTGAAAAACTTGGAGAGGTACGTATGAAATACGTTGAATTACGCAAATAAATGTAACTGATTGTTTAGAAAAAGTATTTACACACATGCTTTTATCACATGATGCTTAAACTGTAAGTATCGCAATCTTTTCCTGTTGTCTGGTTGTTGAAGCAACATAGGCATTTATTGGAACACTTTTATAACAGTCTTAATTGTCTTGTGATTACTTAATGTCTAAGAAACGAAATAATACAACATTATATATCAATTACTTTACGTGATTATCAAGCTCAAAGTAATGTGTGTGTATAATAAAATTTTAGATTTTATATCAACAATATCGCGTTCAATAATGTGTTTATATTTCAGGCAATTTTCGAAATCATTTTCAACGATGCAAGCACAAATGCAACGGTAAGACCATTAGATATCGGGGTGTTTTTTTTAATTACACAAACCTTTCGCGCGTAAAGAACGTCCGTAGAAATCATTCTTGTGAATGAAGACTGCATTTAGAAAGAGATTCTTGACAATGCCGAGGTCCCAATAGGTAGGCCTATTATACAGATAGGTTCTAACCCAGGTTCTAACCCATGTTCTTCGCCATAATCAGGCAGAGCATAGTATCATTTTCAAACAATGATATTGCAACCACCCTATGACTAGACCATTGATCGAAAGGATCGTTATGTCCTATTATTTAATGTATTTGAGTATGCCGCCATTTTTACAAATAACTACGTCATATGCAGAACCTGTACAGCTGCCTTTCATCGTTTGCATACTATACGCAGTTTGCGGGGTTTTGTTTTCAAATGAGTGTAAACTCGGCATGTTTTCTATATTTAAATTATTATTTCTAATTTCTTTTAAAGAACGTGATTGTAATGTTTAATAATCTTTTATAAACAATCTCAGCATTCATGTTACCAGTCTAAAGACTTTCAAACCATAATGTTTCTAATTATGTTTGTTTCAACAAATTATAAAGGAAATGTGGGAAGCAGTTAACCCGGGAACAGTAGCAGACCGGTCATTAGAACTTGTAGCTGAAATCGCAAAACACATACCAGAAGGGAAAACAACAGAAATTCATGGTCCAGGGATTTGTAAGTTTACCGTTAAATGGAATCCTAAGCAAATATTATGTGAGCTTTTTTTAATGTTTACACATATTGTTCTCTCTCTTGTAACATGTATGAAGAAGTTTGACTAATAATTGTATTTTATGTGAAAAATCATCATAGAACTTTACTAAATTATAATATTGTAAATCTGCTTCGATTTTCTTCATGAATCATTACATATAATTCAGTTTACCTGTACAGTTGCGATTGTAGCCGAAAACACTGTAAACGGTGTTAACTCGGTAAACGTATTTAAACCAAAGATTTTGAAGTATTTAGTAATCATATCGCTCTGTAACTTAGACGATCTGTAGGACTTATGATCAAAAGTGTGAATCTGCCAGAAAATCTAATTACCAAGTAAAATCACGGATAGAGGGCGTCACTTGGAAAATATCGCAAACTATGACTTTAAATTATATTAATGATTCATATAACCATACAATTGTATTATGTTCAATTTTGTTATAAGTGATTTGGTGACAATTGTTATTTCCTATTATTATATATCTGCCCTCATTAAAGCTGCTATTGCAACAAGCATATCTTCAAGCGAGGAAGCACAAGGTATAACGGTCATTGTCCGCGGTAGAAATGAGAATGTGACAACCATCGGAAATACAACAGCATTTAGAGGAAAAGTTGAACCTTTACTGATAATTACTGCCGGTGCGTTAGCCAACCTTCCACCAGGTAGGTGTACAGGGTGTCCCGGTGCGTTAGCCAGCCTTCCACCAGGTAGGTGTACAGGGTGTGCAGGAGCGTTAGCCAACCTTCCACCAGGTAGGTGTACAGGGTGTGCAGGAGCGTTAGCCAACCTTCCACCAGGTAGGTGTACAGGGCCTAGGGTGTGCAGGAGAGTTAGCCAGGTAGTTGTATAGGGTGTGCATGAGCGTTAGCCAACCTTCCACCACCAGGTAGGTGTGCAGGGTGTGCAGGAGCGTTAGCCAACCTTCCACCAGGTAAGTGTACAGGGTGTGCAGGAGCATTAGCCAACCTTCCACCAGGTAGGTGTGCAGGTGCGTTAGCCAACATTCCACCAGGTAGGTGTGCAGGGTGTGCAGGAAAATCTACAACTTACTTGGCTCTGAAGATGGGCTCCTCGTCTGTATTTTAGGTTTCATTTCGTACAAAACTGACATTGTTATCTTACGATATTGTTTGTAATCCTAAGTGAGTAAAAACATGGAACACCTACACCGACATTGGGATATGAAATGTAAATCAGTGAATTCAACATAATAAACACTATTATACATCCATATGACTTACGATTGTGTAATTTATCTTCTTTATATACACAATTATTCAGGTCAAAAGGTTTTAATAACCGTTTTTGTCGAGAAGAAAACCAATGGAACACGTGTTAAATTGGACAACAACAGGTGAGTGTTAATATCATCAACATCAACATCAACATCAACATCAACATCAACATCATCATCATCATCATTATCATAATCATCATCATCATCATCATCGTCGTCATCGTCATCTTTATCTTCATCATCATCTTCATCTTCATCTTCATTTTCATTTTTAACCTCATCCTCATGCTCATCGTCACCTTCATCTTCATCTTCATCTTTATCCTCATCCTCATGCTCATCCTCACATTCATCGTCATCGTCATCTTCATCGTCATCTTCATCTTCATCTTCATATTCATATTCATTCTCATCCTCATCCTGTCTCACTTACAGAAAATATGACTCACTTGTAGTTGGCAGTGGACTGATGAGTGTGCAACTGCTGATAAGTGGCAAACCTCACTCGATCACAACCGAGTTTATTTTACCAGTTGAAGTAAGTCATTACATCTACATCTACAAGGATTCCTAGATCAGAATTTCTTTGTTTTACGTTTTCTATAACAAACAATGATATCCTACAAAGGTTCGAAGCCCCTCACTAGAAGAAAAAAATAATTTAAATATTTCAAAAAATATTGCTTATAAATGAAAACTGAGGAAACTAAAAGAGAAGGTTTTCAGAGAGGATAAAACATTCAATAACTTTCGAATGCCAGTGTCCGTTCTGTCAGATCAACAGATTTTAGGTAGGTATTCTTGCCAGGATGGGATGAAGTTCACGTTGTCTTCAGTTATTAAATAGTATCTTCTAAACTTCTCAATTCCATTTATTTCAATGTTATGTTTTCTTAAGATGAGACACTTGCATTTGGTCAATTCTTGGTCAATGCTCTGATGAGACTTCTATATATTTTTTGATAGACACGAGATGACAATATTGAACAAGCAGAAGAAACGATTGACATCCTGCAGGAAACATTATGTGTATTCTGGGATGGAACTTTGATGTAAGTAAAACTTTGTAGATTGCCTCTAACATCATATCACTGATAAATTTTGCCGTTTATATATCATACAATTTGCATACAGGCGTGCATGCATTAGTGTACTTTCAAATTTCCTTAAATTGGGAAATGTGAATGGAATAATATAGGCAAGAATTAATTTACTTATATCACACAAATCATTCAAATCATTTAAGTGTTGTTTTAAGATGTCGAAATAAGGATTAAATTACACGCACTGGGCCGTATTCTCGTATGTATTCAAACGTAGTTTTAAGCTAAACACGCGTTTAACTTTGACTTTAAACATCGTTTAACTAAACGCAATTCTCGAAAATGTGTTTAACTTAAACGCGCGTCTAATTCACTGAAAATTGTCTACAACTTTAAACATGAGTCATATGAGTATAACTAAAACTCGTGCACCAATTGTACGCCTTGAATGATTACTCGACCGTGCCCGGTACATGCAAGCTGATTGTAGTTTGTGTAGTCTTTAAAATACACGTGCATTTGAGGAATTCTGTCGATATCTATTGTAACCAATTTGGGTCATAATAAATTGAATACCTG
>CM069455.1:6665691-6958924 GCA_035610835.1 Ophiura sarsii
AATTGATCGGGTAAAATGACAAAGCTCGCCGTTGATATTCAAGACAATCTTAGCATTTTCAGGTGACTTGGAGCTGTAGCCAAGCTGTTTTAAGTGCTGCCACAGTTTCCTAGGATTGCCTTGACTATCTTCCAATTTAGTTTTGAAGTAAGAGGCTTTCGCCTTCTTAATTTCCCGTTGAACTTTGTTACGGATGGCAGTAAATTCACTGAAAGAGGCATTTGGAAATCCTGTATCAAGGCAGTAACGCATATGGTCTCTAGTTCTGATCAAATCTAAAATGCTAGAAGTCATCCAAGGCTCTGTACCTTGCTTTATACGGATGACTCTATAAGGAGCAATTTTATTGAGGACGGTGTTAAAAATATGCGTAAAATTACTCCAAGCAGTGTTGACACAATTAGAGTTCAGAACTGAAGACCAGTCACAGTTATCAAGATAGTTACACAAAATGTTAGCACTATAATGTTTCATTGATCTCATAGAAACAGTTTTGTGTTCATTGAATTTTATCTTAACTTGCTTTCTGGTGCAATATATCATGGAATGGTCACTAACACCAAAAGGAATAACCCCGCTTTGGGCAACTTTGTTGGTAAAGTTGCAAATGATATGATCAATACAACTTATTAGCTTCATTTGGTCTAAAAGTAGGTATTTCACACCATTTTAGGGCTATTATCTACTTAAAAAGTCAAGCCACTGGACAAATTGTATTTCGTATTCGTCATATTTCATTTAGGGGGCATCGGGGAGGCATGGCTTCTGACTGGGTGGGAAATGCCACCCCCCCCCCCCCCCCCCCCCACCCCCTCTGGTTACGCCACTGCTGATTTCTAAATAAACCTAAGTTATTATCTATAATCGGATAAAAGTTTACGACGTTCTCGTTCACGACAATGTCAAATGTCAGATCTAGGAATGCGCTGCGCACTTTCGATAAATTCTTAAAATTGCATGTACAAAAATGGTCTAAAAACTATACAGTAGGCTATGCCTATAAATTACAAAATCGACATTTTCCGGTCACATCACTGGTGAGGTCTTCCCACTTCTCACTTTTTTTGTCACAGGCGCGAACACGTGGGGTGTATAATAGGGTGTACCCCGGGTCTGTCAAAAGAAGGAAGAAAAAAGGGCGAAACTAAGGAAGAAAAAGCGAGATGATAAAAAGAGAGAGACGGAATGAGATTGAAAATAAATACAAATAGCCCGCCTTTTTTTTTTGCTGAGCAGCCAGACACTTATATTATATCTTATAAAATTAAAATGAGAGTTAATTGAAATGGCTTTAAGCAAAAATGCCGGGCAAAATATAAGTTTGTGACTCTTGAGCCATAATAGGCATATTAAAAGGCTTCCCCCTGTTGCCCCCCACCCCCAAATGAAATGAAAAACTCTTTTTAACTCTATGTAAATCAACAAAACATAGTTGGTATAACCCCCCCCCCCCACACACACCCCCACATCCCCACACCATCACAGACATGCCGCCTTCAAGGACCCTAGTTTACGCTTCTGCTCGGCGCGTCGCCAGTACCGTAAATTCAAAATTCAATTTTTTGTAATATTTGTTTAAAAGATGCGCAACTATGTGTCCGTTTTATTTCTTAAATAAAAAATAGGGGTCACCGACTTACTTTTCCACAAATTAACGAAAAGTGCCATTTCTTTACTCTTTAGTGTTCAAAAAAGTGCTGCCGTGGAATACCGCATGACGCGAAACAAAATTCGCTGCATTGCCTACGTATTTACTGTCAAAAAGGGGTCAAAAAGGTCAAAATGATGATAAGGGCTCAAATACACGTTTTATAGCATGCCTTCTTGTTTTACACCTTATAGGGCTTTCAGTTTAAAAAAAAAGTAAATCAACCGATCATCCACATTCAATTTTTTGGGACACATGCGCGCGTTGGGGTGTGTGTACTTTTGACCATCATACGAGGGGTATTCAATAAATACCTGCAACCATTGAACATATCTCTGAACCGTGACACGTGTCAGTAATTACTAATATAAACTTATGATACTTTTAAAACTGTAAGGGAGCACATCAAAACTCTACCGCCCGGCAACCACCGGTTCCGTGGGGTTCCGTGCGGTTGCAGCTGGATTCTATTGTTCTAAACAATGATATGCGGTCCAATGAAAAAGTCTAGTTACGCCACTGCTTGAAATGGGGTGGGGGGGGGGGGCTCCTAAGACAATCCAAGATTTGTTGAGTACATAGATGCTCGCGTAGCGCGCGAAAATTTTCGACTTTACAGCTTATTTTTGCACGATTGAGCTACATTTTGGCTCTAAACAAGCTTGTACTAAAGAATATTTCATTTTTGGAAGACATTATGCTCGCGTAGCGCGCGAAAAATGTTCATATGAGTACTTTTGACCATCATAATTCCATGATTCCTTTCGTCAAATGAACCGACAGTGCCAATCTCAACCGACACGACGTCATTATTCGGGGGATTTGGTGTGTACTTTTTTTGTAAATTTTATTTACAGCTTTACTTGATTTCAATTGGGGGTGCAAGCGGGGGGGTTCTAAGTGGGGGGAGCTCCCCAACCCCGCTGGTTACGCCACTGATGTAGAGAAACATGGCTTGTTTGACCTTAACCCTTGTTATCTTGAAACTTATTTAACTGTCTGATATTAATATGATTATGACATGTCGCCAAACCGTAGGCCTAACACCCAGTGGCGTAAGCAGCGGTGGGGGGGGGGGGGGGGGGGGGGGGGGTCAGGGAACCCTTCCTCCCCCCGAAATTATAATGAATATATTAAAATGCCAAGGAGTTTGTAGTTCCATGCAATATCAATATCCAATAATAGCAAAACACACTCAAACTGCTTTATCACTAATCATGGCACCAAGTTGCATAATAAAAATATCCGAATGTCCTTATCTGTCACATCATCAATCTGTTTAGGTCGAGTTGGTCGATACATGCTGGTTTGATACGGACGAATTGGTCCCTACCCGAGTTGATTGACGGTCGATTAACGATGTCAAAAAGTTTATTTATGAAAGATGCCCGATGAATAAAATCCCACTGTTCTACTTGATTTGTCCGTACATTATTAAAAGATGAACATTACAATCCCACCGCTAGCCATCAATGTAATATTTGGTGGATTCTTTCTTTGGCGGTGGGTTCGGTGAGACAATAGAATTCTCACGTGATGTCCATCTCGATTAGATGATAGGTAACATAATATTAAAAGTACTTATTCTGATTGATGACGATGATTATAGATGATTCGTTGGTGTCCATTATACTCTTGATTACTTCGCATTACGTGATTGATGATCATTGCAGCGTGATTGTTGCTGATTAACATGATTAAAGACGATTATTGGAGACAATTTACTATAATATAATCAGTCATTCGGAATCATTTTAATTAACCTCGTTTTCAAGTTTCTGAGCGCTATCGTGACCTTTATGGTCACGCCAGCATGTAACGGACTTGATCCCCAAAACCCAATTTGACTACAGTTGTAATCATATTTCGGAAAGTCCCTGAGTACGCCATAAAATAGCACCGATCAAATGCAATATACACTTAGCATCTTAAAATGACTGTACTGCTTGTATATAGTTACTGTTGCATATCTGTCAATCATATAAAGTACATGATCTAAACTCATCTTCATAAATCTCCCATACTATATGTGAATTTTCAATCAGTCACTCAAGGAGGTGGCTTCAAAGATCTGGAGAATTTGCAATTGTTTTGGCTTGTAGAAGGTCAGGATATATGTCAAGCTGCAACATAAGTCGTACTGTTCAAAAGCAGTATGCCCATTACAGAATCCTTCATTTTGGACCAGTTGCCCCATAGTCTACATACGCTCAAAACATCAATATATTCGATGGCTTGTTGTGGTAATGAACACTGACGAAGCGTTGCCTTGAAACGCATAAACACAAACTGACACGCTTCATTACTCCAAAATATCCCTAGTAGCTTTCCATTTTCAAAACGTTGATTAGAAAAGATTTGCTTGATAGGATTGAATTAAAGGCCTTTAAATAATTTTATCACCACCGTTTTTCTCCGAAACGAATTTGAAACAGCGCAATTCTAGAATTCTGGTCAGTGAATGATTTATTTATGTTATATGTACCCATATGATTGAACTTAATAACATGATCGAAATAAACCCTTCTCAATAACTGCGTTATTTGTCTGAGCCGTTCACCACTCTGATTTGTCGTTAGATTCTGTGGAAAGAGATAGCTGCCATAGCCGTTTCAAAGCCCTCGTAGAAGGTGTCAGAAAAGAGGAATTACAGTAACAGACAATCTTATAATCTAGAGAGAAAAACATTCTTGGTCAAACTGATTGAAAGGGGATACACAGAGGAGGCATTTTAAGAGGCATCAAGATAAATCCTTTTCATTAACAGAAAGGACAAACCAGAAGATATACCGCTCGTGTACAAACAGCAATATTATCATGATTATCCCCATATCTCTTAAAAGATTGGACAATCATTGAAGAACACAGCCTTCTTTAGAAAAGTTTCACAAAGCCGCCCATTTTATATAATGATAAGCCTAATTTCCGTCATGTGAAAGTTGAAATCTTATTGTTTAATATCATTATATGAAACAAATATTGCATGCCTTTTAAGTTAAACTATATCACTCAGTATGTTTGACGGTGTTCCCTCCAATTTGATTTATAGATCAGTCTAGCAGCCCTGTTTTGGATAGATTGAAGTGGTTTTCTTTTCAATTGAGTTGAACTATGCCTCCGGTCAACAAATTGTGACATCTCACTTATAAGTTGAAGCCTGTAAATGTGTTTTATTATATATGCAAGAGATGAATTTTAAGGGGGGACTTAAGGAAGTTTTTGATTTGATTTTTTGAATTTTGTGAGTGCTGTAATTAATAATAATACCAAGCGCTTATATAGCGCCCTTAGCCCAAAGGGGCCTCAAGGCGCTTAACAACATATTATGATAGCATATAACACAATAAACACAAACAATATATATAAAAAGGTTGCTAAAATAGTGGGTCGAGCATCAGGACACATGGAGAAAGACGGACACGACCAAATGGTCTCATAAATTTCGACTCGCTATCTCGCAACCTATGATCAGGTCGTCCATACATGCACATATGCGTGAGAGGGAAAAGACAGGAGGTCGAGCAAACAACAAAGGAAGAGGATAAACACGCAAATGCATGGATGGAATTATTGAACTAGTAATCAAATGTATATAAAAGTATACATTTTTGGAAAGGAAATGGAACAGAGAATCATGGTGAGGTTGGTAACTTGGATTTGCCATACATGTATGTTAAATTTTGATATGTTGGGAAAAGACCAACTTTATTACACAGACTGAATAAATCACCACCTAACATGCATTTGCTTTCTATTTTGTAGTATATGATGTCATTTTTTCACAAAAACTTCATGCAAAGTATGAATAAAAAGTGATTTTGAAGTTATTCTTGTGGTGAACATTTGCGTCCGTCCGTGACGCCCAAAATGGTCCGTCCGGGACAAAAGTGCCAGCCTTCTCTTGTAAAAAAGAGGTCAGCTTTCACCAGCTGTGTATCAGGTAATCAAGTCATATATCTTAGATACTGTTTAGCCTGAAAAGAATTGTGGAGTTAGACTAATGTGTTACATAGAAACAGAAAAAGAGTACATAAAAGTAAAGAACCCTATTTCTATCTTGTCCGTCCGTGACGCAAATGTTTTGTTCATTCTATTTTTAGTAACAAACCACACCTACTAAATTTTTATCAATTTCAATAGAGTTGGTGATACTCTTTAACATAAAACATAAAATATTTGTGTAAATGTTAGTAGTTACTTTTTATAGGCAGTTTTTCTCAAATGTTTTCAAAAATGTCCGTCCTTGACAAACCGACCATCCTCTGTATTGCTTTTTATCATGTTCTGTTGTCTGTAGCGCAGTGAGAGGCTTTGTTTGACGGATACTTGCGCTTTATAAGTTTCTATATTATTATTATTATTATTATTATTATTATTATTATTATTATTATTATTATTATTAGTGTTATTATTATTATTATTATTATTATTATTATTATTATTATTATTAGGCCTTTTGTTATTTAAAGTTCAAAGTTAAATCGAGCTCGACCAGTCACCATGGCAACCTATTTGATGACTTGGAGGTATAGTATAGAAACAAGGCATTGGTATAAACAGCTCGTAGCAAAATACAAATATGAAGTTTTGCTATCAAATAGCAATAAGTTAATTTAGTGCATAGGCTTATGTAAACGTTCGGCCTTTTTATAAAAGATCGCCACAAAGGTCGGAATTTGTCTTGGGCTACCTTTTGTGTCCATCTTGTTTTTGACTTTTTGATGGTACTGATATAGTCCTATTGAAAGCGAAGTTAATGCACCAATGAAATTAAGAAATGAGTTCAAGAGGATTTTGAAAAAGTACCCCTTTTCTTCAATGAAAGATAAAAAGCTAAAAAAAAACCCTTGCTCAAAATGTCCTCAAAAAAGATAAAAAACTTGCTCAAATTATATAGAACAACAAGAAGGAGACATTTTCTAATATAAATCATGCTAATAATTATATGCAACCAGGGCTGCTAAGGGGTGATTAAAGGGTTCAGAAGGCCCAGTAAGATAGGCACCCCTTAAACTGAGAAATATTTGTGACTCACATTATGTGCCTATTTGCCACCGGTTAATCATATTGAGAGTATCCTGATTGCTTCATTAAGGTGCGGGATTGTAAGGTGCGGGATTGTTATGCGTCGTTCTTTAAAAAACTACCACACTCAATGCATCATGTGTCAGGTGAATACACAAAAGTTACAGTACCGCACCTAACTCGATTGCTTCGGGTCATTACACTTAGAGCGTGTTTCTACTGGGGAAGAAACCGCTTATAAACGGTAAGTTTGCCCAGTAGAAACAGACAGAGCCGCTAAGAATCGGTATTTTTGGTAATCCCAAAAACCTTCACAAACCAGGTTTGGAACCGGTAAGAATCGGCAATAAACCCAATAGAAACAGAAAGGCGATTAATCTTAGCGGTTTGTGCCGTGAACCGTGTCACGCTGGCTTATACACATTGTGAAGCAATCTTTTTCAGGTGATTTTTAAAACATATGAGGCATCACTGTAGCATGGTAATAACGAATTTGACCGATTATCAGTATTCCAGTATGCTAAAGGAATACGAGTTGATATTATACTATTTGCAAGTCTACAAAAGTTATTGTTTACAAACTTACACGATAACTCCGTATTATATTCATATATTATCCATTTTCAGTATTAAAATCGTGCTCTATAGCCCACACAATACGAAGGGGGAGGAAGTATTTATTTTGAGGGTACTTTTCCGTTTTCATTGTCCAAAATCTCTAAAACATAAAAAAATTGAAACAGATATTAATTATCATTTACTTAATGTGTAGCCATGATTCAGATAATCATGACAAATGTCATAAGGATGATATTCATCATATGCGATGTTATGAGGAAGGAGGTAGAACTTATTGAATGACCCTCGTACTTTGCAGATATACATTTGTCTCTTTGGCTAAAGTCATGAAATCATTATCTCAATCAAAATCGAGCGTTTTGTCGTTAAAAAGTAAGGGACTTTTGAATGTCTACCATTTTTGAAAATAAACTTCGCCACAATGTGAAAAAGAAGTATGAGCCAGGGCTTATTAACCAAGACCACTTCTTTAGATTTAAATGTTCCTAAAGATTAGCCTCAAAACTAGCACAGTGTAGAAACAAAGATTTGGACCACTCAGGTGTGACTCACATCTTTTACTCGTCAAATTAAGAATTATTACTGATTTTGAACAAGCATAACACTAATAAGAGTTGTCAACTTGTAAATTTATGTAAAATGTAAATTTAAGTTTGTACTCATGTTTGTATTGTGTGTTTTTTTATGTGATTTTTTTTTGTGAGTTAAAAAATAAATAAAAATAAAGACCCTCACGGGCTTGGAAAATGAGAACACTAATAAGAGTTAAAAATATAAAATAATAACATACTATAATATAATATAATAACATACTATATTACTATATACACTATTAGTTGACAAAAGATTAACATATTTTCTTTCTTTCAAACAAGTTTACCACATAATCTTTTTATCTTTGTCAAAATGTGAAATTACCATGTCTTTAGACAACGATGTGTATCTTCAGTCTGATAAATCCTATATTCATAATATGATCTTAATTCTTAATGAAGGCTTATTATTTAAAAGATGGTGAAAAACAATGGACCTAATCTCAATGGGTTTCATGATTAAAAAATAATGAACTTGGGAAATGATAGGTAGGCCTACTAATCATTTTGGGACAGCCTGTATACATCTGTATGTACACTCTTTATACAGCTGTCACACCGAGCCGTGTGAGCTCACCAGTTGATGGAGTACTCGAGTCCGGACTCGGACTGGTCTCGGACTCGAGCACTAGGGACTCGGGAATTGTGCCCGAGTCCTGTCCAAGCTCAGTTAATATTGGCATACCTTTTTGCAGTAATTTTAAAACTTTTAACTTTTTTTTACCCATTTTAGGTTTGGAAAAGATAACTCAAAATATATTTTGTCAAATGTTGTCATACTAGTTTTATGATAATCCTTACTTATTTTTTGAGTTATAGACCAAAAAGTGCCAAAAAATATGATTTTTTAGCTCCAAAATCATGAAAATCACATTTGGCACTGTTGACCAAAGGAATCATGGAATTATGATGGTCAAAAGTACACATATAATAATAATAACACACACTTATAGAGCGCTTTACTTTAGTGAGATCTAAACTCAAAGCGCTGTACAACATATAAATACAAGATTAAAGCAAAAATACAACAATGATCATAAAACTACAGAGATAAACATACACAGAGTCAAATGCATATTTAAACAAGAGATATGAATGTGTATGACATGAAAATGCATTATGAATGAAATGAAAGATCATGAACAAAAACACATCAATTAGATTTCCAAGTTAAATAAGTAGGTCTTAAGTCGCGACTTGAACTCCTGAACTGAACCTGTCTGACGTATGTCCATTGGGAGAGTGTTCCATAATTTAGGGCCCGCGATGGAGAAAGCTCTATCACCGAAAGACTTCATTTTGCTTTTTGGAACAACAAGAAACTCACGGGAGCCAGAGCGAAGGTTAGCCGTGGGAATATAAGGTTTCAGCAATTCAGACACATAACTTGGCCCAGCATTGTTAAGTGATTTATACACAATGAGCAGGAGCTTGAACACGATTCTTTTCTTAATAGGAAGCCAGTGGAGATCTCTGATGACGTGACTTATATGGTCACGTTTCTTTGTGCCTGTAACTAATCTTGCCGCTGAGTTTTGAACACGTTGTAATTTAGAGATAAGTTTATCAGGAAGTCCGTACAAAAGGCAGTTACAGTAATCTAATTTGGATGAGACAAACGCGTGCACAAGTTTCTCCGTTGACCCTCGATCAAGGTACTTTCTGATCTGTCCAATGGCGCGTAAAGCAAACGAGGCTGATTGACACAGTTTATTCACATGTGCAGTCATTGACAGATGTTGGTCAAAGATGACTCCAAGGTTTCGTGCAGCATCTGACGGAAATATGGGACTATCACCGATAGTTACAGGGTTGATGGGCACAGTTGGCGTGAAACGAGAGGTAATATGTATAACCTCAGTCTTACTGTCGTTCAGCTTTAACTTATTTGCAGTCATCCATCCTTTGACATCAGCGATGCAGCGCTCCAGACGAGAAATTGCTTCTTCTCTTTCATCAGGATGAAAAGTAACATACAATTGCGTGTCATCCGCGTAAGATAGAACATCGATGTCGTGGCTAGAAATTACGTCTTCAACTGGAGCACTGTACATGGTAAATTTGGAGGGACCAATCACAGACCCTTGGGGTACACCATATATCAATTTATGCGTTCGTGAAAGATTGGATCCAACTGCAACAGACTGCACTCGATTAGAGAGATAGGATTTAAACCACTTTAACGCAGTACCATCAACACCATATCTAGTTTGCATCCGTTCAAGAAGCATTTTGTGGTCTATCGTATCAAATGCAGCCGATAAATCCAACAGAACAAGAACAGCGTCTTTCTTATTATCCAATGCGCAAAGCAGATCATTTTGAAGGCGCAGAAGAGCTGTTTCTGTGCTGCAGTTGGGTCGATAGGCAGACTGGTGGGGTGCATACATTTTGTTTGCAGCAAGGTGTTCCTGTAGTTGGTTGCATACTACACGTTCATTCAGCTTGGAGATGAAACTAAGATTAGATACAGGCCTGTAGTTGGATAGCACCTCAGGATCTAGACTAGCTTTCTTTATTAAAGGAGTTACATAGGCAATCTTCAAATTTTCGTTCCTAAAATGCAATATTCTTTGGTACAATATTGTTTAGAGCCAAAATGTAGCTCAATCGTGCAAAAAGTAGGTAAAGTCGAAAATTTTCGAGAGCTACGCGCGCATTTTTTGACTCACAAACGTCTTTCGATTTTCTTCTTTCTGACCCTAATTGCCATGCTTATTAGACCATAACAGGCACGCTTTTTGAGTCCGATTATCAGTTCATTTTGATATCTCGCCCACCAATATGAATTTTGTGTTTAATGTTACTTACCCCCAAGAAAACAGAACAGGACCAGGTATAAACAAGCGGCTCTCATCTTGAATAATTATAAGGTATCCAAACCTACAGCTCCGAATAAGGCAACATCTCGTAGTTGAATAACGCGTTATAGCATTTATTTCATTTTATTGCTGTCTTATCTTATGACTTAGTAATACTGTTGATCTGTTGCCATGCCTTCATGTCAGACAGTTGGCCAACTTGTGTCGTCATCAAGGTTTGTTACGGATAGCTAACCATGTGAAATAATAGAGAAGCTGTTACATCTTTGCATTATTGTCGATATGTTGCCATGCCTTCATGTCAAACAGCAGGTCAAATGTTGTTTAGTCTTTATGATAATGGTTATCATCATTACGATACCTCGAAACTCATAAAACAATGTTAGTATTAAGTTGTTGTTTTTTTGCTTTCAAAAGAACTGTTAGAGAAAGGACAACGCTTATTGATACCAAACGACTGAGTGTATTTTTAATTACTTATTGAAAGTAAACGCTTCGTCGGAGAGCTCAAAGCCTAATGATCCGTGTCTATTTCATCGATAATCAAGCTAATGGTCTGATAGGAATAAACAAATCAACCAAAATAGATGTCGCGAATCCTTCCCCTTTAGCCGTTATGGCTCCGTAGAACTGGGTTTTGTTACCTTAGCCTTATTGAAATTTTATCCAGGGCGTCAACGTGGTCTTCACAGGCGCAATGTATTGGATCTTTATGATAGAAATGTATACACTTTGGTAGGGAAAAGGGTTATTGTTAGCATTATTATTATATTAAACAATTTACTTGATTATTATTTGATATCAACTATTAACTTTCGCGCCAAGTGTATTTTATTGCATCGATAATCAAGCTAATGGTCTGATTGGAATAAACAAATTAACACAAATGGATATCGCGAAATGACTAGATTATTATTTGATATCAACTATTAACTTTCGCGCCTAGTGTATTTTTAATTACTTATTGAAAGTCAACGTTTCATCGAAGAGATCAAAGTCTAATGGTCCGTGTCTATTTAATCGATAATTAAGGTAATGATCTGATTGGAATAAAACCATTAACACAAATGGATATCGCGAATCCTTAGCCGTTATGGCTGCGTAGAATAGGTTTTTCAGCGCGTAGCGACTGTATATGATATTACTTCTCATATTAAAACAAACCTGTACTGGTACATGTTCATTACGGTCGTTGCGGAGATCAACTTAATATCTAGCAAGGTGTGTATTTGGTACTTCAGCATAGTGTTAGATAGGGCCATCTTAAACGTCAAATACACTTGGTTTCGTTGGTTCACAGAGGCCACTCACACTATTAACGCACAATCCTGTCAACCATTCATAACAGCTGAAGCATAACTATTTCCAAGTATACGCACCCTGTGAAATATTTAAGACCGGATGGTCGAAACGTTTGGGATAATAAACACTTTTATACATCGTAACAATCATCTTTCCTTGATATTATGGATATTTATCGTTGAGGGGGGGCGACGGTGTGATCTTTGTTGAATGGTGGGGGAGGGGGGGTTACGGCGTTGCAGCGGGGGTTCAGGATGGCGGGCAGATTTTTTTTGCAGCAGAGGGGTCAGGATAGCGGGATTTTTGTTGGGGGGATACTTTCGTGGCGGAGGCGCAAATTGTTCAACGGCGCCGCAATTATACTGGGGCGGCGGGGGTTCCCGTACCCTACAGCCGCTTTCCGTTGCGGCGCGTATTCGTTTCGTTCCCTAAAAAGTATTTTTCAAATGCAACCATTTTGTCACAATGTATTACACATTATGTGAGTAAAAACATATGTAAATCATATATAAAAACGCTTAAGAAAATCATCTAATTTCAGTTTTCGGCCCATACCTCTGTTATTATATGAGGACATCCAATGAAATTTTCCATGCATCTCGGAATTGTCTACAGCTATCACCACACCAAAGAAAAAGAAAATCGAAATACGTTTAGGGAACGGTCATATAATGCACATATCGTATAGCCCTGAATGCGTGATAGATCATGTATAGATGAATATGAATACCTTCAGCTTGATGTTTACTGGTACACTTGGTATACCAGTATATTGGACCTAAAGGACAATTTTTCCAGTGTTACTTGAGTTGTGATTTGAAAGACCCAATTGGACAACTGCGGATGAAATACAACTTAAAAATAGAAACGATATAAACAAATGAACATATGTTAAGTCACAAAATGTAGCAGAAACTGTTCATCATACAACGTAATCCTTTTCAAAAGCAATTTTGAACAAGTGTTTCGGAAAAAGTGTACTTTAGGTCCTAGATTCTGAGCTATATTAATATCGTCCGATACTGAAACACCCATTATTATTCAATACTGTTACAAAGTTATGTTCCAGTGTCGTCCGATACTGGCGCATATAAAATAAATGTTCCAGTATCGAACATAATTATGTACCAGTATCGGACGATACTAGAACGTATTTAAGTACCAGTATCTTTCGATACTGGGACAGATCTCACTGGTATCATGTGTACCAGTATCGCCGATACTATTACACAATTTGGTGTTTAGGAATCGACCGATACTGGAACAGTAAAATCATATCAGTATCGACAGATACTGGCAATTTTTATGGTCCAGTTTTGAACGATACTGGTATACCTGGTATACCAGAATCTGAGACCTAAAGTACGCTTTTTCTAATGTTTATTGAGTTATGATTTAAAAGACCCAATTGAAGGACAACTGCGGATGAAATCCGGAAGGGGGTGTTCCGTATACGATGTTTTGAAAGTTACTGGGAAATTTGTGTGATCCTATTCTATCCTATGGGATCCTGTGCTTTGGTCAAACTTAGATATATAATCGGTTCAGAATTGACCAAGATAACAGGAACAAAAACCGAGAAAAAACCCCAGGCCCTTTCCACTAGGCTTTTCAGGCTGTTACAGTATACATAACGCAGCGCTATCGCATTACTCGGTATACACCTAACACAATAGTCCCGGACCAGGCGCTTTGATATTGGCTAATCCAAAATGAATAATCGGTACGAAAAATCTGGGATCCGTAGTTTGATACCGCATCCATAATAATCGAATGGATACTTTTTAAAGTATGATGATTTCAAATACCACGACTAACGACAGCAAAGCCTAAAATTGAAATTAACCTACCTATTATCTGGAAAGGGGCTGAGCACCGACACATGTGATTGCTACAAATGTGGTTTTATTTACCTTCTCTTGATGTACAACACACTATGAATATATTACACAATAATTCAAATGTATACGATTGAATAAAAAAATTAAAGGGTTTATGTCGGTTGTTTATTGTTTTATCTTAACTGTTATTATTCTCAATATCTTCCGTCACTCTATTTTATGCAAATTCAACTCATTTTAAACCAACCAACACTTCTAGTACAAGAAATGACACTCACAAGAACTTACTCTATTCTGAGCGATGATTTAGAGTATAATGACTGCGTCACAACTGTTTTTGTAAATTTGTTTTGAAATCAGAGGTATTTGTTATGGTCTGGGGAATTGTCCCGAAGGGGCGCAGCTCCTGAGCGACAATTCCGAATGACCAGTACAACAACTGAGGATTTCAAAACAAATTCACGAAAAAACAGTTGTTTGGAAGTCATTATTCTCATTCATTTATATACATATTTATATGTATATTTATCCAAATCGTTGATTTGTACCAATATAATCATGCTAACAATTAATTAGTTTTCTGTTTATTTTGTCCACCCCTTCTTAGCTATTGTAACAGTCCAAGTCGGGCCATACCCTCATTAACATTGTTATCATTCAACCAATCAGAATCTAGCTTCAATCGTGTTTCCTCATACATCATTGAATATTCAGTTTAGGGGCGTGAGGCTTTAATTTGATTGGTCGGTCAATGAGCAAACCAATCGAACACTTTGGCGCAGTATTTCGGGCAATTATAAGTAACCTAAGCTTGGCGTGCGCGTTCTCATCTAGCAATCAATTTTATTGGAACGCACTTGGTACGCAGTTATCGCGATTATTCATGAAGTAATGAATGTATTTCAAAGAGTCCCCTTGTTTTTTTTTGAATAAGTGACGAACTCAGTTTCTAGCATAAATTCACAACGAAAATATCACTTACGGTGGCGAATAAAACGTTTCAGGGAGAGCATCGCATTCATTCTAAAATGGCGATTGCGTGCAAGTAGCGCGTAGCCTACAAGGTGAGCCCAAGATTTGAATTTAAATATTTGGCAAATGTTTTTAAACTTTTTAACATTGTATGTAGAGTATAGTACTCACAGAAATGTGAAGTAGAAAAGCTAGAAGTTTACAATTACAGAATTCATTTTGATTTATTCTTATGACATAAGAATAAAATGTGAATGTTGTATGCATTCTGTGATGTATTGAAACAACCTGCATATAATATTTCTCAGCACTGCCTCAAGCTAATTCTTGTATACCTATATTTATTACATTTTGTAACAAGTATAAAGTATGAGGCTTAAACTTAGATATTTAGAGTCTACAACCTAAAACTAAGATCTGTATTTAAATATTTGTCAACCGTTTCTCAAATGTTGTCATTAGCATTCACAGACATTTGGAGTTTGGTCAAAAGTGGTTGAAAAGAAACCCACAAATATGTAAAATTGTTGCTAAATCATACTAATAACTGTCCGAATTGTTGTATCATTAAAGCCTATGTCACTTTTAGACAAGTAATTCTCATTTATACCCTGCATACCGACACATATCACAAATATCACAATATTGCACAATATTACCAATATCTTACATATTTACAAAAGTATATTATCTGATCATAAAATGAACCAACTCTATAATATCCAGATCATGTGGTGCTTCAATGTTGGTTTAGGGATTTGTTATGGTTTCTTTGATGTGCTCTGCACCTCTATTACGTCGAAAAACTAATTTCTTGTGTTGCCCTCAAAGTGCCAAAAATCTTGAAGTCAGTTCGGTCGGTCGATTTTCCTTTTTTATTTCCGTTTTTATTTATTTTGCTGACAAATATTACTCTGACAGACCATGGTTCATGATAAGACAAAATTGATAAATGTCAATTTGACTAATGTTTCTAGTACAGTGTGATAATAGTTTAAAAGCAATCCATTCAAGCAAACTTATTAAATTAAAGCAGAAAATAGCAATATTTTGACAAATTGGGTACAATTTAAATCTTTAATAAAAAGGGTCGGTCGCTGAGGCAACACATTTTTGGGCCTTATGGCAGCCGCACATCGCCAGGATCACGTGTACGTGAATATATCGCGCGTGATTCACAGAAATATTTGTTTTTGTTGTTAATTTTGACGGGGTGTTAACAAATATATATCAATATTTCCCTTCAACTTATATACCGATGCACCTAGGATTATTACATTTTTTCTTTGATTTTTTGTTCTAACTTAAGGTCTAGATATAGCTTTTTCTTATACCGAAATTTTAATAGTACACATTAATGTCCATGCTGGATTCAATATTAGTCCACGGTTATTTTCATTTACTATGAACAATTATTATAGAATAGAATAAAGCCCAATATATAAACCTCCTTCAAAAATGGTGTTCTTATATAGTCCGATTGTCAATCCTTTGGCCTGCCGACATAATTTAACTCAATTGGTAAATCACGCTGATATCAAAATAACGTATCAAGTGCGAGAATGGCATGTCCAGGGGATTCTGAATTTTTAATATATAAGGCAGGTATGGTCGATGACGTGTTTTACGTAATTTGTTGTTCAAACGAATGCAATTTAGTCAGCAGCGTCTTACGAAGACTCGGACAGGACGCACTAGGTCGTTAAATCCTACTCGTACGCGACTGTCCACCATTCAACCTGTCAAGTATGTGTGAACTGGAGTATGTTATGGGCATAATAACACTGAAATCCATGCGGGTACGATCTTTAGTCACCCCTAATGACAAATATTTCACCGGAAAAGTGTTCTTTACTGTGTCAGTATCGTCCGATACTGGAACACCCAGTAACGTACGATATTGAGACAAATTTATTGTTCTAGTGTTTTGGTACGTACAGTAAAGAACACTTTTTCGTATCGTTCAAAACTGAGACAGATCACGAGTGGTAGCATGTGCACCAGTATCGACCGTTACTGTAACGGTAAAACCGTACCGAGCGATACTGGCGTCTTTTATGTTCCAGTATTGATCGATGGATAGGTCCCACTCGTTCATTTAAATACAAACATACCATCCCCGGAGAAACAAATTGCCCGAAAACCTCACATTTACAAGCCTAGTCTTCGTGCTTTTCCGGAACTATTATAGGATTACACGAATTGCGCATTGATTTGGTGTGGTGCTCTCCTATCTAACAATGGTTTGTCTATGGTGGTTCCCGGTCAGAACCAGCAGTCAATTACGTGCACTGCGGGATCCTTTGAGCTGCTGGTGCAATAGTACTTTTTAAACCATTATGACCAGGAAGGTACTTCATTGCCATTGCCAGCATACCTGCACATGCGTGATTTTGCAGAGTGTACGCGGCGGATCCAAGGGGGTAACCGACTTTGACAAACAGTTTGGGCGGGAAGAAAAGAACAAGAAGGATTAACGAGGGTAAATTTGTAGGATAGCTTAGGGGTCAGGTCATTTTGTGAACCCACTTTTCTGAACCCACCTGACCCACTCTTAAATATGTTGCTAATAATAATAAAGAACTTCATATGAATTCTTTTTTGAATTTTAATCTGTTTGATTTCAACAGGAGAACAATATTTTTTTTAAAATAAATTGATATCGAGCCACGTACGTCTCCAATTCAGTCGTTACAAGAAAAAAACGAAAATGAAAAGACAAAAATATTACAAAGTAAATCACTAGTATTGTTCATATTCCAATATGTAGTACTTAATTTAGAACGGGAAACTTGATTGGACATGACGTCATCACATTAGTGGCACGCATATTTATCGATTGAAATTCGAGAGGATTTAGTTTACTCAGTCGGTTGAAGTTTTAACGGCCTGATTGTGAAAAGCTTTTTATGCACAATCCTCGACTTTCCTGGTATAATAAGGACTAAGTAAATTGGACCACTAGAGGTTTGTGTCTCCCTTTGTGCATATGAGAATTATTAATGTTTTATCAAATTGCAATAAGATGATAATGGTAATTTTATGACAAAAATTAATAGTGTCAACTAAAATAAAATCTCTACAGTTTCAATTCCGAATTAACCGTGGGTCATCATTCTACAAAATATACCATTATAATTTCATTCTTTTCATTCACTGACATGAAATGAGACAACAATTACACTCACTCAGATATTACATATTTGTTTGCAGCTTCTCGTTTTTTATGGATGCAAAATACAGTGCACTAGCATGCACGCAAATATTGTGTTACATTCCAATACATGCAATAGTATACATGATAACAACAATGATGCTTTGACACTGACCAGGTGTTATGCGCAAACAGGACCCAGTCAGATTTTGTTCAAAATCAACATTCCTCCAGAGAACCGCATAACCGGAACACCGCACTAGTTTCTTATTTGTTTTGTCTGTTTCTTCTTATTAACCAGATTTCCCGTATTGTTTGAGGTCTCCTTCATGGAATAACTCATTTAATCAAGCTGATGTCAAATGAAAGATCGAATCAACTCCAGTGGCGTGCGCAATGGGGGGCCGGGGGGCCGCCCCCCCCCCCCCCCCCCCCCCCCACTATTGAGTCAGTCGGGGGAAACTTAGGCCAGTCGGGGGAATTGAGAAGGAGGCTAGGTCAGTGGCATCATGGAATTATGATAGTCAAAAACACAGATGAAAAAAATTCGCGCGCTACGCGCGCATATGTCTTCCCAAAATGCAATATTCTTTGGTACAAACTTGTTTAGAGCCAAAATGTAGCTCAATCGTGCAAAACAAAGGTGTAAATTCGAAAATTTTCGCACGCTACACGCGCAGTTCTTTACTCAAATAGTCGGGGGAATTTCATTTATGGCCAGGTGCCCCCCCCCCCCCCCCCCCCCCACTCACAATATCCTGCGCACGCCACTGATCAACTCCTTTTTATATTCGAACACCACAAAGAAAGTGTACGTTTTTTTCCACCAAGTTTTCGTATGTAATGCATAATAGATCGAGATCTGGTCTGGTCATGTTTATAATTAATAACGCAAGATTTGACGACGATCGATCCGCTGTCTGCACATCACTGGTGGCATGGAAACAAACAAACTAAAAAATACATCGGTGAAATGCAATTGTGCTATATGAGGTCTCATTCTCCAATGAGATGTTGCCTTAAACTGAAGTATTGGTTTGTATAACATAGAGGGTTTGTTAAGATGAGGACCACTCTGGAATCAAGTGTCTGTCTGGTACTCTTACTTCTTCTTAGCGGTAAGTAAACCCTTAAATCCTTATCTTTTAACGCCTTTAATACTGACATTATTTCATCTGTCGAAATCATTTCACTTGAGTACTATAATTGTTCACCATTTCCTATGATTTTACAGGTGGTTTATAAAGTGCATATTTCCTTCTCGATCACCATCCTTCCCTGATTGAGCCGTATTTTCGTTCTCGAGTATATTCCTGAGGCAATTCATCTGGGCCAAACCAACAATTATATAATGTACTGACCTGTGTCAGCTTCGAGCCGCGCTTTGAGCGTCATGATTGACTCTTCCTCCTTTCCTAGGATCAATCTTTAATGTTGATTCTTTTATAGTACAGGCTCATATCATATCATGAATACTAGTATTATGTCATGCTGTGCTAAACGTGACTTAAACGAAACAAATAATTTATTTGTAACAATTTGAGTTACGTTCTGTTTTGTTTGATACCAAGCTCCAACGAATCGGGGACGTGGAGATGGATAACTGCAAGGGAAGCGATTAGGAAGAGGAGGACAGATGGAACTAGATATCGCTCTCGTCTGAGACGAGGACACCTTGATTTTCTGATGAATTAAAGAAGACCCCTAGTGACCATATATGAGATCCTATATGAGCATAGACCAAAGAAATCTTTTAACTGATTACATATGCGTACGGTCATAAGGAATATATGTTGACCGATTTGGACGATCCTAGGTCATTTCACAGTCTGGTGATAATAGCATGTAAACTGTAGGAGAAGAAGCATTTTGTATGATGTGTTTGACGGAAAGAAGAAGATGAAGAAAGAAACGGCAGAGATAGAGTACCTTGATTTTTGAAAAATCAAGGTAAAAAGCATGGAAACATTGCATAGGAGAAGCATGCATAGTAAGGAGAGAGATATGAGATAGGGGAAAGGAAAAATCAGTGGTAGAGGAGAAGGTTGGAGTTGGCGCTACTTACAGCCAGTATTAAACCACCCACCTACCATAATGTAATGATAGTCCATTTTTTTCAAAGAATGGTCAAGCTCTTCGACATTCTCAGTCACCGACCGAGATGTTGGTCATTTTATCTGTCTCACAGACCGGCAGCCATGGCTCATTATTTAAATTCACCATGTTAATATTTGACGCCGGAAGTTACGTATTTAAATGACGACACTTTTTTTATTGGAAAACCATTAACGTCATTATGTTTCTCTCTTCTATATTTGGTAAACGGTTGGTGCATGCATATTTTTCCAGTGGGACGATGGTAATTTTGGATATTAACCTCGCTAGTTACTATTCCGATCTTACTCTCCAGTCTTGCTCTCAAAATAACATCGCTAGTAATTTACTTTGACTTGTTACAAATGTTCTTGCACGCTGTTGGTCATGACTAAGGTGATGTTCTTCAATTAATCCATTGTAAATATCTGTTAAAGGTAGATGACCCGATCACATTTTCGTAACACAGAATTATTTTAAACATACGGAGATTTTTATATCATATGAAAGCTCGTATTTTTCTCATCATCATACTGAAATTTGACGGCCTAAATCGGTATAATTACGGAGAAATCGATGAAATAACGTCGAATTACCGCGAATGGTGGTAACCATCTTGTGCGTCTAAAATAAGAACCATTAGAGCTATGCAACTCAAACTTTGGAACACGACTTTTTTTAAAGATGACCTTTCATGTAGAATAGAAAACTTCAAGTTGAAAATCGGAACATCTACCTTTAAGTAATGTATACTATTGTAATAATTCGGTTTCTCTCCGATCGTTCACAGACCGGTGGATTCGGGTACGCCGATGGAAGACCGACCGCACCGTTTATCTTGATTAATTACTGATGATTACTGATGATTATTAAAAACATAATTAAAGTACTTATTTTGATTTAACGATGATTATAGATGGTTCCATGTTGATCTAGAAGACTTTAAATTAATGTTGATTCCATGATCGAGAAGATTGGTTGCGTGATTGCCGCAGATTACGTAAGATTATTCAACACAATTACGACGATAAATCACTAATTATAAATCATTTTAATCACTCTCCAATTAATGCCATACTTTCAGTGAGGGCGCGCTAACATGACATTTATGTTCATGCCAGCAGGGACGGGACTACAATATTGAAACACAGTTTTATCACACTATTTTCATTACAGTACCCAAATCTTCATTAGCAAATTGTAATGTGGAAATGGATCAGGAGGGAAATGTAACTTCTCCAAATTATCCCAACAACTACGATTACAACATAGAGTGTCATACCAATATAACTGCTGGTATAGGACAGATAGTGATGCTCACCTTTATAGACTTATACATAGAAGCATGTAACGGGGAATGTTCCTGCGATAACCTGACGATTTTCAACGGTGATAGTGATGCAAGTCCCCTAGTAGGCACGCTTTGCGGCGATACACTACCAGTAGAAAGTTATACCGTCTCGTCAACGGGACAAAGTCTTTACCTTGTTTTTATATCTGATTCTGGTGTAGCTCACGCTGGATTCAACGCTGACGTCAAGTTCATAGGAGGTACGTTTGTCTTACTTACTGGAGATAACATTGGTATCAATATTATTATAATCAATATATATCGTATATCAATAGCTTGTTATACCATCATGCATCAGTCTTTTCATAACTGGATCGTATTTAATGTTTACATCCGAGTTATCAACCCTATATCGCATTCATATTACATTCATGGGCGTCAATCTTCCGACTCCCACTTTTTGAACGGTGGGAGACACTATATCAAATGTCCCCCCCCCCCCCCCCCTCCCCGATTTCTCAAAGGGAATCATCGAATTATTGTAATTATGCCGTTCAAATAAGTACCCACAGTTTATAACAAATATAACACTTGGTTTGGATGTTGATTAACATGATTAAAGTTAGAATTTAAATGTGAGGAAACAGAGGATGGATAGGGAAGGGTAAGCCTGGAGGGTAAGGCGCATAGACGGTGGAATTGGAGGGGTTTACAGGGCCATGTGGATGTGGACACCCACCATGAGACCGAATGGGCTCCTGAACCCCACGCCGTAAAACTGACGATGCCACATTGTATCATATTTTTATTTTGATGGACGCATCACATCTAGGAGGGCAGGTTGTAGAATCTAGAGTGAATCAGAACTCCCACTGCAGGTATCTTTGGCCATGGTTAGTTTAATCCCCTGAATAATTTCACATATCTATGCACGGATCTCTCTCTGTTCATGAAACCAATTAGGATGCTCCCTCCAATTACATATCCTGGCTTTGATATTGATTATTGCGTTTTCTACTTGGTTTCCTTCATGATATCCAAATAGACAGTCTGTAACTGACCAAAATCATTTTTATATCATATACAGAGATTTGTATACCTGGCTTACTCTTATTTTATTCAAATAAACGCTATTATTAATTAATTTTAAAAAATAATCAGGTTAGCTCCCTAATGAGCTTAAGTTAACATATGAGACCATTTATTATTATATGTACACGAGCGTAGAAGACACGAATATAAGCGCAAGTGCTTACTCGAGCGGACATATATGAATAGATCACGATTTCAGTTCGTGTCCTCATGTTGATATTATAATTAAAATGCATCATACCGTATCAACTATTCTCTAATATAAACAAGAATAGTCCTTGATTATATTAGGCTTTAGCATGGTGACAGATTGGACAAAATATGCACCCCTTTCTTCTCAAACAATCAACTTGAGTCTTATATTCACAAGAAAGTGTAGTCTGGTTCCTCTAGATTTTTTGCCGTCCAGAAATTGTTAATACGAATTTTGCAGATCAATTTAGTGCCGCAATCTCGTTTGAAATGGCTCTGGTCCCAATAAAACGCGACAATGTCTTGATAGTGTCAAGAGGTGCACTGCTATCCGTGCCAAAAATGTGCCGCAATCTCGTTTGAAATGGCTCTGGTCCCAATAAAACGCGACAATGTCTTGATAGTGTCAAGAGGTGCACTGCTATCCGTGCCAAAAATGTTAAATTTAGGGTTATTTAAAAGACGAAACGATAACCTAAACGCTTTCGTGCGAGAAAGTTAAACACTTAAACTAGAATATATCCATTGTCATGGTTTGTGCAGTTTTAAATACTTCTTAAATACTTCTGCGTGTCAAATGCGTCAATGCGTCGTCAATTGCGTTCGAGTTCTTCAATGTAAGAATAGATTTACCCAATTTCTTGTCATATAGACTCAACACTTCAAAGCGTTAACATGTATTCGGTAGCTCGCCCCCATACCTGTTCACTTTGTGATAAAGGTTTCGCAAGGAGATACGATCTACAAAGGCATCAAAACACGATGCACTCTGACGAGGAATCAATGGAAGGATATGATGAAACGACTAGTAAAAGTCCAAGAGTCCTAAATGTTGCGTATACGGATGTGAAAGCTACCGACACAGACTCATCTCAAAACGAAGCTTCCGATCGTTCCGGGTCTAGTGAAGAGGATGAGTCAGCATCTCAGAGCGCCGATTCCGATGGTTCCGATTCCAAAAGTGATATGGAAGAGGACGAGTCATCTGATGATGAATCTAGTTCCGAACTTGAAGATAATTTAGCGTATCAAGATTGGTTGGATGAGGCCGTGGAATCAACCGAAGAGATGCGGACCGAGAAATATGAAAAATACATTAATCAGGGCATGGAAGAGGACGATGCGAAGAAAATGGCCGCTATGAAAACTCTGTGGGCGGTCAAGAGAAACTTTTTCAACAACTATGAGGACTTCTTGTCGAATTACCTACACGTGAAAGACGACGATACTCACCAGGAGATACTAGCTGACATCGAAGAAAAGACAGACAAGGGAATCACCATATCCACTGCCGTTAAGAGAGTCGTGATTAAACATCGGACCAATTTAGACGCGCTATTTCAGGAAAATGAACCGGATGAAAACATCGAAACCGTTGAAGACAATGATTAAATATCAAAGACTTTTAAAAGTAAAGGTCGAGGTCGCTGGTACGCGTCTAAAAAGTGTGTGTGCATACACTGACCCTCGACACTTCAATCAAACTCATTGGGGGAAAACCTGTATGAATCATCAAACTTGTTTAAATTTGTCCATGTTCTGTATTGATTATTGCATAATCGATTGTATTGCTAGATGTAATCAACATTGCATTAGGTGTATTGGTCCTCCGTACTTCCAACTTTCAATCAAATAACCCTTGGGAAACCCGGATGAGTCATCAAACATCAAAATTGTTCAGACTTGTCCATGCTCTGTATTGATTATTGCGCAACAAATTGCAATATGTGTGCAATCAATTTTGATCTCGAATCGAAGGACGTTAATCTGGTTAAGTGCGTGTTATTAGGCCTAGTTTTTATATCAACTTTAATTTTAAAAGTCGTGACTGTTTTCTAAAGATAAAATAAAGCTAACTTTATAGAGGTTTTTAAAAAAAACTTGTTGGAGAAACTGTGCAGTTATCATGGTTATTACAAATGACCAATCGAATTATTGTCTTTGTATTTATGTACCTTAAAAGTACGAGGTGTATCGTGTATGTTAATACAACAATTGTATGCAAATGCAAGTGCATTATATAATATGTAGGTAACAACTAAAATAAGTTAACCGTACCATTGTCATTGCGTTATAATGTAAATGTCTTGTTATCAATAAATTTACACGAAATTAATCGAATGTGTTGTTGTCCTTTATTATTCTACTACCTCTTATATACTAAGGAATTCTGAAATGTTATCCCGGGTGTCATCATTATTTTACGCGGTAATGCTGAAGATCGTCATATTCTATACATTTGTCCCAAACTTTAAAATTAGAGACGAATATGGTAGAACATAGAAACAATACAGAAAATATGTATAATGAGACGATACGACCTGAATACACACTCAAACATTTATTTAGTGAAGTAAAAACGAGAAGAAAAAAAGAGAGAATAACCCCCTCCCCTCAAGAAAAATGGGGGAGGCAAAAAAAACCACCAAGAAAAACAGAAAAGGGAAGACAAAAAAGAAGGGAAAAAAAAGAAAAGAAAACACCCTTATTTTATTTTTAGTTTCAAAGATCCCGATAGTCTATGATAATAAATACATCTGACCCCCAACTTTCAAAGAAATGCCAAAAACACACACAAAACGGAGGAAATCACACGAAAAAAACGCCGCATATCCCTTAAAACGAGACAATATATATCCCATGTGTGCAATTAATCTAATTTACGCAAAAAGAGTAGAAAAACATCTGATAAAACATGATGCTACTAGTAGGCAGTACACTTATGTAGTTGCCAAGCACTATTTCCATTGATTGTGCAATCAATTATTACGCAATATCGGAAATCCCAGGCTGAGTCATCGTTCTATAAATAGACGGGTCTGATCCATTACATCATACTTCTTACTCCTCAAATTTTACCCCTCAAACCTCATGAAAAGTCACCTCATATACTACGCAATTATTACGCAATATCGGAAATCCCAGGCTGAGTCATCGTTCTATAAATAGACGGGTCTGATCCATTACATCATACTTCTTACCCCTCAAATTTTACCCCTCAAACCTCATGAAAAGTCACCTCATATACTACTATGGGTCCCATATGGGTTTTACAAGGGTCATAATGGGCTACGTTTGGGTAAACCTACCAGGGTCCCATATGGGTTTCACAAGGGCCATAATGGGCTACGTTTGGGTAAATCTATCAGGGTCCCATATAGACTGACCACATGAGCCCCAATGTGGGTTTTACAAGAGCCATAATGGGCTACGTTTGGGTAAACCTATCAGGGTCCCATATGGGCTGACCACATGGTACCCACATGGGTTACATCAGGGCAATTCCACGCATGCGCACTGACCCTGGTTATATTGGTTTTGTAACACTATGGATTTCATATTCATACATTTTGATAAATGATTCAATCCACATCATGCACTATTTCACAATTTAATGGCAAGTAAGAACATTACTTCACACAAAACTGTACACATGAACAATTTTGTTGGAGAACGTTAATAAAAAGCCACTGAATTGTTCTTGCAATTGCCAGTCATTCATTCGGTTAACAATTACCTAATATAGGCTGCCCATAAGGGCAAGCCGATTTAAAACCCTGATTTGACCCTAATTAAATCCATGTTAACCCCCATTGGACCCATGGGGCCAACTCGCATGGGCCCCTTTCGGACAAAGTGCAGTGACCAGATTAGTAAGGGTGGGCCTGCCCAGATGGGACCCATGAGGGCCAACTCGCATGGCCCCTTAAGGACAAAGTGGCCAAAATATTAAGGGTCCTCCGCCCAAATGGGGCCCACAAAGTGGCCCATAAAGGGCCCATGCATACGTGTTGGCTGGGACATTGTTTTAAACACATTGAAACACATGTGACCTTCTACCCTAACTCAAGATCAAGGTCAATCGACCACCCAAGTTGGCAAGAATGTCCACTTAGGTTTTAATTTTACCAACTTCAAAGAACATTTTGGTATATAACTCCCTGTTTCAGCCTTCACGGGACCGAAACACCTTTGTGCTCCCCCAACTACTAGTGTGAAATTCTGATCTAAGCCGTAGATCAGAATATTTGAATTGATGTTTTGTTTTAAAAAGAGGGCTGATTTTACTTAATCCTTAGGTGTAAATTCATACATGTTTACAAAAAAATCTCCGTTTTTATCAAAAAATGAGGGCGCAGCCTCCAACACATAACTGCATTTCCCTTTAACTGAACACAGTCATGACAGTATATCCATGGGTTCAGTTCAGTAGCTGAAGAATCCCCGGGAAGAACCTTTGTCAACACAACCTATTGGTTTGACTATCACAGTAGTAAATATATACAGCCCACCGATTTGTTGCAGTTACGAATCAGATTTATGGACTTGAACCTTATTTGGTCAAAAAGATTATGTAAATATGCCAATGAAGCTGTGAATTAACTGAATTTTGTGAAAGTTAATATGAAACCAATGAAGTGAGGGGTGTACATACTGCTAAACATGTTATAATATTATACTCCAAGCTATTACAATAAACAGTGGTAATTCGCCATGCGTTTCTTGCTCTGATTCATGATAGATGTTACCATTCTGCATGGGTAAATTTCAGTTTTGTATTATAAGACAGACATATTTTTGGTTTACTCCAAAAATTGAAAGATTCTGTGGTATTGTGATGCCGGACTATAACTTTTAGTTTGACAATGTACTAATATGTGAGTTGTTAACCATTGCAGATATTTCACACCTGTATGGATATGTAGCAATACCAGTTATATTTGATGCCGTGATCACATACTATGCTAAATAAATAAATAAATAAATAGATAAATAAATAAATAAATAAATAAATAAATAAATAAATAAATAAATAAATAAATAAATAAATAAATAAATAAATAAATAAATAAATAAATAAATAAATAAATAAATAAATAAATAAATAAATAAACAAATAAACAAATAATACTAATAGATAGAATAAAAAATAAATTAAAAAAATGAATAAATAAATTTGACCCTATTGACGCACAATCGTCAGACAAACTGATACTGTATGTTATGCTCTTCTTATGAATCGAGCACTTTGACATCGGACAGTATTCTTCTATATATCTCCAAATAAATAACTACATAAATAAATTAATAAATAAATTACATCACGAACTTTAACATTAATCATCACTATTAATGAGCAAACCGATGAATAAATAAACGAATAAATAATACATATGCCTATTTATATTGATAAATAGATAATTAATTAAATTATTTTAAATCAAACATTAGTGAATAAGAAAGATGAATAAATAAAATAAATACAAATTAATAAATGAATTCATAAAATAGTAAATAAATACTTAAGTATTTCGATAACTGGACCATCATAGTCCAAACAAATTGCCATGAAGTCACCAGCAAGTGTCTAAAATTAAAATAAAAAAAGGCAGAGACGGGAATCGAACTGTTTTCCTATGATAAATCTCAGGAACATAGTATCACGCCACAGAAGTTGACGATAAAGCACTTTTTTTTAATTTTTATTATTCTTTTTTTTAATTTTTTATTCTTATTCTCCTTCATACAAATAAATACATAATGTTAACATGGTTAATGATTCATGTAATCTTTAAATAGCATCACAAAAATGTTACATAACAGAAATAGCAATATGTGTTATATTATACAAATATATCTTCATACTAACATTTTTATTTTATGACAGTTTATCATGGAAGTTAAATAACTACGAGTTCTTAATTCTGAATCGAAGAGAAATAGCAAATTTGGGTGGTTACCACATTGAATTTACTTATACAGAGTTTAGCAACAGCACCCACATAGTTGATGAGATTGTTGTCAGAATTATTGAAGTTTTGTACCCCCAAAATAGCGCTTTCAACATTAAATTTAAAAACAAAGCTTAATGACAATTTCTGCATGATTCCAAATCAATTTAACCCTTTCGCAGAAGTAAAAGAAATGTTCATGTACTCAATTACATTACAAGTATTACAAAATATTAGATGACTCTTTACCAATTTTGTGTAACAAAATTTTCGTCTGGTAGATGTTGTGTACAATTTTCCAATTAAGCTTTATCAACCTTCCTTCATGCGTGCATTTTGGAATTGTTTGCCAGATAGGTTTCCAATGAAAAATGAACTTCGGAAAACGTCTTATCCAGAGGTTTTCACAAATTGGGAAGGGGAAATGGATTTAAGAATATCCTTTCTGAACGTCTTTACCGATCGGATTACATGTGGCACTGTTATACGTCATACAACCTTTGAAACTGTGTAGTGAGAGAAGTTAACCCTGATTATCAAATAGCTGGTGTCGTCTAATAATGTCAGCTTTGATCCACTTCTTTAAGAAAAGTGTCTCAAGCGTTATTAAGCTGAATTGAATTATTATTCCATATAATTTCATTGCTCATGTCGATAACATCGGAGGTATAGTATACTCTTTTAGCCGTGAACCAATTCTTCACAACGTTGGCATAAAATCTGACATCTTGTTTACAATATTCATAAAATAAATAAAAGACGTGTCATGGTAATATTAAACCATTGAACAATGCAATTACAAAGAGCGGGTTTTTATCATGACAATTGTTCCTTTTAAGACCAATATTTGTATGTGCCTCTCGAACAAAAAATATTTGTAATGTAATGATAGTCCTTATTTTTCAGAGAATGACATTTTCAGATTGGTAATTTTATCTGTCTCACACAGTCGAAACGCCACTTCGATTTGACCCCAAAATATAAGGTACGAGGGCGTCCTAACGTAAACGCGAACAATTCAAATGTATTCGATTACCTATTTATAAATAACTAACACTTATTTAGGATGAAATATACAAAAGGAGACCGCTGATCGTTTACCCACTAACCTACAATGAAGCATACATCTATTTTACTTCATACTGTTTTATCGAATCAATATATTCAGTCACCAACTTCCCGAAATGTGAGATTTCATGCTACTGCATCGGCGTAAAAACTGACATGAACTGGGAGAAATCGTAGCCAAATCCCTTATTTTACAACGTCGTAAAAATCCATAATTACAGTGGCGCATTATAATGAGATGTTTGATATCCTTCGTGTTTGAAGCTCAAATGTAGTATTCACAATTTTGCACTTGACAATAAAGTGATAATAAAGTGTTGAATCGCCCGGTTATAACTAGTTTCCCTTGATAGCGCAGATGTTAAAACGTTCGCTTGAAGAACGAGAGGTATGGGGTTCGATCCTTCCGCTCTGCACATTGTCCCGGATCTTTTTTCTCTCGTCAAAATCAATTTTGTTGGGTTTTTAATTTACTTATGATTGTTTTATGATGATTTATGATGACCATGTCTCTTACTCGATATTCCGTATGGGTGCGATTGTGCTCAGGTTATCCCTTCACCCACTCAAATATTAGTTTCAAAAAACACATTACGCATAATGAGGAAATTCAGGCGTAAATGCAGCAAAACATTGTCATGAAAACCATCTTCAAAACGTCACATCATGGGCCGTCCGTGTGTATATTACGTCGCGTCTACAATACGACTTTAAAGTCTCTGATCCCAAGCACTATGCCGAGTTTTTTTTTGTTGCTTTTGGATTATTTATACTAGAATGATGGGGTTCTGCTAACTTATGAAAAAGAAATGAACCAAACATTCATAAATAAATCACACAAAAAATTGATTTTCCGAAGAAAAAAATCATATAACATTGTGCAGAGCAGAAGGATCGATTTCGAACCCGGACCTCCCGTTCTCCAAGCGAACGCTTTACCATCTGAGCTATCAAGGGAAACTATTTATATCCGTAAGATTTAAACACTTCATCAATTCTGTTTCTATTATAGCCACATGATGCAAAAAAACATCATTTATTCTGTTAGATAAAAAGGATATCACAGTTATTTAGCTCATAAGTTGAAAAAGATTTCCCTCGAAATATGTTCCTCCTATGCACACGGCCTGCAATCCGCACAAACATAAAAATATAATGCGATCGCATATGAATGGACAATGGACAAAAACCCATTGGTTCCAAATGTTACTCTCTCTTACAATCTCTTTTTATATACTTAAATGGTCACGTCGTAAAATCGATTTAGGAAATAATAATGACTGAAATCCTTATTTATCTGAATATTTGACAATTTTGTAATTTCGCTGTTTAAGACAGCTGTTTGTCAGATCAATATAACGCTACTTTTGCAACATTTCACTTTCGATATTGACAAAACTGCAAACTTCCCATGTGAAATACTCTACTTGTAAATGTCAGAGACTGGTTTTAATAAGTTAGAAAGACAGATTCTATTATTAGGAATAATTCAAGACATTAATCTCCAAAAAACCCCTTAAATTTAACCTCAAGATCACTCTTGAAAATGATAGTTCAGATTCCGCGGGAGTTTAACTCGTTATTCGGCTAAGTGGCGTTTCGACTGACAGACCGGCTCGCCGTGGCTCATTATTTAAATTAACGATGTTAACATTTGACCCCGAAAGTTACGTATTTAAATGATGATACTTCTTGTTTTTTTTCTTCTATATTTGGTAAACATTTGGTCCAGGCGATAAAAAGTGGGACGATGTTAATTTATATGGATATTAACCTCGCTACCTACTATTCCGATCATACTCTCCATGCTTGTTCTCAAAATGACATTGCTAGTAATTTACTTTTACTTTTTACAAATGTTCTTCCATGCTGTTGATCATGACTAAGGCGTATATGATGTCCTTCATTAAGCCATAGTAGCCTACATATCTGTTTAATAATTGCCTTTACAGTGCTTGAAGTCTCTTACTTCAGCTGAAATCCAAATTATTACTTATATAATTAAGGAGTGACAGTATTGTTTGCGTTGATATTCATGCACTCAATTTATCCGATAGAGTTAATTGATCGGATTTACAGTGATTTCCCGGGGAGAGATTTCTACAAAATTACGAGAAACCTGATGGTTTGGCACGTCAGTCTTACTTATAAATACGATATCGGTTTTTCTCTTCTGTTATTTCAGCTCAATATGTGACAATGGATCAGGAAGGAACTATAACATCACCAAATTATCCCAACAATTACAGCATCGACATTGTGTTGCATACTACCATAACAGCTGGTGCCGGTCAGGTAGTGCAACTCATTTTCCTCGACTTTCAGTTAGAAGTACAAAATGGATGTAAATATGATAGACTGGATATATATAACGGTGATAGTGGTGGTAGTCCTCTTATACACACGTTTTGCGGCGATGAACTACCAGATGTTGTGACATCAACGGTACAAAGTCTTTACCTTGTGTTTATATCTGATTGGTTTGGAACTTACAAGGGATTCAACGCTGACGTCAAGTTCATAGGAGGTACGTCTGTCTTACTAACTGTAGATAACCTTGGTATCGATAGTATCATAATCAATAGCGTATATCGATGACTTGCTATACCATCATGCATCAGTACCCATTCCATTATGGCAATACATACCTGGATCGTATTTAATTAGTTATCGTACCTTTATCGTATTCATATTATACACATTCTCACTAACTACGATATAGTGATCTGTAATTTCTGCTGAATATAAACATGATATAATAATATAATAGGAAATGAGGTATGATTACATTATTTGCATAGGATCTGTCCACTATAGTTACGTATTCCATTTATCCGAATTGTATGGAATCAATAGAGAATTGGGTCCGATTTGCATTAGTTCCTATCTTGTAAACGAGAAACTAAGCTTTTCAAGTATAACTTATTATGACACAATCTATCAGATTTAGGAGTGGGGTCACATGATGCCTGCGTTTCCTATGTTGGGTAACATTTTGAATGGAATGAAACAAACGGTAAATCAATTATTCAAATCAAACAATTACCGATGAAAAAATTTGACTTCAATATTTAGAGGGATTTAGGAAATCGAGACTCGAGACTCCTTCTTTCTGCACACAATATAAAGTAAAACATGCACGATTAATAAAATAGTAAATAATAGTAAATAATAACACTGGTCTGCAAAGTTCATGATAATAACCATATACACAAATAAAACAAATACAATATATGAAGAGCTGGTATGCAAAAAGGCTTACATCTATTTTAGTGATTTTGAGAAATAAGCATGAAAGTGTTCTGGATTAATGTTATTGATGCTTTGAAATATTATGTGTATAATGAAAAGTTACATAGTATTCCAATCAAATACTGTAAGTCCGTTTGCAACACATTTCAATAAAATGCACGAAAACGGTTTATCACACGAAGAAAATTGCTCACCTAATCAAAAATTGGAATGAACAAATTACTTTAATGGTACACACAATTAAGATTAACAAGAAAATTACTAAATTCATTAAAGTGGGGCTAACCGTATGGGCAGGGGTTTGCGGACACAGGCCTATAATTGAAATTTATTCTAAGCAGATTATAAAAAGATTTTTTTAAATTGCCAGTATTGACTTGATAATTTAATTGCCGGTTTGCATAGCAGAACCCCATTTGTAATATATCTGAATTAAAGGTAGATGTTCTGATTGCTGGCCCGATTTTCAACTTCATGTTTTCTATTTTACATGAAAAGTCATCCTTAAATTGTCACATTCCAAAGTTTGAGTTGCATAACTCCAATGATTCTTATTTTAGAAGCACAAGATACATTTGCCCATTGAGTAGTACACAAACTGGCTGGTGGTGGTTAACCACCTATGGCAGTAATTCAACACATTTTAGCCTATAATTTGTAAATGGAACATTTCTGGCCCCTAAGATTTTACAGACATAATGAGAAAAATACGGGGATTCTTCTGATATTAAAATATCTTGATGTAAAAAAAATTCATACCCCCAAAAAAGGGATCGGAACATACACCTTTAAGCGTGCAAAAGGCCTACTTCTTAACTGGGGTGGTGGGAAGGGGAAGGCAGTCAAATAATAGTTTCCTTTACGAGAACAACCATTCAGTGAATTATAGAGGGCAGTATAACACATTAGAGGACGGTATAACTGGATGCAAACCCTTTTGCAAACCCTTTTTCATGGATGGAAGCCCTTTTGCAACACAACTCAGACTTGTGCATTGAATAACTGAGAGGTGCACGGTCTTTTTCAACAAATTACTCACATTGCTAGAAACTACTACCAAATTACTATGTATTGCCGGTTATAACTAATTTTTGAAAAAAGTGGATGTAAGCCCTTATATCGACCATATTTACAAAGTCTCATCTTATCCATTTATATTTTTACACGGATATCCTCAATTTGGAAAACCCTATATCATCTTCAATTTGACATGGCCTCTTTTCTGTAGCACCAACACCTTCAATAACGGTAGCAGCTACAACATTGAGTAATGCACCGACGACTGTATCGACTCACCCACAAACTACCACAACGGTAGCAACTACAACATCGAGTGATGCACCGACGACAGTATCGACTCACCCACAAACTACCACAACGGTAGCAACTACAACATTGAGTGATGCACCGACGACTGTATCGACTCACCCACCAATAAGCACTTCATTATCAACCAAGCAATCATCGACTGCATCAGATATCGGAGAACCAACTGAACATGCTAAAGAGGCAACTGGTATATTATCTGCATCGCCGACTGAAGGGACGACACGTTTACTGGTGGTATCATCCACCGAAAGAACGAACGATATACTGGCGGTATCGCCGACTGAAGTGAATACCGGTTTACTGATGTTATCACCTACTGGGATAAAGTCTGAAATAGAGGCTGATACAGGTCCATCAACAGAAACTGCTCAACAAACAATGACTCCAAAAATTCCTGAGAGGAATGAGCTTCACACTCAACTTGAAGGTATGTTCATTCATTATTTTATTGTATTGGGTTCTTTTTTGTGTAATGATGTATAGGCCTTGTTTTAATATAGGTTTTCCCAGTTAGTTTAACACTTTATTCATTATATTTCATATCTCGTTAAGTTTGAATTCGTCCCAAAATTTTGAAGGTTGCATTTGTTAAAGTAAATTTCGTCTTTGGTCAAGTATATTCATATTTTGCGCAATGAATTTCATTTAATGTTCATTTTATTTCGTCCTAACACACTTCCATTTCGTCTGATACAGCGGTAACCTACTAATGTATACATTTATTTCGTCTTTGATCAAATAGTTTCATATTCAGTTCACTTTATTTCGTCCCATGTGGAACGTCCTGCCTAGAAGCATGTAAAATCCAGCTGTAGGCCTATACGTTTTATATAAACTGCTCACAAAAAGTTAGGAAACTTTTTTGAATCGAGTATATTCTTATTATTTATTACCCTCTTTGTATCTGTTATATATCAATAGAAAGCTGAAGTGTTGCTCTTTAAAATTATACCACATTTTCAATGATAACATGTTGCTGAACTTGGCCACATGAATGAGAATGAGGCAAAGTCTCAAATCAAATGTGCCAAAATTACCGTTATCTGTGCTACACAGTCAATACGTAATGATCAATAATCACACCGGTCATGCTTGAGAACCATGAATGGTTTACACAAAGATTTGCACCAGTGAGCACGACACACACAAGTTAACCCTCATCTCTTTAGAAAACCATTATTCGGGTATTTGCAAGACTAGGTTAACAATGACTCCAGGTGGAAGGTCATGAAGGTAAGTGATGAAAGGTTTAGGCATACAACTTGTACATTTTTCTGATACAAGGTAAACGTTTTGCAGTTTCAATATGCCACATTTTACAGATTTGGAGAGAGCCCGTGCCATTAGGCCAAAAAAAAAAAAAGTTGACTTGCCCTTTCCGACCGACCCTAATTTTCGGAAATCTAGGGTCGCTATTTTTTTTTTTTTTTTTTTTTTTCCAAAAAAAAAAAAAAAAAGATTGAAAAAAAAAATTAAAAAAATTGAAAGAAGCACATAACAATAAAGAAAGATCAAAACGTGTTTTTAAGTAGTATCTGCTTGTTTAAAAATAAAAATTAAAAAATTAAAAAAAATTTAAAAAAAATTTTTTACACAAATCTTTAAAACGTGTTTTTGTGCAGTAAATTTTCAAAAAATTTCAAAAAAAAAAAAAAAAAAAAAAAAAAAAATCCGACCGTCCGACCCTGACTTTGACCCTGAAAGGGCAAGTCACTTTTTTTTTTTTTTGGCCTTACCTATTGACTGTTTAGCACAGATAACGGTAATTTTGGCACATTTGATTTGTGACTTTGCCTCATTCTCATTCATGTGGCCAAGTCCAGCAACATGTCATCATTGCACATTTGGTATCATTTTAAAGAAGAACACTTCAGCTTTCCATTGATATGCAACATAATACAAGAGGGTAATATATGAGAAAAATATACTTGATTAAAAAAAGTTTCCTAACTTTGTGTGAGCAGTTTATATATATATATATTTATTTTTTCTTTCTTTCTTTCTTTCTTTCTTGTTCGTTCTTTTTTTCTTTTATTTCATATGATTTATATCACCAACTTTCTTGAATGACTTAATGGGACTTTGTGCAAGTTGTTTGCACTTTGGTGTGGTATCTTTAGATGGTAAAACCATGCAAAAACAATATTCACGTTTTCAGTTTTGTTTCAATATAGACCTATATCTAAGCTGCAATGTAGGCCTATTCTTCTAACACCTGACTAATATATGTGATAAAAGTATTAAAAATAATGAACAAAGACGAATTATATTTGTGCATGGACCCGCTACCCATCAGGTGATACGAATTCAATATTTCCTTGACGAAAAGAAATGACCAATGAATTAAATGAAATGGTCATACTTTGAAATATAATGCTCATTGACGAAATGTATCTAACAAAATGCGTAAGTCAGATTTTGGGGACGAATTATAACTTAACGATATATGAAATATAATGAAAAAAGTGTTAAACTAACTGGGAAAACCTATATTAAGTATAACCATGTGTATAAGTTGGATATGTGATATGGAATAATTATGTATCTAATATAAAGCCGAAGGACCAACAAATAAATTTAAACAGTTGAGTTACGGTGAGATCCTCCGAATACCATGAATGACAATATAAGGTTAAAAATACTACCCGTTCTTTTCCCCTTATACGTATCACCTCCCTCGTCATTTTCTGAGACTTATTTCCACATCCCTTCTTTATTTCTTCTTTATTCTTGCCCTTCTTCTTTAGCTTCTCCTTTCCCTCCTTCTTCGTCCCCCTTCCCAAACTGTAGGCCTATTGTTACTTGTAAAATTATGTAATTACGTAAATATTGAACTGTTAAAAATCTGAAAATATTTTTAAGTGTATAGCTGAAACAGGGTCTGACAAATCATCTATTTGTGGCGGGAAGCATAGCCCTTCATTAGGGGGCCTTCAAAATCGTTCTTATTTAGTTTATTTGCCAGGGTATTACCACCCCGAATGTAAACTTACCAGCCCAACAAGTATTCTTATTTTTTTGACAAGATGAAACTAATAAAAGCTTAAATAAAGATTTTGAACTCTTAAATCAGCATCACCTTTAAGGCTTTATAAGAAGACAACTATTGTAACATCTTTATTATAATTTAGATATGATAATGGACAAGCTTATTGAACTACCAGTGCGACAGGGTGCCGAGAGCAATGTAACCTCAATCCTTCTTTCAACCGACGAAAAATTCGAAAATTTAGTTGATGCAGTCATCGATGTTGTCAGGGACCATCTCAACAATTATATTTTAGCTTCTAACGACACGGATTATATCACAATTCAACTTGAACAACTTGGAGAGGTACATAAGAAATACGTTGAATTACGGAAATAAATGTAACTGATTGTTTAGAAAAACTATTTACACACATGCTTTTATCACATGATGCTTAAACTGTAAGTATCGCACGCTTTTCCCATTGTCTGGTTGTTGAAGCAACTGTGGCATTTATGGGGAAACTTTTATATATAACAGTCTATAATTTGGGTTCCATAATTTGTCTTGTGATTACTTAATGTCTAGGAAACCAAATAATACAAAATTACATATCAGTTACTTCACGTGATTATCAAGCTCAAAGTAATGTCTGTGTATAATTTAATTTGAGATTAATTGATCTCAACAAATATCGCATTATTACAATTTTACATTCAATAATTTGTTTATTTTTCAGGCCATTTTCGAAATTGTTTTCAACGATGCAGACACAAATGCAACGGTAAGACATTCTTGGAAATACTGAGGACCCAATACGTATAATAGTCATATATACATTATACAGGTTCTAACCCATGTTCTTCGCCATAAATCAGGCAGAGTATAGTATCATTTTCAAACAATGATATTGCAACCAACCTATGACAAGAATAGTGTTCGAAAGGGTCGTTATATCCTATTATTTAATGTATTTGAGTATGCCGCCATTTGTACAAGTAACTACGTCATATGCAGAACCTGTACAGCTGCCTTTCATCGTTTGCATACTATACGCAGTTTGCGGGGTTGTTTTCAAATGAGGGTTAACTCGGCATGTTTTTATTTTTAAATTACTGTTTCTAATTTCTTTTAAAGAACGTGTGGGAAATGTGGGAAGAAGCAGTGAATCCGGGAACAGTAGCAGACCGGTCATTAGAACTTGTAGCTGAAATCGCAAAACACATACCAGAAGGGAAAACAACAGAAATTCATGGTCCAGGGATTTGTAAGTTTACCGTTAAATGGAATCCTAAGCAAAGATTTTTTTAATGTTTACACATATCGTTCTCTCTCTTGTAACATGTATGAAGAAGTTTGACTAATAATTGTATTTTGCGTGAAAAACCATCACAGAACTTTACTAAATCATAATGTAAATCTGCCTAAAAAAAAGTAAGGAATTTTTCAACTTATTTGTTTCGATTTTCTTCATAAATCATTACATATTATTTTGTTTACTTCTGTCCAGTAGTAATTATAGCCGGAAACACTGTAAACGGCGTTAACACGGTTTCAAACCATGGAACTATATTTACGAACAAGAAAACGTATTTAACCCATGATTTTGAAGTATTTAGTAATCATAACGCTCTGTAACTAAGACGATCTTTACGATTGATGATCAAAATGTGATTGAATCTGCAAGAAAATCTAATTACAAAGTAGAATCACGGATAGAGGGCGTCACTTGGAAAAGATCGCATACTATGACTTTGAATTATATCTAATAATGATTCATATAACCATAACATTGTATTATGTTCAATTTTTTCATAATTGATTTGGTGACAATATTGTTATTTCCTATTATTATATATCTGCCCTAATTGCAGCTGCTATTGCAACAAGCATACCTTCAAGCGAGGAAGCAGAAGGTTTAACGGTTATTGTCCGCGGTAGAAATAAGAATGTGACAGCCATCGGAAATACAAAAGAGTCTGGAGGAAAAGTTGAACCTTTACTGAACATTCCTGCTGGAGCGTTAGCAAACCTTCCACTAGGTAGGTGTACAGGGTGTGCAGAAGCGTTAGCAAACCTTCCACCCGGTAGGTGTACAGGGTGTGCAGGAACGTTAGCCAACCTTCGTGTACCAGGTGTGCCGGAGCGTTAGCAAACCTTCGTGTACCGAGTGTGCCGGAGCGTTAGCAAACCTTCCACCCGGTAGGTGTACATGGTGTGCAGGAGCGTTAGCCAACCTTCCACCAGGTAGGTGTACAGGGTGTGCAGAGGAGCGTTAGCCAACCTTCCACCAGGTAGGTGTACAGGGTGTACATGGTGTGCAGGAGCGTTAGCCACCCTTCCACCAGGTAGGTGTTCAGAGTGTGTAGGAGCGTTAGCTAACCTTCCACCAGGTAGGGGTACAGGGTGGTGCAGGAGCGTTAGCCAACCTTCCACCAGGTAGGTGTACAGGGTGTAATGGAGCGTTAGCTAACCTTCCACCAGGTAAGTGTACAGGGTGTGCAGGCGTGTTAGCCACCCTTCCACCCGGTAGGTGTACAGGGTGTTCAGGAGCGTTAGCCAACCTTCGTGTACCAGGTGTGCCGGAGCGTTAGCAAACCTTCGTGTACCGAGTGTGCCAGAGCGTTAGCAAACCTTCCACCAGGTAGGTGTACAGGGTGGTGCCGGTGCGTTAGCCAACCTTCCACCAGGTAGGGGTACAGGGTGGTGCAGGAGAGTTAGCCAACCTTCCACCAGGTAGGTGTAAAGGGTGTGCAGGAGCGTTAGCCAACCTTCCACCAGATAGGTGTACAGGGTGTGCAGGAGCGTTGGCTAACCTTCGTGTACCGGGTGTGCCAGAGCGTTAGCAAACCTTCCATCCGGTAGGTGTACAGGGTGTGCAGGAGCGTTAGCCAACCTTCGTGTACCAGGTGTGCCGGAGCGTTAGCAAACCTTCGTGTACCGAGTGTGCCGGAGCGTTAGCAAACCTTCCACCAGGTAGGTGTACAGGGTGTGCAGGAGCGTTAGCGAACAGGGTGTGTAGGAGCGTTAGCCAACCTTTGTGTACCGAGTGTGCCGGAGCGTTAGCAAACCTTCCAACAGGTAGGTGTACAGGGTGTGCAGGAGCGTTAGAGAACAGGGTGTGTAGGAGCGTTAGCCAACCTTCGTGTACCGGGTGTGCCAGAGCGTTAGCAAACCTTCCACCCGGTAGGTGTACATGGTGTGCAGGAGCGTTAGCCACCCTTTCACCAGGTAGGTGTTCAGGGAGTGTAGGAGCGTTAGCTAACCTTCCACCAGGTGTACATGGTGTGTAGGAGCGTTAGCCAACCTTCCACCAGGTAGGTGTACAGGGTGTAATGGAGCGTTAGCTAACCTTCCACCAGGTAAGTGTACAGGGTGTGCAGGCGTGTTAGCCACCCTTCCACCAGGTAGGTGTTCAGGGTGTAATGGAGCGTTAGCCAACCTTCCACCAGGTAGGTGTACAGGGTGTAATGGAGCGTTAGCCAACCTTCCACCAGGTAGGTGTACAGGGTGTGCCGGAGCGTTAGCAAACCTTCCACCAGGTAGGTGTACAGGGTGTGCAGGAGCGTTAGCGAACAGGGTGTGTAGGAGCGTTAGCCAACCTTTGTGTACCGAGTGTGCCGGAGCGTTAGCAAACCTTCCAACAGGTAGGTGTACAGGGTGTGCAGGAGCGTTAGCCAACCTTCCACCAGGTAGGTGATCAGGGTGTGTAGGAGCGTTAGCCAACCTTCGTGTACCGGGTGTGCCAGAGCGTTAGCAAACCTTCCACCCGGTAGGTGTACAGGGTGTGCAGGAGCGTTAGCCACCCTTCCACCAGGTAGGTGTTCAGGGTGTGTAGGAGCGTTAGCTAACCTTCCACCAGGTGTACATGGTGTGTAGGAGCGTTAGCCAACCTTCCACCAGGTAGGTGTACAGGGTGTAATGGAGCGTTAGCTAACCTTCCACCAGGTAAGTGTACAGGGTGTGCAGGCGTGTTAGCCACCCTTCCACCAGGTAGGTGTTCAGGGTGTGTAGGAGCGTTAGCCAACCTTACACCAGGTAGGTGTACAGGGTGTAATGGAGCGTTAGCCAACCTTCCACCAGGTAGGTGTACAGGGTGTGCCGGTGCGTTAGCCAACCTTCCACCAGGTAGGTGTACAGGGTGGTGCCGGAGCGTTAGCAAACCTTCCACCAGGTAGGTGTACAGGGTGTGCAGGAGCGTTAGCCAACCTTCCAACAGGTAGGTGAACAGGGTGTGTAGGAGCGTTAGTAAACCTTCCACCCGGTAGGTGTACATGGTGTGCAGGAGCGTTAGCCACCCTTCCACCAGGTAGGTGTACAGGGTGTGCCGGTGCGTTAGCAAACCTTCCACCAGGTAGATGTACAGGGTGTGCAGGAGCGTTAGCCACCCTTCCACCAGGTAGGTGTACAGGATGTGCAGGAGCGTTAGCTAACCTTCCACCAGGTAGGTGTACAGGGTGTGGGGGTGCGTTAGCTAACCTTCCACCAGGTAGGTGTACAGGGTGTGCAGGAGAGTTAGCAAACCTTCCACCAGGTAGGTGTACAGGGTGTGGGGGTGCGTTAGCAAACCTTCCACCAGGTAGGTGTACAGGGTGTGCAGGAGAGTTAGCCAACCTTCCACCAGGTAGGTGTACAGGGTGGTGCCGGTGCGTTAGCCAACCTTCCACCAGGTAGGTGTACAGGGTGTGCAGGAGCGTTAGCCAACCTTCCACCAGGTAGGTGTACAGGGTGTGCAGGAGCGTTAGCTAACCTTCCACCAGGTAGGTGTACAGGGTGTGCAGGAGAGTTAGCAAACCTTCCACCAGGTAGGTGTACAGGGTGTGGGGGTGCGTTAGCAAACCTTCCACCAGGTAGGTGTACAGGGTGTGCAGGAGAGTTAGCCAACCTTCCACCAGGTTGGTGTACAGGGTGTGTAGGAGCGTTAGCAAACCTTCCACCAGGTAGGTTTACAGGGTGTGCAGGAGAGTTAGCAAACCTTCCACCAGGTAGGTGTACAGGTGTGCAGGAGCGTTAGCCAACCTTCCACCAGGTAGGTGTACAGGGTGTGCCGGAGCGTTAGCAAACCTTCCACCAGGTAGGTGTACAGGGTGGTGCCGGTGCGTTAGCCAACCTTCCACCAGGTAGGGGTACAGGGTGGTGCAGGAGAGTTAGCAAACCTTCCACCCGGTAGGTGTACAGGGTGTGCCGGAGCGTTAGCAAACCTTCCACCAGGTAAGTGTACAGGGTGTGCAGGAGAGTTAGCAAACCTTCCACCATGTAGGTGTACAGGGTGTGCAGGAGCGTTAGCCAACCTTCCACCAGGTAGGTGTACAGGCGCAGGAAAATCTACAACTTACTTGGCTCTGAAGAAAACATCTTTCAAATCTTCTAATTTAATATATATACATACGAGTATATTAAATTAGAAGATTTTAAAGATGTTTTCTTTTTAGATTGCGCAAATATCAAAAAGAGCCTCGTATATGGTAAACCTGGTCAATCGATTGACGGAAATTGACGATGCGGCAAGTGTGACGACCATTTACCGTCTCGGAAAAGTCGATTTTAGGATTCATTTCGTAAAACACTGACATTGTTATCTTACGATATTGTTTGTAATCCTAAGTGAGTACAAACATGGAACAGCTACACCGACATTGGGATATGAAATGTAGATCAGTAAATGCAACATAATAAACACTATTATACATCCATATGACTTAAAATTGTGTAATTTATCTTCTTTATATACACAATTATTCAGGTCAAAAGGTTATAATAACCGTGTTTGTCGAGAAGAAAACCAATGGAACACGTGTTAAACTGGACAACAACAGGTGAGTGTTAATATCATCAACATCATCAACATCAACATCAACATCAACATCACTCATCGTCATCACCATCATCACCATCATCTTCATCTTCATCTTCATCTTCATCTTCATCTTCATCTTCATCTTCATCTTCATCTTCATCTTCATCTTCATCTTCATCTTCATCATCGTTATAGTCATCTTCATCTTCATCATCTTCATCTTCATCGTCACCTTCATCTTCATCGTTATCGTCATTATCATCTTCATCTTCATATTCATATTCATCTTCACCTTCATCTTTATCTTCATCTTCATCTTCATCTTCATATTCATCTTCATCTTCACCTTCATCTTCATCTTCATCTTCATTTTCATCCTCATACTCATACTCATCTTCATTCTCATCCTCATACTCATCCTCATCCTGTCTCACTCAACATCATCATCATCATCACCATCATCATCACCTTCATCTTCATCTTCATCTTCATCTTCATCTTCATCTTCATCTTCATCTTCATCTTCATCTTCATCTTCATCTTCATCTTCATCTTCATCTTCATCTTCATCTTCATCTTCATCTTCATCTTCATCTTCATCTTCATCTTCATCTTCATCTTCATCTTCATCTTCATCTTCATCTTCATACTCATACTCATCCTCATCCTATCTCACTTACAGAAAATATGACTCACTTGTAGTTGGCAGTGGACTGATGAGTGTGCAACTGCTGATAAGTGGCAAACCTTACTCGATCGCAACCGAGTTTATTTTACCAGTTGAAGTAAGTCATTACATATACAAGGATTCATAGATCATAATTTCTTTGTTTTACATTTTCTACAACTAAAAATGATATCCTACAAGGTTTGAAGCCCCTCACTAGAAGAAAAAAATGATTTAAATATTTCAAAAAATATTGCTTATAAATGAAAACTGAGGAAACTAAAAGCGAGGGTTTTCAGAGGTGATATAACATTCCATAACTTTCGAATGCCAGTGTCCATTCGCTCAGAGCAGCACATTTTAGGTAAGTATTCTTGCCAGGATTGGATGAAGTTTACGTTGTCTTAAGTTATTAATTAGTATCTTCTAAACTTCTCAATTCCATTTATTTCACTTGCCTTTGGTCAATTCTTGGTCAATGCTCTGATGAGACTTCTATATATTTTTTTGATAGACACGAGATAATAATATTGAACTAGCAGAAGAAACGATTGACATCCTGCAGGAAACAATATGTGTATTCTGGGATGGAACTTTGATGTAAGTAACATTTTGTAGATTGCCTCTAACATCATATCACTGATGAATTTTGCCGTTTATATATCATACAATTTGCATACAGGCGTGCATGTATTAGTGTACTTTCAAATTTCCTTAAATCGGGAAATGTGAATGGAATAATATAGGCAAGAATTAATTTAATTATATCACACAAATCATTCAAATCATTTAAGTTTTGTTTAAAGATGTCGAAATAATGATTAAGTTACACGCACTGGGCTATATTCTCGTACGTATTTAAACGTTGATTTAAGCCAAACACGCGTTTAACTTTGACTTTAAACACATCGTTTTACTAAACGCAATTCTCGAAAATGTGTTTAACTTAAACACGCGTCTAATTCACTGAAAAGTGTCTAACGTGCAGTTTGTGTAGTCTTTAAAATACACGTGCATGTGTGGAATTCGGTCGATATCTATTGCAACCCATTTAGTTCATAACAAATTGAATACCTGTATACAGTGATCACACGACCACTCTGGGGACGAGATCGGGTTTTTGTTAAAATCGGGTTTTGTTAAACACGACGTAAGATAAATTCGCATTTAATTTAGACACGGGTTTAGATAACCCTTTGAACACTGGCGGCCGGTATGAAGCCTAATAATATGCGTATCAGCGTATCGTATATATACGAGTACACTGGCGGCCGGTATAAAGTCGTTAACATGTGCGCACTGTTTACAATCATTTGAGGGAATCCCCATCGAATATAAACATGCCCTTTGACCCGGAGAGTAGCCTATGGGCTACGGGCTGTACATAGTTGGTCTGACAATGCGTTGAAGACGATATATATGCTGATAACTGGGGGTTATTTCATCAATTTGGTCGGAATTTCGGGATTTTTCAATGGCGCCGTCGGCAGCAGATGTTTTAGCAAGGGTCATGGACTCTGATACGGAGGATATATATTATTCTGACTATAGTAATAAGGATGAACAAGACACGGTAAGCATGCATAACTAAAAAAGTCCTAGTAACTGTTATGGCAACGTTAGGCATGTTCATAAAATTTTGAAAATAAAAATATCTCTTTGAAAATGGAATACATGGAAACAAAGTACTTTACAACCATATCTGTAGGCTGAATAATCACAAAGTTATAACCAAAAGAAGTTTGCCTTATATCGCTAAAACTGGTCAATTTTAAACTATTTTAGCTTAAAAGGACTTTAAAATCATGATGTCCAGTTGCTTGTGGGTGGTAAGTTAGACATCAGTGAATACGTCCCAGCTCGTGTTTCCCTTTTTCCCTGGATTTAAAAGAGGTAAACATGGAGTTTTCTACATATTTTGGCGACAAATTTTCAAAAAATGTCTCCCTCTGTAGTCAATGATATGAACATCCCTAGCAACGTAACAGACAGTGACATTATGCCCTACTTCCGGCAGGGGTGTCAGGGTGGGGCTACCGTTTACCCAGGGGTGTCAGTGTTCAATTAAACACGGTTTTAAGCTTAAACCGTGTTTAGCACAAGAATACGGCTCACTGTGTATTACTAATGTGTATACGATGTGGACTATGTTTACAGGAGCTATTCAACTGAAGGGGTCTCCAAAATACGGGAAGAAGGCCGCGCTGGATCTAGAGCTATATCATGCAGCACTACGCATACAACCAGTTTTGCCATTCTTCTGCAGATACGCCAAGGATCTTTGACCGTAAGTATAATATTTTTATGGCGTCCCGATATCATCTTAAAAAATGCAAGTGGTGATTTCACTTGATGTTCAAACGAGAACACAATAATCATTAAAGAGAAAATATTCATATTGTCATAATTGTACCTCAGACGAATATCTCCGATTGTACCGTGAACACGCGCCGATCGGATTTTTAAGGTGAAAATGGGTCTTTATAGTGGACCAATTTGTTTCAATCAAAAATCACGTCTTTTTGTAATCAAAAATATAATACAATGCGATCTTTAAAAAAAAATCACAGAATACCCCAGTACTATAAGCTACACCTTTAACTCGACATTTTGACCTGTTTTTCCGAGTTAAGAATTTCGATAAGAATTTCAGGAAAATGGGGTCTTTAGAGTGTGTCTTTTTGCAATAGAAAATACAATGCAATCGAGAGAACAGAATCCCAGAATGCTCCAGTACTATCAATGTTGATCTGTTTTTTCGATATAAGATTTGCAATAAGAATTTCAAGAAGATGGGGTATTTATTCTTTGTAATCGAAAATACAATACAATGCGTATGAAATTCTTAACTCGAACAAATACGTCAACATTTCGAGTTAAAGTGTAGCTTATTACTGGGATATTCTGAAAAATGTATACAAACAAGGGTTATGACCCCATTATCTTGAAATTGACTTGAAACTCGATACACGAAACTCGATACTCGAAACTCAATATTATAAACTCGAAACTCGATATTCGAAATTCGAAATTATAAACTCGAACTCGATACCCGACATTATAAACTCGACACTCGAAACTCGAAATAACAAACTCGAACTCGAACTCGAAACTCGAAACTCGAAAATGAAGATAAGTAACACACTATTCCCTTAGATATCATTGGCGTGTAATGTACATATTTCATTAAACCGACTAAACGTGCTGAAAGTCAAAAGGGTTTATTAACGATACATAACCTTACCTTTAGGTATCGAATATTCACCTACGTATCCTGGACGTGTTAACTAAAATTGGCTGTTCGGTGTCCATCATTTCGCTTCTTATCACCATCGCTGTGTTCTTGGCATTCAAGTAAGTGAAGATAATAATATTCAAATTACAATTTTGTTACATTATTGTTGTTATGAAAGAAGGGGCATTTTGATGATTTGTTTCATAAGATTTTAGCTAGCTATTCAACCAGACTGTCCAGACACAATCACAAGACAAATTTAAGTGAATTTGACATTCACGACATCGGATGTTAGTACACTCAGGCAATGACGAAAGCTCTAGTATAACACACAAGTTTATCCATATCGTATTTGTACGTGTGTTTGTATTGCAATACTGATCTGTTTTCATTATCATACATACAAAGGACATTGCGTTCATCTGATCGTATCCAAATCCACATCCAATTGGCGGTGTCTTTACTGTTGGCCCAACTTGTGTTTTTGATTGGTGTTGATCGGACGGAGCAAAAGGTAGATTTAAAACTAAGTATAGCGTGTCATTACTGTCATTACGTTGTTTTAGAAATGGTTTAAGGGTTCAATGGGCATGAAGAGATATGTTGGAGGATGCGCCCTCAAATATGATAGAAATTGGGATTTGTATATTTTTACAATTGTATTACATGTATGAACTTCCACCTAGTATAACGATTAAAAAAAATCAGCCTTCTTTGTACAATAAAACGTCGATTCCAAAATGCTGGTTAGAACCGTGATCAGCATTTTACCGTGGATAGTGTCCCCCTGCAGCAGGCGTGATAAATAAGGCGAACCATATTTACATAGAGGGTGTTTTTAAGAAAAGGCTCAATAAATAGCGATGGTATTGTTTTAATCAAGTTTTGCTGTGTTTTTTGTGAGTAGAAACAACAATAATGGTAATATTTAATGTTCATCTTGAATTCTGAAGGTTTTTTTTTTTTAAATCTTCAACATCTCTTCGTGTCCCTTTTATACATTAGAAGACAAAAATAATAGCATTATTATTATTATTATACAAAGCAAATAATCTGTTTTTCAGGTGCTTGATCATGTGCTCCAAATATAATGTAGGCCTATATAACGTTTATTAAGTTGCATTCACTACCTAGTTTTTTGGTTTTTTTTTAAATCTTCAACACCTCTTCGTGTCCCTTTTATACATTAGAAGAAGACAACAATAATAGCATTATTATTATTATTATACAAAGCAAATAATCTGTTTTTCAGTGCTTGATCATGTGCTCCAAATATAATGTAGGCCTATATAACGTTTATTAAGGGGCGATATCCAAACTCTACAGTGATTTTAAAGCATTTTTCTAGCGATTTTACAACGATATTCCAACGGTATTTCGTTCTATTGTTAAAAGCATCGAAAAAGATCGGTGATTAACTAGAAACCTCTCTACTTATCTGGCGTTAACAATATAACAATATAACAATAACAATATAACTATTGTAGTACTCTCGATGGCTGCATTAGTGAAGCAGACAGATCAAAGGCGCAAGGAAGGTTGTGTTATATTCTTTAAGAAATACTATAAATACTATATTAATACTATATTAAACACAATTGTGTCGTCAGTTAACTACGTCACTCCCGGACTTAATTACGCTGTAATAATATTCACTTATGCATAAAGAGACTAACTTTTACGAACTAAAAATACTGTAAATTTTACAATAAAATACTGGCAGCAGTTCTGCCAACAAATTACCGTAAATATTACAGTCTAACATACAACATGTACAGGTTTAGACTGTATATTTTACAACAAACTGTAATAATGTTTACAGTTACGCGACATAAGGGTGGACAGATTTATATTTACGAAGTCAGGTGCGTCGTCAATGGGTTTATTTCTTAACACATTTATTCCCAAGTTCTTTTGTACGGTATACTATGCATACTGTAGTTGTTACGGCAATTTGTTGGCAGAATTGCTGGCAGTATTGTACTCGAAAATGATGAATTTGAAATATTTGTTTATTCTGTGTCTCAAACAGGTTGCATGTAACATAATAGGGATGATTCTTCATTACCTCTTCCTGTCCACCTTCGGGTGGATGGGAGCTGAGGGCGTAAATCTTTATTATAAAATAATAAAGGTTTACGGGGCAGAGAAAAATCGGCTGTGTGCATACGCTGTTATTGGATGGGGCGCTCCCTTACCGATCGTGGTTATTAGTGCTGCGTTGAGATTCAACGACTATACGTCGCATCCAAGCAGGTGAGTCTTGAACTCCCTCAACGCCCGATTCATCAATATACTACTGTAGTTAATTTTGTAAATAAACGAAATGGGACAATGGTTGTTCAGAAGCTCTTGATAGAGACATTGGATGATTAAAAACGTTTTACTTATAAGTTGCAATGTACACATACACATGATTACAATTGAAAGTAAGCATTGAATGTGGTTTAACCAAACTTATACATGATATCGCGCGTAATCATTTAATTGGGAACACAGGTGTGTCATTGCAAACTGAATCTCACAATATCTGGATTTCTTAGAATTCTTGACAGAGACTCGATGTTGTTGTGTTTGTTTCAGTTGCTGGTTGAATACAAACTTTGGACTCATATGGGCGTTTGCAGCTCCCGCTGCTCTTGTTATATTGGTATGTATGTATAAACGTAACAAAACACTTGTAAACTAAACAAAACGCAACATTTAACTACATATTCATATTTACGATTTGTTGAACGTACATAACGAGTGTAACCTGGATGGAAACAATGAACGGCAATAACAGTCAGCTCTGGAACGAGAGCCCGTTTCACTTGAAGTCGCTGCTAATTGACTGTTATGCGTCACCGTGGTAACGTATAACCGTCAATTTGTGCAATCATTTCATTTTCGATTTTCAACCTTAAATATTTGCATACAAATGAACATACACCTTTTTACCGCGATTAGACTACCATTTTTAGGCGATTTTTTAAACATTATCGATCTCAGATACGAGACTTATTTTATGGTTTAAATCGGCAAAATATGATATTTTTTTCTTTCAATCTGTGACAGGAGGTCGTTCCCTTGGATACGCAGTCCCGTTCCCAAGCCCGCCCTCTATTGAAATATCAAACTTATTCGTCACCCAGCGGAAGACGGTCTCCTGTCACTTGATGCATCGCGTGTGTAAAAATTGACGGCAATGCGTCACTAATGGGGCCTTCACATCACATGTCACATGTATACGTGTGAACTGGGCGGCCCCCTACCGTCTAATAGAAAAACAACAGAATCCAACACGGTGAACCAATCAGCAAAAAATGTCAACGGCCGCATTGATTTTTTTTTGGTCACCGGGTCAATACCGTTCTATACCGGGTCTATACCGGGTCCTCACCGGCCTGGTACAGGGCTCCTACCACCTCCTCACCGGGTCCTCATCGACCGGAATGCCTGGGTACCGGCCGAACCGCCTTGATGACGTCATCAAACCGCCCTTTATCAGCTGAGCGCTCAAGCTCGACGCTTTACTCGCAACCCGTACTTCTCTGTATTTTTCACATGTATCCGTGTGAGCTGAGCGGCCCCTTACCGTGTAACAAAATGGTGCGGACGGCGACATAAAGCGAGGACACACGGTGGGCCGTTTCCCGTCCGTTGAAAACGTTCAGGGGACTTTGCCGGCCATCCGCGCCCGGTAGGAGATTTGAGCGGCGGCGGCGAACGATGAGAGCCCGGTATAAAGACCTTATAAGGACGGCGCGCCCGTTCGCAGAGCGGTGATGGACGGTTGTGGACGTCGATCATCTCAGCGACGGGCATGCTCAAAACACCTGCCAGGTGATAAAAGCTGCGGCGAACGATGACAGCCAGGTAAGAGGACCTTATAAGGACGGCGCACCCGTTTCGCGCCCATTCGCAGAGCGGTGGTGGACGGTGGTGGACGACGGTGGTGGACGTCGACCATCTCAGCGACGGGCTACTAAAATATGGATATTTAGTTGTGGTTGCCCGACTATTGTGTGATAACGGATGAGTTTGTCTATATTTTGAGTAGTGGATACTGGCTGAAACGGGCGCATGCCCCCTGGATAACCGTCAGCGCAACGGACTTTCACCGGGCGCTCGCAGTGTGACACCGTACGGATGTGTACGGTACCTGCCACATAGCGCCTGGGTAACATTCTATTAACGTGTTGACGGTCTCATAACGTCTCCGTAACATCCAATTAGCATCCTATTACCGTTTCCTCGCAATTGTACCGTCTCAAAACTCCTGCCGGGCGCGGATGGCCGGCAAAGTCCCCTGAACGTGTTCAACGGGCGGAAAACGGACCACCGTGTGTGCCGCCGTCCGCACCAATTTTCACACGGTAAGGGGCCGCCCAGCTCACACGGATACACGAATAGTTTAACCAAGTGAATATGATTACTGACCCTCGAAAACGTCAGCATTTGAGACCTGTCATTACGTACAAAATGAGAGTTAAATAGGAACATTTTATTTTCAGGTTTGACCAGATTCACAATGGTCAGAAAACAAGCTTTAAAACGATATGCAACATGTCATAATTGCTCAATGTTTTCCCCCGTCAAAATTCAAAATGAAGTTGCAAAAATAAACTTAACTTAAATATTGCCAAATGGAACACTTAATTACCATAGTACATGTATAACCAAATAAATATATACTGACCGTCGAGAGCTTCAGCATGTGTACCCTATTAAAGATTTCCTTTATCATAACATCATCTTGTCCATATCTTAACATTTGTAGATCAATACCATAATCCTTGCAATGGTTGGACGCATCTTATGGCGATCAGTGAGAGCAGTAAATCCAAACGAACAAGTTACGGGAATCAGGTAAGATATCGCTGCCAATTGGCTTAAAGGTTTTACACTTTTCACCTTACACAACATTTCTACAAGCATTGAAATAATTTTATCCACGGAATTGACCTAGCATAACAATCCTCTATTGACGGATTAAAGGATTAAACAGATTTATTCCGTAATGGTGTCTTTACACTAGTCTAACTTATGAATGTATTGTGAAATAATTTACTTTTTAGTCAACTGCATTTCAACAAAATGATAAGTACATTTACCTCTTAATACATTGAATTTAAAACTGGAAACACAAGGATTTTACGAATTGACAGAGCGGTTTATCCCCGAATAGCACGAGGGGGTATCAACAATTTCTTGAAATCACCCAGAAGTGAAGGCGTCAAAAACCTTTTTTTGTTATGTGACCCTTGAGACATCTTTAAAAAGTCCCTGTGCAAAGTCACACATCTCTCCCACTATTTATTACCTGTCCACAGACCGCCATTGTAGAGATCCTCAGATTGACCGCCATTGATTGATCCTCAGATTGCGTTATTCCCAAAACAGCAATAAATAGTTTAAAGTGTCGACAGAAAGGGATCAAAGGTCATTATAAACAAGCTTGGTGACAATAATATTGTAGGTAATATGAGATGTACACAGATTGACCTCTAATGACCCCGACATGACCTTTGACCCCTTTCTGTCAACACTTTAAACTATTTATTGCTGTTTTGGGAATAACGCAATCTGAGGCAATCTGAGGATCAATCAATGTCGGTCAATCTCAAGAGCTCTACAATGGCGGTCTGTGGACAGGTAATAAATAGTGGGAGAGATGTGTGACTTTGCACAGTGATTTTTTAAAGATGTCTGAAGGGTCACATAACAAAAAACAGTTGCTGACTCCTTCACTTCTGGGTGATTTCAAGAACTTTTTGATACCCCCTCGTACATGTACGTGTTAAACCAGTTAATTCAAACAACGAAGAAAAAAAGTATAATATTCACAATAGCAAGCATGGTCTGAATGGTACCATTTTACGTCCCTTTCTTAGAGTTTCGATGAAGGGAACTGCTGTTCTGACTCCGCTTTTGGGAACAACGTGGATATTTGGATTTCTTGCACAAGATGGCGGTACCATTGTGTTTTCATACCTGTTCGTGATTTGCAATTCATTTCAAGGACTGCTCATATTTGTCTTGTATTGCCTACTCAACAAAGAGGTAAGCCAGATATAATTTATACGAACAAATGGATAATATAGATTTTCCTCACACGAGGTATTAAGAGGTATCAGGGACATGAATCATGTGACCTTCAAACGTTATTGACCATTAAAACGTTGTCCCATTAAGTTGACATTGTCATGAGAATAGTTATTATGTTTCTAAAAGTTTCTAATTTTGGAATAATCAATCACAGGTGCGAGATGTTTTTAAAAGGTCTCTGAAGCGTCATCAATTAGCTGCAGACATTCGGACGAATGCAATACCACTCCGAAACATAGCTGTAAGTCGCATTACCATAACTCATTGCAATTAAATCTCATGCACGAAAACAAGGCGTACAGAATTGGCATTACAGTGGGTCATTGTATGTTTGGAGTTTGGACAGGGCTGAAGCGACACTTTCCATGCGGCTATTAGTTTTACCATTATACAAAACAGATTTACTTCGAAAACCTTTCCCAATTATCAAAGTCTATCTTAAGGATTACTGATTCTGAACCAATACTAGATATGTTTGTACTTATTTCAATTCATTTCTCATTGAGATTACAAATATGGTAATGAAATTCAATAATTTTGACATTTTTGAAACATTTTGTGAAATTTTGGAATGTTGTCTGCAGACGCCTGCCGCGTGGAAAGTGTTCAAACACGGGAGATGTTGAAATGCGTTTGCATTTTACAGAGCAAAAACCATTCATGTACAAATATACAGGTTGGTTAAAAAATAACCCATTTACCAGCAGTTCAAGTATCTTTAATAAATCCCTCTCGCATTTATCAGTAGATGTTTAGCACATCTAATTACAGATATTCGACAACATCTGAGTATTAATTCAGAATGAAAAATGAATATTCAAACATTGGGTGGACCTTTATGCCCAATGAAACTGTCAACCTTTTGGGTTTCCTTTTTAAAGACCAAATATAAGATCTTCATTTTGAACAACTGCTCTGTCTGGTGTTACCAGAATGATTTACTTGGTTGATATTATGTATTGATAACTTACTTGGTTGATATTATGTATTGATAACTTATTGGTTGATATTATGTATTGATAACTTACTTGGTTGATATTATGTATTGATAACTTACTTGGTTGATGTTATGTATTTCTAGAATAATTCTGTGACTGTATCTGCCCAAAATACAGAATCTGCAAGCGGCAAAGGTACGTCATCCACTCAAATGTACATACTTTAAGAACCTTTTGTTGCGCCATTTATTGCACATGATACGTTTTAAATGTACGCAACTTATTATGGTCATTTTTGTTTCTTAACAAAATGTAATACGGAAAACACTATTTTCTTCGCAGGGGATATGCCTGGAAACGATCCTGGGGCAAGTGGTAGCCATGCAGGCCCTTGTACAAGATATCATGGCAATGGTAAAAGGAGCCAAAGCAAAGCAGTAAGTTTACGTTCAGAACTAAGCCTTGTATCTAAATGAAACGCAACACTACATTAGGCCTATTTACGATTTGTTGAACTACATGTCAGCTCCGGAACGAGAACCCGTTTCACTTGAGGGCGCTAAAAATTGACCGGTGAGCGTCGCCGTGGTAATGTTGTACCATTTCATATGTCACGACAGACCATTCTCGTAGAGTTTGAGACCATGAAACACAATATGAGCAACCTAGACAATGCGTGAGATCCGACTACCCAGAAATGATGCCAATCTGACCATCTTAGCGTATCTCAATAAGATTATATAAAATACAATCAATACTGTGTCCCTGCGAGCGGAGTGGCCATATCTTTGTCAAGGCAAGACTCCCTTTTGATAATGCTGCAGTGTGGAGATCGATACACAGCGAGTCAGTTACCTTTCCTAGCACGCACTGCAGAATGCCGGTACCAATTCAATTACATCTTGGTTGTAGAGTAAAGTACCTTACTACTCAAAAACACAATTCGTAGACCAGAGCAGGAATCAAATCTACAACCTTTGTATCTTGAGACCAGAAGACAGACTTACCCCTTTTGATAATGCTGCTGTGTAGGGGTCGATACACCCACACAGCGAGGTGGTTACTTTTCCCAGGACTGAAGAATGCCAGTACCCATTTGGATACAACTGGGCAGAAAGGAGTAGAGTAAAGTGCATTACTACTCATTAGCATAGCTCGTATACTAGAGCAGGACTCAAACATACAACCTTTATATCTTGTATCCAGAAGACAGACTTACCCCCCTTTTGATAATAAGGGTCGATACACCTCCACATCGAGTCAGCTGTTACCTTTCCTAGCAGGAACTTAAAGGGGCATTGAGAGATACGTATGGGAGTGCGCCCTCAATTTTTCTGGAAATTAGGTTTTTTTGCACCTATGTAATACTTAGGCATATACCAACTACCATCTAAAACCGTTTACCTTAATTCGCCGCGTCTATCATATCAAATTTCACGATTTGGTAGTTTCGATGTAGATCACATCGAAATTATCAGCATCACTTACCATACATAAATTGCTTCAACCAAATTTCAATCTAGCGCGACTATTCAACGGTTTTCCCATAAATCATTATACTTTAGGGTTCCTACGTACCTCATCTATTGAAATAATTCCTTTTTTCCAAATCTAATTTTTCTCGGCAATCTCTCAATGCCACTTTTAGAATGCCGGCATCCATTTAATTACACCGTCGTTGAGGAGGAGTACAGTAAAAGTGACTCAAACCTACAACTGTTGTATCATGAGTACAAAATACAGATTTACGGTACTCAGGAGCATAGCAGGAATCAAATCTACACCCTTTATATCTTGAGACGAGAAAACAGACTTACCCCTTTCGATAATGCTGCTTTGTATGGGTCGATACACCCACTCAGCGAGTCGGTTACCATTCCCAATACTGAAGAATGCCAGTACCCATTTGGATCCCACTGGACAGAAATGAATATAGTAAAGTGCCTTACTACTCGTCGACCAGAGCGGGAGTCCAGTGACCTTTCCCCTTTCCACCTGTGTATAAGTATTCTGATACATACTTATTAGTCTAATTTTGTTCAACTATTTCGTTTCATTTGTTGTTTGTTTTCAGTGGAAAGAAGTCCAGTTGTCGGTTCCAGGAGCTATTGACTCATAAATGAAGGGATGATGTCCACATAAAAACGGCGATATAGTTATTGGGGAATATGTCGCGATGCGCTCTGTTCGAGATGTTAGATAGATCAAAGAGAATTTTTGAAGAGGATGTATGTATTGGCCTATATGTTGTCATATATTTTTTTCATAGTAAATGAAACAAAAACAATGGACCAATATTGAATTCAGCATGGATATGAATGGATATAAACTGCTCACAAAAAGTATCGAAACACTTAGAAATGATCCAATATATAACGGCTCGAAAGAGTATGCCTTAATCAAAGCAAATAACCAAGTGCATAATTTTGTTCTGCGTATTTTGACACCTCGATCGATGAGATACGATGTTGCGGAGCGGAGTTATTGTCATTTCAATGGTCGTGGGTCCAGTTTCAAAAGTGACAATCATCCTATAGAAAGAGGTTTGCATTACTGCTTAGCATGATCAGATTCGAGATTTTCAATAGGGATGAGTGTCACTTTTGAAACTGGACCCACGATCATTGAAATGACAATAACTCCGCTCCGCAACATCGTATCTCAACGATCGAGGTGTTAAAATACGCAGAACAAAATTATGCACTTGGTTATTTGCTTCAATTAATGCATACCGTTTTCGAGCCGTTATATATTGGATCATTTCTGAGTGTTTCGATACTTTTTGTGAGCAGTTTATTTGATTAGTGTATTTTAAGTGGGTGACCCGCTCAATTAACTATTTTCGAAATTGTCTAAATATTTCACAAATTTTAATAAATTCGAAAAATTGCTATAAAATATTTTTTATTTATTTCTGTTGAAGATTCGAAAACATGGGTCGGTCGGGCCTGTAAAACTTTTCAAGTTGTGTGACTTCTCAGATAATTCTTTTTGTAAAAATATGTAAAATATTAGGAATAGTATGCAATATTGTGATATTAGTAATATTTGTCGGTGTTTACAAGGTGAGTCTAAAATAAACAAATAGATAAACGAGAAGGATTTGACTTAAATGACATAAATGATTGAAAAAAATACAGGAAGTGAATTAGTGGTATCGCAACTTACTTGGATGGACAATTTATTAACATACTTGTTTAAATCAGTATAACAAAAATTCAACCAACTTTGACAAACTCCAAAGTTTTGTGAACAATAATGAAATTACTCTTCTACCATATCAAAAAAAATCAGAAACGTTTGACAAATAATTTAAATACAAATTTATACTCACCTTGTAGGCTCTAGATGTTTAAGTTTTGAATAAATCTTAAAGGTAGATGACCCGATCACATTTTCATAGCACAGATTTTTCTCCAACATATGGAGATTTTCATATCATATGAAAGCTCGTATTTTTCTCATCATCATACTGAAATTTGACGGCCTAAATCGGTATAATTACGGAGAAATCGATGAAATAACGTCGAATTACCGCGAAAGGTGGTATACCACCAATATCGTTTGTGTACAACTCAATGGGTACATTTCACGGCATCTTTTGCGTCTAAAATAAGAACTATTAGAGTTATGCAACTCAAACTTTGGAATACGACTTTTTTAAGGATGACCTTTCATGTAGAATAGAAAACTTCAAGTTCAAAATCGGAATGTGATCGGGTCATCTACCTTTAATCAATATAACAAATGTAAGTATAGAAACACTAGATTGAGCAAGTGTTGAAAAGGATTATGTGCATGATACATGATACGTTTTTTAGATATCAGTGTGATATTTATAGGTCAATAGATGCATATGTGTTGTTTCGAGAGAATTAGACAAATCAATGCATGCACGTGCGCTGATGTTGATGTGTGAATAATGGCACGACCCCGCAGGAGGAGTGCCATTTTGAGCAAATCAACATTTGCGCAAGTGCATTGATTTTTCTAATTTTTTGAGAAACAAAATGTACGCATGTATTAACCTAATTCATACACGACACTATGCAAATTAAAATTTACAATTTGAGCATAATTTTGATCATATGTAATAACAAATAAAAACATGTTAACAAGTTTGCTAACACCCGCAGTGAAAATCGGCGAACCCGTGATGCCTGAACAACGAATCAAATCAAAGCGCGTGGCGCTTAGAAACTGTCAATGCACTCCGCGGTTTTTGTTAGTGTCTTGCTTTCTGATTGGTTCGACTCTACTAATAGCATATGAATGAGTTATATTATTGCGGGAAGGCCCAAGTTTCGAGAAATGGACTTTTCACCTATACCATATTTGGAAGGATGTATTTGTATGACCTATAATAATGTAGTCATGTTTTTTGTTTCATAGTGAATGAAAATAGCAGTGGACCAATAATGAACCCAGCAAGCATATGAATGTATAAATTAGTGTAGCTCACTGAGCCACATAATGTTAGGTGCATTGGTGAATAAGTTTGATAGATATGTTACACACAAAAATACGGTTTTTTAGCTGTACCTTTGAAAATAAATATCGATATCCACTTTTTAACCCTCATCTAAAATGTAAAAGATAAACTTGATCCTGACGTTGTGAGGCTGCCATATCAACATACATGTAGGTGCATAGAACAGCAGAGATCCCATATTCAAGAACAGATTTATGACAAGAAGCTGCTCGATTATAGATGGAGGGGTATACCGGATAGCCCGCCAAACTATGGATTGAGAAATCAAATTCACAAGCCGTCGAGAATAGACCATACACGGAATCGAACCCTATACCTCATTGGTGAAAAGTGAGGGTAGATTCGCTGTGCGATCTGTTCTCCCACATAGCCGGCGTGTAATACTAAAAGGTTAAAACATTTGATTTCTTGTTCCGATCCCTGATACGCAATCAAAGCATTACATGATCAGGAAATTCAATTGTTGGTCTATACCTAAAGAAGAAATAAATACCTGCATCAGATAATATACTTTTTGTAAATATGTAAAATATAGGGAATAGTGTGCAATGTTATTTGTCATTTTTGTCGGTATACAGGGTGAGTCTAAAAATAGATAAAAAGATTAAATAAGGACTTGACATCAGTGGCGTAGCTAGGTTTTTCATATGGGGGTGGGGGGGGGGGAAGAAATATATGTGAACCGACAATATTTTCCTGACCAAAACATGTGCGCGTCGTGCACGAAAATTTGCTATTTTACACCAATTGTTGCCATGATTGCGGTAATTTCGGCTTTTAACGAGCTTCTATCAAAAAACTTAAAAACTAAATTAATTTTGGGGCACACGCGCGGAAATTTGCTATCTTATAGAGTCACTAAAATAATTCCATGATTTCCCTTGTCAAATAGTCTTCAAATGAACCGCCAGTGCCAATATCAACCGATACGACAGTCAATATTTGAGGTGGGGCGATGCACCCCCCCCCCCCCCCACCCCCACCTGTCTACGCAGCTGCTTGACTTAAAATGATGATAAATGATCAAATACTTCAGACTAATATAAATAACAAATATATAAAGTGAATTTAATAGTGCTATATCGTAAATTATTTGAATGGACAATTTTACATCTTTGTTTATCAGTATAAAATGTTTTCTTCAACGAATTTTGACACAAACTTTAAATTTCTGTGAATGTTAATGAAATTACCCTTCTCCCATGTAATGATTTGAGAAACGTTTGCAAACAATTTTAAAACAAATGTTAGGTTCACCTTGTATGCCCTAGATGTTTAAGTTTAAGTCTCTCCTTTATCTTAAATATTAATACTTGAATCAATATAATAAATGTTAGTATAGAAGCATTAGCTTGAGTGTGTTGAGAATGATTATATGCAGGTTGTATCAGTACATTACAAAATGTATTACTACACTACATTCTGTCTCCATTGACATATTCCACTACTCTGTACAATTGGTACTCATCCTTTACATGCCCTCATACGCTCTGATGTGTATGTATTCATACTATGTATACATGGTTCCTTAATTTGGATATTCCTCTCATAGTCTCGCTTGGCTTCTCTATCATTATATGTACTTGACAATGTACGTCATCTATCATCATCTACTGTGTATTTGATAACTTGACTTTGCTTATGAATTCTCCTTCCTATGTACCGTATATTACAATGTAAATACTGGATATATCTACTGTACATGACACTACATTCTGTCCCCATTGACATATTCCACTACTCTGTACAATTGTATTCATCCTTTACGTGCCCTTATACGCTCTGATGTGTATGTATTCATACTATGTATACTATGTATTTGATAATTTGACTTCGCTTATGAATTCTCCTTCCTATGTACCGTATACTACAATGTAAATACTGGATATATCTACTGTACAGGACACCACATTCTGTCTCCATTGACATATTCCACTACTCTGTACAATTGGTATTCATCCTTTACGTGCCTTTATACGCTCTGATGCTCTGATGTGTAGATGTGTGTTCATACTATGTATACATGATTCTTTAATTTGGATATTTGGTATAGCCTCGCTTGGCCTTTTTAATCATGCTATGTACGAGTTCAATGTATGTCATCTATCATCTACTGTGTATTTGATAATTTGACTTAGCTTATGAATTCTCCTTCCTATGTACCGTATATTACAATGTAAATACTGGATATATCTACTGTACATGACACTACATTCTGTCTCCATTGACATAGTCCCCTACTCTGTACAATTGGTATTCATCCTTTACGTGCCCTTATAAGCTCTGATGTGTATGTATTCATATTACATGTATGTATACATGGTTCCTTAATTTGGATATTCCTCTCATAGGCTCGCTTGGCTTCTCTATCATTATATGTACTTGACAATGTATGTCATCTATCATCTACTGTGTATTTGATAATCTGACTTTGCTTCATGAATTCTCCCTCCTATATACCGTATATTTCAATATTATACTGGATATATCTACTGTACATGACATCACATTCTGTCTCCATTGACATATTCCATTACTCTGTACAATTGGTATTCATCCTTTATGTGCCTTGATAATTATTCTATGTACAGGGTGCTTAATTTGGATACTCCTCTCATAGACTCGTTTGGCATTTTGTACATTCAGCAACCTGTCTCTGCTTTAAATCACATTGTGTACCTTTTTAATGTATGCCAAATATTGTATAATTTGTCAACCTGTTTCTGAATTTATATTTCGTCTTTTCAAATTTCCGTTACTCTGTTCAGATGGTAACCATGATATTTATATTCGCCATCATTATTGTCCATTATGCTTTATTTATACGCTCGGCTGATTATTTTGGTAACTCCCCTGCTATAATATTTTGATGACTTTTTAATGTATGCCATTGGTGTATAATCTGGTACACTGTTGCGTCCTAACCAGTTTCCTTTCTGCAACTGTTGTCAAATATTTGTACAACTGATCACTCTACTTCATTGATAGTACCCGCACTTGAGCTTGACATGCCCGATTCACCTAATTGTTGTCCGACTCAGTCTCAGTATGTTACAGCCGATTATAACTCTATTCAACATACTCAAGTCTTCGCGATCAATCTATTCTATATATCTATAATCTCCTTTCATTACTTTTGCTTTCTCACTTGGCTAATGATCAGCTCTACTTCACTGTCTATAATTACGATAACAAACGGTGATCATCTCTCCTCCTTCGGCCCAATCAGCTATATACGTGTATTTTACTTGTGTATCTCATTGTATTGACAATATCTTTATTTATAACGGTACTACTACTACTATTGGCACAGTTATGTCATGTATCTATTGTAACAAATGTATAAGGGTGAATGGTTTAACTTGCTTAATATGTAATCAGAGTATTCACAGTAAATGTTCCCTACTTAACGACACTGAAATCAATGACAAGGTTAACAGCTGGTATTGCAGATACTGCATTGGTTCAATTCTTCCTTTCAATCATATTATCGACGACGACGAGTTTACGCATGAGATCAATCAAATAAAGAATGGGTATAAAATAAGTTACGCTAGACTTCAATCACTTAAGATAAACCCCTTCGATATAAATGACATTGATGATGATAATGATGATGATAACGAACCCAACACAAACAACCTCAATAATGATAAATGCAAATACTATATTAGTGATACTTTTAATGACACGACCAAACTAGACGATGGCAAGTTTAGTATTCTTCATATTAATTCACGTAGCCTTAATAAAAACTGTAATTCAATTTCTGAGTACCTTCACACTCTAAACCATTCATTTTCAATCATCTGTTTTAGTGAATCGTGGCTAAACGTTCAAAATGCGCCTCCACCTATTAATGGCTATTCAATTGTGCATTCAGACCGTTTTACACAAGAGGGGTGGCGGAGTAGCAATGTACATATCTGACGATATTGATTACTCAATTAGGAAGGATCTCGATCTACTACATAATACCGACTACGAATCTTTATTCATTGAAATTTATTCTGAACATCAAAATACCATCGTTGGCACCATATATAGAGCACCTGATAGAGTCACTCATCCATTTCAAGAAAACCTCTTGACTTGTCTTGACCTGATCAACAAAGAAAAGATGAACGCATTCATTTGTGGCGACTTTAATCTTGATCTCATGAATTACACAACCCATGGTGCGACTAATGATTTCTTGGATGTTATTTACTCATCTTCCTTTTATCCACTTATTGACAAACCAACACGCGTTACGACTAAATCAGCCACTCTTATTGACAACATCTTCACTAATGTGCTAAACCTTAATATAACACCAGGTATCCTCTTCTCAGACATCAGTGACCACTTTCCGATCTTTCAAGTACTTAATGCCCCAAATAATACTAGCAGAAGTAACTCTAAACAAGTATTTATTAATAAACGTCTGATCAACAAAAAGTCAATTGCTTCACTAGGCATTGCTCTTAATCAATCTAACTGGGAAGCAGTGCAAAATCAGAAAGATGCGGAGATTGCCTACGATACCTTCATAGATAAATTTTCATCAATTTATAATAAATCTCTGCCTAAACAAAGCACTAAAATAAATAAACGTAAACAAAATAAACCATGGATTACTAAAGGTATTATCAGATCCATTAATATCAGAAACAAGCGTTATAAAACTTTCATGAAAAGGCCCAATGATTATAACAAGAATTCCTATGTTAAATATAGAAATAAAATCACTCATCTTATCCGTACTTCACGCACTAAATATTATAAAGAGAAATTCGATAGCTATAAACATAATTCTAATAAAACTTGGCGTACCATTAATGAAATAATTGGTAAAAATAATATGAAGAAACCCCCAAACTACTTCTTCGATGGCGATTCCAAAATTTCCAACAAGGCTGATATTGCGAATAAATTCAACAAATTCTTTGCTGAAATCGGTCCTAATTTGGCTCGCAAGATTAATTCCCATCGTCCCTATTCTGACTTCCTTTCAACTCCTTTTGATAAGTCAATTTTTCTAAATCCTGTCTCAGATAAGGAGATTCTGAAGATCACTGGTACTTTTAAGAACGGCAAAAGTTCTGGCTTTGATGACATTGACCCCGGCATCATCAAACAAATAGCCCCTTTTATCGCTCGGCCCCTGGCCCATATCTTCAACCTTTCCATCATGACTGGTGTGTTTCCATCTGCTCTCAAGATCGCCAAAGTTATTCCCATCTACAAAAAAGACGACCCCCATACCTTCTCCAACTACCGACCCATCTCAGTTCTGCCATGCTTCTCAAAAATTCTTGAACGCCTAATCTACAACCGTCTTTATGATTTCCTTTCTTCATACGATCTCCTTCACGACAACCAGTATGGGTTCAGGAAAAACCACTCAACCGATCTTGCACTTGTTGACATTTATAACAAACTTTCTTCTGCTCTCTCCAATAAACATCACACGATTGGCCTATTTCTAGACCTGTCAAAGGCTTTCGACACTATTGACCACTCAATCCTTCTCTCTAAACTAAATCACTACGGTATCCGAGGTACGCCGCTAGCCTTGCTCTCTAACTATCTTCATAATCGAAAGCAGTTTACGTCCTTTAACTCGCACTCTTCAAATCTCCTACCTGTTCAATGTGGCGTACCCCAAGGCTCTATACTCGGACCCCTTCTATTCCTGATCTATGTGAATGACATTCCAAATGCTTCAAAGAAATTATCATATGTTCTCTTCGCTGATGACACCAACATTTTTATGTCACACCCGGATTTTACTACTCTAATTTCTACCTTTAATGATGAGCTTCAACATGTGTCGAATTGGTTCAAGGCTAATAAACTTTCCCTTAACGTTAACAAGACCAATTATATTCTATTCGGCTCTAATCGGCATACCTCCGTACATTCTGCTACCATTTCTATTGATTCTACCCCTATTTCACCTGTTAACCATACCAAATTCCTCGGCGTTATCATTGATAAACATCTAAACTGGAAACTTCACATCGCTAATACATGTACTCGGGTGTCTAGAAGTATCGGTATACTCCGGCGATTACGCTATGACCTTCCCTCTTCTATTCTGCTTACTCTTTATAATACACTTGTCTTGCCATACATATCTTATTGCAACATTGCATGGGCAATTACTCTATCCAAACATATATCCCTAAGCCCATGGTCGAGCACGGATATGACAAAAATCGACAAACTATTTATCTATCAAAAGAAGGCTTTGCGTATCTGCGCTGGTACATCATACGACTCGCATTCAATGCCTCTATTTCACAACTTTAATACTCTTAATATCTTCGATATCAACAAACTTCAAACTGCTTTATTTATGTTCCGTTTCAATAATAACGCTCTCCCAAATTCTTTTGGGGGTTTCTTCTCTAAACATAAAGATCTTCACAATTATAACACTAGAAACGCTAATAACTTTATTATTGATAATATTAAATCTAAAGTACTTCGTCATTCAATAATCTATAATGGACCTAAAATCTGGAACTCGCTTGACTCTACTCTAACTAGTTGTACACAAATTAACCGCTTCAAAAATAGTTATAAAAAGAAATTGATCTCTGAGTATCTCTGAGTTTGTTTGTCTCACATTTTGTTCATATTTTATTATGTCGTTACCTGCATTTCCGGTCCACTGTCATTGTACTCTTTTCACTTCATTAAACCATCTCCCTACTTATCATAACAACCTCCTATAGTAGTAGTATATACGTTGTTTTTTAATTCTTGATATTCACAGCGGTGGAGCCAAACTTAAAGCCTTCCAGGCTTAATGGCTTCTCCGCACACTTTCCAACATCACCTCTCTGGACCACTCTCATCGCCTGATATTTTACATATACTACTAGTATTAGCTTATCCTTTGTATCATTCTTTTCACTATATATCGTCTTGATTTATCTCTTTCATAATATCATACCATTCCTGTATATAAATTGTTTTCTTGATGTTATATTTTGTTATATTGTTATATTTGTATGTTGTTGGATTGTGTAAATAAATCTGATGAATGAATGAATGAATGAATTACAACATTCAAATATATAAGAATAACATTTGATCCAATTCTGTATATAAAAATGACACATTTTCTCGTTTGCTAATTTCAAGCGTTTTGCTGTAGGAATAGCTGATTGATGAAAAATAAATTCACCACAAATTATGTAGTTCTTTATTTGTGTGTATATCATTTTTCGAGGTTGACTTGTGTCCACAAAGTGTCCACAAAATGTTCACTGCTCATATAAATTGTTAAAAAAGGAAGCCCCTCCCCCATCCTAAAATTAGATCACGTTTGTTTGCATAACTCCACACACAATTAGACGTTTTGAGATATTGAAACACTTATAACAAGGAAAAATCGCCTGGCTATCCATAGAAAGTTTCCCCGTTTCAATATTATAATTACTTTTCTCAAAACAGTCACATTTTCAAGATCCTATACGGGCTTGTTTGTATTACTATACACAAAATAAAGCGTTTTGAGAGATTGAAACACTTATAAAAAGGGAAAACAATTGGATTACCCACACAAAGTTTCTCCTTTCAATCCCATGTTTACTTTTCCCAAAACAGTCACGTTTACCCAAAATTATGTGCCACTTTTCAACGATGCAGGGAAATTATTGGCGTGATTGATGCACACTATAGGCTAGTCATGCATGAAAAATCATTTTATTTTTTTATTTCAAATAAAGAAAGATAAGACTTCATTTTAATTGAAAATAAAGACAATTGATTTCTTGTATAGGATCTTGAAAGTGCCACTTTTGATATGATATCATAATCGTTTCAATTTTTCAAAACGTCTAATTGTGTGTGAAGTTATGCAAACAAACGTGGTCTAACTTTAGTGGAGGGGGCTTACTTTTTGTTAATTCTTTATGTCACATTTTGATTACAATTTGTAAATTCATAAGTCTCAAACTAAAGGATGTGTTGCATTGCACGTGTACTTTTTATTCCCAGGCCACGCCCCGTTCACCGGTTTTCAAACGTCAGTTTCATTTCGCTCTTATTATGCAAATTACATTCTTGTTTAGTTATTCATCCGTTTACCATCGGTCAGGCGCGGATCCATCCAAGTTTAGGGGGAGGCCAATTTTTTTTAAATTAGCTAGAACCATCTAAACGGTGCGCAGCACAACCCTTCGAGCTATGCTCAGACAGGGGTGCCTGAGGGTGGATGTGCCCCCCTCAAAAATGGGGGTGGGGGTCAATTTTCGAACTCATTTGGTGCGATCTGGTACTTTTGACCAACATTTTATAGAAAAGCCACCTCTTCATTTCCAATAAATATTTAGATTTTTATCAATGCACGAAAGAAGTTGAGCATAATTATACTAATATAGGCCTTATTCTTGATTTAAGTATAGATGGTTTAAAAGCTCGAACAGGGGGAGTCTGATGGGGGATGTGCCCCCTCAGAAGTAGATTTTGTTTCAATTTTCGAACTCATTTGGTGCAATCTGGTGTATACTTTTGACCAACATTTTATCGAAAAGCCACCTCTTCATTTCCAATAAATATTTTGTTTTTTATCAATACACGAAAGAAGTTGAGCATAATTATACTAGTATAAGTTATACTAGTTTCCTCCAAAATATCAGATTTCTCGTCAACGTACGTTCGCGTATGTATCCCGACCGACGTCCAATAAACTCTAAACGTTATGCCCCTCGCATGCCTTCCCGCTCGCCTTTTAGACTGAACAGGCAGAAGGTGGGGTGGTAGAGGTGCCAATGTTAATGTAGGCCTACATCAGATTGTACATAAATCAATAAACATTTGTAATAACACCAGTCCAACAACTTCAATATAAATTTACTCAAGGAAGGTTTTTTTAAATCCCCCTGTTTCTACTCGCGGAAAGTTACCGAGTTTTCCCAGTAGAAACAGGCAGAACCCGGCAATAATCGGGTTTTTTTTGGTAATCCCATGCAAAAACCTTCACTAAACCAGGTTTGGAACCGGCAATATTCGGAAATAAACCCAATGATAGAAACAGAAAGGCGATTCTTAGCGGTTTGCGCCGTGAACAAGGGCGGCGGAACCGGGGGGGGGGGCCAGGGGAGGCACGTGATTTTTACAAAGATTTCGCACGCTTCGCGCGCATTTTTAAACAAACGTTTTTTCTTGCCAAAACACCCTTTGGTCCCATTTTTTATGCTGGTGGTGCTGCCACTGATTGAGAGTAACAATGTCCTTCTTATGTTGTAGCTGAGACGAATTCGTCTCAGTCCATAGTAGTTTTTTCCGTCCAAAAGTATGAGAGTCGCATTTTCATCTTGTCATGGGGTTGCGGATTTATTTTTTTTTAAATTATTGCCGGATTATTATTTTTTTTAACTATTGCTGTATAAAGCCGTACAACTTCGTGGATCTTTATAATGTCATGAATGTGTTAATTATATCAAAATACGCCATGAAATGGCCTCTGAGCGCATATAAAAACCCAAAATTTCCCGGGGCCCTTAAGCGGGCCCCGGACCCCACGCCGCAAGGCGCTCCACTCGCTCCGCTCGTTTCGCTTGCATGATCGTCATTTTCGTGCCCCCCCCCCCATTTCCAAATATGCTCCGCCGCGCCTGGCCGTGAACCGTGTCACGCTGGGTTATACACATTATTGTGAAGCAATCTTTTTCAGGTGCGGTGGCATTGTTTGATATTACAAAAGGTCAAATGTCGTGGCCCATCGACTAGGATCGATAAGAATATAGCGGTAACTTTTCGCGAGTAGAAACAGGGGGGATTAAAAACTGACCGATTGAAACTTAGCGTTTATTAGCGTTTACTTTTTGCAATGCCCCAGCAGAAACACGCTCTAAGTGTATCGATCCTAGTCGATGGGCCACGACATTTGACCTTTTGTAAAACCAAACAATGCCACCGCACCTGAAAATGATTGCTTCACAATAATGTGTATTATAACCATTAAACCCAGGGTGACACGGTTCACGGCGCAAACCGCTAAGAATCGCCTTTCTGTTTCTATTGGGTTTATTGCCGATTATTTCCGATTATTGCCGGTTCCAAACCTGGTTTTTGAAGGTTTTTTGGCCTGTTTTTTCTGCCTGTTTCTACTGGGCAAACTTAGCGTTTATAGCGGTTTCTTCCCCAGCAGAAACACGCTCAAAGACGGGGCCGATAACGATATTACCGAGAGTTTATGACCCGATACTGGCGTCACATTTCCGCAAGGTCAAGTCCGTCAGTTCGAGTCATTAGTATGCTGATGTAAAGTGTGGACCGTGTAGGGACATCTGAACATTCCAGGTAATTATTATCTTGTGTTGAGAACGAAAAATTAATATCAAATTATAAAGTCAGTCATTTGTTATAACATCATTCAAACAACTTCAATATAAAGTAAGGCATTTGTTATAACCACCATGATAACACCAGTCATGGGCCACTATGTAATCTTTTTTTATTCCATAATTTTAATTATAAATCGGACAGTCAAACAGCCGTGCAACAACTTCAATATAAAGTTAGTCATTTGTTGTAAAAACATCAGTTCAACAACTTCAATATATAGTTAGTCATTTGTTGTAAAAACATCAGTCCAACAACTTCAATATAAAGTTATGCATTTGTTGTAAAAACATCAGTTCAACAACTTCAATATAAAGTTAGTCATTGTTGTAAAAACATCAGTCCAACAACTTCAATATAAAGTTATGCATTTGTTGTAAAAACATCAGTTCAACAACTTCAATATAAAGTTAGTCATTTGTTGTAAAAACATCAGTCCAACAACTTCATGATAAAGTTAGGTATTTGTAAAAACATCAGTCCAACAACTTCAATATAAAGTCAGGCATTTGTTCTAAAAACATCAGTCCAACTACTTCAATATAAAGTTAGACAATTGCTGTAAAAACATCAGTCCAACAACTTCAATATAAAGTCAGGCATTTGTTCTAAAAACATCAGTCCCACAACTTCAATATAAAGTTAGTCATTTGTTGTAAAAACATCAGTCCAACAACTTCATGATAAAGTTAGGTATTTGTAAAAACATCAGTCCAACAACTTCAATATAAAGTCAGGCATTTGTTCTAAAAACATCAGTCCAACTACTTCAATATAAAGTTAGACAATTGCTGTAAAAACATCAGTCCAACTACTTCAATATAAAGTTAGTCATTTGTTGTAAAAACATCAGTCCAACTACTTCAATATAAAGTTAGTCATTTGTTGTAAAAACATCAGTCCAACAACTTCAATATATAAGTTAGGCATTTGTAAAAACATCAGTCCAACAACTTCATGATAAAGTTAGTCATTTGTTGTTAAAACGTCAGTCCAACTACTTCAATATAAAGTTAGTCATTTGTTGTAAAAACATCAGTCCAACAACTTCAATATAAAGTTAGGTATTTGTAAAAACATCAGTCCAACAATTTCAAGATAAAGTTAGTCATTTGTTGTAAAAACATCAGCCCAACTACTTCAATATAAAGTTAGTCATTTGTTGTAAAACATCAGTCCAACAAATTCAATATAAAGTTAGGCATTTGTAAAAACATCAGTCCAACAACTTCAAGATAAAGTTAGTCATTTGTTGTAAAAACATCAGTCAAACTACTTCAATATAAAATTAGGCATTTGTAAAAATACCTGTCAGATAACTTGAATGAAAAGTTAGACATAACATTAGTCAAACAACTTCAATATCAAAAGAGGCATTTTGTAAAAACTTCAATATAAAGTTGGTCATTTGTAAAAACACCAGTCAAAAAGCTTCAATTTAAAGTGAAAATAAATACTACAATGTAGTCAAGTGTTCAAGCGTATAATACTGAAAAGTTAAACATTTGAATTCATGTTTCGGTCCCTGAAGCGCAATCATAACATTAAAATAAGAATGAGGAAATTCAATTGTTTAAACAATTTTACACAACCCCCCCCCCCCCCCCCCCCCCCCCTGTTCAAGAATAAAAAGTTACATAACCCCCCCTATTTCAACATATGAAAGTTACATGACCCCCCCCTATGTCTAAACATAAAGAAGAAATAAATGTCTGTATCAGGTAATATACTCTTTGTAAATAAGTGTATGTAGTGTTGTTTGTGATATTTGTGGGTATACAGGGTGAAATCTAAAATATTAATGAGATAAATAAGAAGGACATGACTCAAAATGACATGAATTATAAAATACTTCTGACTAAATTCATGAATTAAGGAAGACATGAATTAAGTCGGTGTTATATCGCAACCTATTTGGATAGACAATTTGACATATTGTTTAAATCTTCAACTAACTTTGTTAAGGGACCTTTCATTATTTATGGTGGAGGGGGGTTGGGTAAAATATAGGGGGGGTCATGTAACTTTCATATGTTGAAATAGGGGGGGTTATGTAACTTTTTATTCTTGAACAGGGGGGGTTGTGTAAATTTGTTTAAACTATAAAGATGGTGGTGATAGGAGTGATTTTAAAGGCTATTTTGGAGTGTAAATGCCATTTTTTTCGCGCATATTTTCTTAAAACCTATCGACTTCAAAAACGTTTACTATGAGACGACTTCTGGACAGCAAATCAACGATATGGTGGAAAAACATCTATATAATCATCAACGGTCGAGACATTTGAGCCACAGGGTGTATAATGTTACAAAATCCAATTTCATGATTTAAAAATGTGATTTATTGCATGCTTTTCACCTCATATCTGCTTTGCACCAATGCTCACAAAAGTAGAATGTTTCACTGGATTATTATACGTTTCTGCTTAGAATGTTCTAACTTGTTCGGGTTATAAAAACTCACAAAACAACCAAAAGTGTATATGAAAAAAAATTCCAACTCGCTACGCTCGCCATTACTAATTTCACAAGATAAAAAGAAGGGGCATCATAAAATTATTGGCCGTTCAGATAGGGCACAAACAAAATTTGCCAACGTATCCATGAACAAAATTCCAAAGGTAAAGACAGCCCCTTAAATATGTGACAAGTTGATTTTTTTTCGGGGGGGGGGGTTGTGTAAAAAGCTACTGGTTAGCAGGGGGGTCATGTAATTTTCAGTTTCAGCTGTAGGGGGGGGTTAGGTAATTTTAACATACGAGTATCAAATTTGTCCCAACCCCCCCCCCCCCCCCCCCCCCCCTCCACCATAAATAATGAACGGTCCCTAAACTCCAAATGTCTGTGAATACTAATAAAATTACTCTTATCAAAAATTCGAGAAACGTTTGCAAAATATGTAAACACAAATCTTAGACTCACCTTATAGGCTCTAGATGTATAAGTTTAAGTCTCCTCTGTATCTTAATTATGTATTTTACTTGAATCAATATATTAAATAAAAGTACAGAAACATAACCTTGAGTCAGTGTTGACAATCGAATTCTGTATGAAAATGGCAAATTTCCTCGTTGGCTAATTTTAAACTTTTGTTGGGAATATTGCATTTATGAATAACAAACATAAGGCATGTAATGTTCCCTTTTAGTTAGGTTTGACCTGTTCAGTGCTCTCACATGTAAGGTCAGACTTCAAACTCACGGGATTTGGGATCCTCATGGAGTGTATACAGAGTTTTCAATCTCGACCAAACTTGGTGGTAATAATAATAATCTTTGGGTAAGGAGAATAATATTAAGATGACTCATGGGGTATACCCAGATCGACCTCCAATAATCATCACATGACCATTGACCCCATTTTTTCAAAACTTTAGGGCTGTGTCATATTAAAAGTCAGACTTCAATCTCAACCAAACTTCGTGACAATATTCTTTGGATAAGAGATTTGAGATGACGCATGGAATGTACCCATATGAACGACTAATGACCCCTTCATGACCTTTGACCCCATTTTGTGTAGGGCTTACTGAACTGGTAATTTTGTACCCACTTTCCGATTAACTTCTTGTATACTTTGTTAAGCTTCATACGGTGTTTGCACAGATTGGAGTCATTACAAGCTGTTGGCAGATTCTGCATATGACCACCAGACTTCCTTACAAGATGCTCTTTCACTCGCTGATTAAAGGGATATTCTTAACCACTCCCATGAGGTGAATCTCCCAGACAGGGTGAATCGCAAGTTTTGAGATACAGTATGAGTTTTCAAAGTCGAGGTTTGTTATCAAAGTGTCCATTGCACATATATTTTATATTTTAATTACAATTTGTAAATTCAAAGATTTCAAAAGAAAGGATATGTTACACCTGCACTTTCCATTTCCCCCGCCATTTCCATCTTTAAAAGATGGGTAACCCGCTCACTTTAACCGCCTACAAACCCTGCTAATAGGTGCACAGCACATAAGAGAAACCATATTCCAGAACAGATGTATGGAGAAGCTTTAAAAATATGGGCAAGTATGGGTATGGGGTAGTTTATCGCGCGTTTAACCATTACAGTAGTAGACCTGGAAGCGGGTCTATAAAGTCTCAATATTACATAACACCTTAAGAGCGATTATATTTCTAAAGATCTACTTGCCGTGGTATTGCTCTTTATTTGAGGGTTGAATGAATTTTCGAATTGGGGAAATAAAAAGTCGATTCATACTTCAAAGCTATACACACGATTCTATCATGGGCGTTGGTGAAATCAAGCGCATGCTGCTCCTTGCTCAATCGGTGCAGATGGAGTAAATTATGAAAGCGACAAAGGCCTTCTTGTCGTTTAGGGGTATGAATAGACGTTAAAGGCCATTTTTTATTAAATCTGGCTGTTTTCGTATCATTTTTAAATCATGTTATCCATCAGGGCATAAACAGTTCTATGGTCTGTTGGTCTCATCATTGTTACAAAAGTATGATATTAGTTTTTCAAATCTGCCCAGAATTGCCCGAATGTGTTATTTAATGTGCAACTTTGACAGGCAAAATTGAGGATTTCCTTAATTGCTTGTCCATTGTGAGCTTAGTGTCTGTCAACAGTATCTATAGTATTACTGACTTCACATTTTAGGGCGTCTGTTGGGGGTCCTGGGTTTATTACCCACTTGAGTAATAAATGTCGAGCGGCAAGTATGAATCTGACTTTGATCAGAGGGATGATCAGCTTCCAGGTTTAGTACTTTTAAAAGGGGGTTTAGTTAGTCACGGTTTTAAGCTAACCGCGTTTAGTACGAGAATAAGGCATGTTCCAATCCCTGAGGCCCAATCAGAGCATAACATGATCTCACGTAACTGTCAAAACGACGATCAAAGAAAGGATTGTATAAAGCCAGTCAAGCTGAACAATTCCTTAATGTCAAACAAATATTACGAGAGTGATCTCGTTGTGAGGCGCGTAAGTGTTTCAATCGGAGAAGGCGCAATTATAAAACATGAACCTATGACGTCATAGCATTAAATTAAAGGAAGGACACTTTGGATACTGCCAAATTAGCAATTTAGCGGGAAATGTGAATTATTTTCTGATACACGTGTCACAAGATGATTGTATACCATAACAGAAGTAGGCAAATCTCGGAATTGTTTTCATAATTATAGTACCTTTAGACAATAACTTAAATTCCGGTGTAATTTTAAATAATTGGTATAAGAGGTATAAGTATGGAGAATCAGCTAGTATAGTATAATGGGCACAGTATTTAAGCATCATCAGTGCCGGCGTTCCAGATGTCTTCATCTTCATGTCTGCCGGTTTGAACGAGTCCTTCAGTTGTTTTAATTTGTTACGTATTTGTGGCACCCCCGCCAATATTTGTGATTAGAATTTTGTGTCACAGTCTTCTTGTATGCACTGGTGAAATGTCATGTTAAAAATGAATTGTTGTTTATTGGTTTTCAATTGATTATCAGTTAATACGGGTATGTTCAAATCATACAAAATTCAGCCTTGTGAATGCAGTGTAACCATGTTATAAAATCCTTTGCCGCCGCCCTCTGTTTGAACAAAAAAAATCCTGCATTTTATTAAAACATAGCAAATGACAAAGTATTTCTAGTATGCAACTATAGGGGGCGATATTCAATTTTTTTGGACAAAAACAACAACAACAACAACCAGATGACGGTAGACACTATTAGCAGTATATGTGATTCCAGCAAATTTATCATAAGTTCAACTGAATTATGTCAGTATAGTTTGTTTGACATTTAACGGCGTCATTAACCATTCATCGCATTTGGTTTAAAACGTAACATCGTACGCATAATTTATCTTGAATATTCGTGAACGTGCCTTATGTCACGCTGTTTTCAAAACATGGCAAATGATATAAAAAGTGTCTATCATACAATTAATAATGTATTTGAATACCCGTCATATGATCAATCCGTGTTAAAGCCGGATTTACGACTTTTCGGGTTATATCACTTTCACGGGGAAGCCGGTTTTCCGACTTTTCGGGTTCGAAGGGTTTGTGTTACAGTGTTGGGGTGTGTGTGCTTAAATGTAAATTGTTATTATTAATCAGCATTTATAAAGCGTCTTTCTAAAGAGACCAAAGCGCTGTACACACATGATTAAAAGTAATAAGTAATATACACCCTAACACAACAATAGAAAAATTGGAATTTGAAAAAGACAATAAGTTAAATAAACAGGTCATAAGAAATAAGTCCCCCTGGGAAAGGTGGGTTTTTTTTCTGGAACTCCTAACCTGTTACAAACATGTAAAATGTAGACTGAAATATTACACATTCAATGTGCAATAAAGTTTCACCCAACAGTTAACCTTCGCCTTGAAATGCTGCCATTTATTGAATTTGATGACCAATACAAAAATTTGAAGTGTTTTCCAAGGGATTATATACACTTTCAATTGATGTTATTTATTCAACCATGAACAGGTCCTTCACATTTTTATCCAAACAGGTGACAACCATTTGAAGAAAGTTTATTCATGGGTTTAATATTTCATCAATTTGTCCAAACCCTGTGCAAGAAAGTGTCAATTTCATTTTTCTGTTTGCCAGAAAAATGCACATTTCCCAGGGGGGGGGGGGACTTATTTCTTTTAACCTGTTTACAATAATATAGATGATAAAACAAACGTACACATACACCCCCCCCCCCCCCCCCACACCCACACCTCACCCTAACACACCCCTAATATTGCTACACACCCTCCACACACACACCTCGTAATCACACACTCTCAATGATATCCCATAGAATCCCAAATTTGGTGCAACTTTGTTTTCGTTATTTATGATCAAATTAAACCACCATAACTTCAAAACTATCTACTCGATTTTTATGGATGATGTATTAAACTACGGAGAAGATATTTTCTCATTTAATGTATATCTAATCTTTCTGGTTCCAATTTTTGATTAGCCAACATCAAAATACCTGGTCTGGAACTTTTTGTGTACGGTGTGTTATAGTGTTGCAAGATGTTGTCGTACTTTTTGTTCGCACCAATATTGCCATTGTATCAAAAGTATCCCAGCATCAGATTAAGATACCGAAAGACCCTTGTGGCAATGTTCACTTCTTTTGTTTGAGAAAGTGAAGCGAGTTTGACAAATCTGATTTTTTACGTTTTATATTAAAAGAAGTGAGGCTGCAAAAAAAACCTTGTGAAAAATGCAATACTTAGAGAATAAAGGTATTGTTTTTAGACCGTACCCGTGTTATATTGTCTGACATAAATGCAGGCGATAGTATTATTTTAAGTCGAACAACGACGCCGCAGGTTCCGTTTGACATAGAATCACCAATATGATATATTTTGTCAGATGTAGACAAAATAGGAATTTTATGTTTAGAAATTCAATGTTGTTTGATTTAACAACACTAGTCTAATAAGTTTTGCCACGACAGAGATATTGTCGGGCATGTGCCTTTCATTATGATTTTCTTTTAAAATCAACCACTGCTTAGTTCAATTTCACTAAGTAATAAATGTCGGAAGCATTATTAATGAGCAATTTTTGATTTGAGACTGAAATCAGTTAGGCCTACCCTTGATTCCCTCCCACCTTTAAAAATAAAGGAAAAGGTTTTACTATATTTCTTGTTCACTTAAGGGGGGACTTAAGGAAGTTTTTGTTGAATTTTGTTAGTGCTGTAATTATTGAATCATGACTCAAATGTTTATAAAAGTATACCTTTTTGGAAAGGAAATGGATCAGAGAATCTAAATTGGGCATCAATTTTGACCACTTTTTGACCCAATTTTTTTGAACAAATCTAACAAACATAATTTTGAGTTAAAAATGCCCAAATCACTTGATGATGATGTTAAGACGCTACTGAAGGGACGATTTTTTTTTTTAAATCTAATCCAATATTTTGACAAAAAAGTGTAAAATCTTTTTAAAAATCCATTTTTCACGTTTTTTGGCACTTTTTGGTCAAAATTTTCAAAAATATTAGATTAGGTTTTAAAAAAAAGTCGTCCCTTCATTAGTGTCTTAACATCATTATAAAGTAATTTGGCCATTTTTTCCTCAAAATTATTTTTTGTTAGCTTTGTTCAAAAAAATGTGGGTCAAAAAAGTGAATTTTGTGATTTTCTCAAAAAAACTACTTTTTCGGTCAAAATTGACGCTAAATTTGGATTTTCTGATCCATTTCCTTTCCAAAAATGTATACTTTTATATACATTTGATTAATAGTTCAATAATTACAGCACTCACAAAATTCAAAAAATCAAATCAAAAACTTCCTTAGTCCCCCCTTAAGATACGTTTCGGTGACATTACACAGCCTGCCACAGCAAAAATGAAGCAAGTTATTTTATATTTGTTACACATGAATTCCATTTCCAAATACAACTACAATAATGGCCAATAGTATGTTGTAATACTGCTGTAATTCCAGGGGAAATTGGTTAACTACGCATACATCATATCGACAAGCTGGTTTAAAACAATATTACGCATCAAACCATATTATTCCCGTCTTATACATTCCTACTTAATATTTACATAATATTAGGTGCGAATGAAAGCGACAAACAATACAGGAATTGTACCATGCTCATTAACTAATATATAAGTTACCTACGAATACAAAAATGGAATATGAAAATATTGATTATGAAACCGAAATTTCATGGATGTTATGACTAAATGTACCCATTTTAAGACTCATTTTAATATGATTCTGGTTTTCCGTGTTATGTCGAGTGACTACTAAATGTTTTCAACAAAACCGTTGCAATTGGAAATGAACCCCAGTAGTAGTGCTATTTATTAGTTTTCCATTGATAATCAGTTAATACGGGTATGTTAAAATCATAAAACAATTAGCCTTGTGGATGCAGTGTAACCATGTTATAAAATCCTTTGCCGCCGCCCTCTGCTTGAACAACAACAACAAATCCTGCATTTGTTCTCAAAACATAGCAAATAACAAAGTATTATATTATGCATTTGTGCTCCATTATATACCCTGCTCAAGTTCGTTACAGCGTCAAACGATCTTTACAGATCAGTGACCGCACTACTGTGCATTAGACTTATTGTAGTCTATAGTAGACAAGGGGCAGTCTCTACGTTATTTCCATTGGCAGTCCTTTGAAGGTTCTATTAGAACCACATTTATATATAGTAGTCCAGTGGCAACCTACGTGTAGAGCTCTTTTCAGAGCCACCATCTCTGTTCAGTGGAAGCGGCAATCCATCTGAACGGCTCTTTTCAGAGCCACCAATTCTTTCACAAGTAGGAAAGGGCACCTACTCTCAAATCATCGGGCAGCCCAAATGATGATAACAAGAGAAGTGGCAATCTCTATGTTTTGTTTAATATTATACTAATTTGGTCCTGAAGAAGTCAAAGCTAATCCTGACGAAAGCTTGACAGATTAAAACTTGTCCGACGGCGAACCCGTGAAACGTTTAACTTATATTTCTAGTATGCAACTATAGGGGGAGATATTCAATTTGTTGACCAAAAAAAACAAAAAAAACACCAGACAACGGTAGACACTATTAGCAGTATATGAATCCCCGTTGGTTATAATTCAAAATGGATTGTGAATAATATGTCATTGTAAATGTTCTCATAATTTCTAGGATTGACTCTTGCAACTCTCTCTTATTTGGTATTTCTGATTTCTTATTATCTCGACTGCAACTGTTAAAAAATATGGCAGCGAGACTAATCACACTTACTCGGAAATTTGACCACATCTCCCCTGTCTTAGCTGATTTACATTGGAGCAACACATTGTCTTCAAATACTCTTCACTCATCTACAAAATACAACTTGGTAAAGCACCCGTATATCTTGCTGACTCTGTTCAACCATACACTCCTCGGCGTGCTCTTCGTTCGTCAGAGCAAGGTCTCTTAAAATTAAATCGTACAAAAACGCAGTGGGGCCGGCAACAGAGCCTTTGGGATTGCAGCGGCAAGAATATGGAACAATTTACCTGCTGTCATCCGATTAAACAGCAATATAAACAGTTTCAAAAAGGACTAAAAACCCCACTTATTTAAAGTGGCTTTTACTCAATAATCTTTTTGTGGTCATCTGATATGTTTTGTGCTCTATTGACTGTATAACTTGTTTTGTAAATGCATAAGCGCCATGAGCGCCATTTATGGCGGATACCGGCGCTTTATAAGTTTTCATTATTACTATTACCGTATGTGATTCCAGCAAATTTATGATATGTTGAACTGAATTATGTCAGTACAATTTGTTTGAAATTGAACGGCGTCATTAACCATTCATTGCCTTCGGTTTAAGAGGGGACTCAAGGAAGTTTTTGACTCGATTTTTTTAATTTTGTGAGTGCTGTAATTATTGAACTTTTACTCAAATGCATATAAAAGTATACATTTTTGGAAAAGAAATGGATCAGCGAATCCAAATTGTGCGTCAATTTTGACCAAAAATGTTGATTTTTTTGTTGTTGAGAAAATCACAAAAAAATCACTTTTTTGACCCCAACTTAGGGACGATTTGGTTTTGTTAAAATCTAATCTAATATTTTTTTGAAATTTTGACCAAAAAGCGCCAAAACACATTTTGGTGTAGTCCAAACGGGAGGACGAGTGCCCGAACAAGGTGATGGTATGCTATGTTTTTAGTTTTATCTCGATGTACTTTATATTCCTATTGGCACATTTGTAAATTATTATCTGAGTGCTTTTCAATATTTGTATTGTACAGCGCGTCGAAATTTTTGTATTATGCGCTTTGCAAATTAATTAATATTATCATTATTCAACGCTAGAGGGCAACATTCTACTGTAATGTATGTACCAGGGCTGATGTATACGATTTAATTGCAGTACTAGTAATATCGTGTGAAACTATAGAGGGCGATATTACCAAATTTCACAACCACCTGGCTACCACTGCTGCGCTTTTCCGTATGTTTCTCAAACGCAGCAATGTTTTGTTATGTTTCCTTAACACAGCAATTTTTCGTTATGTTTCATAAAACCAGCAATTGTTTGTTTTCTTTCCCAGACAAAGCTCATGACTAATTAACCTTCGTGACGCTAATTTGGAAATCCCAATCCATTCAAGTTACCTATCACCATAACAACAGTTGTCGGACAGTTTTACCAAGCTTTAACAGAGTTGTTTACAGTTATATTGGTACGCAACTAGCCTCTGCAACAAAAGGATGAACTAATTCATTTCCTGCATCGCGAATGAAATGGAAACCTAGCAATAGTAACTAGTCATATACCAGAGAAGCATCGCTATTGTTTCATAATTCATAATAGGGCTCATAACCCATATAATTTCGAGTATCAATGGCTTTGGACTCTGGTTCCCATACATTTTAATATTGCATCCTAGCTCGATTCATTTAGCAATATCTGTTTTATAAATGTTATTTAATTACGCAACAGTGGAAGGCATGGCAACGTCTTAACGATATAAAGTCAAAATCCAGCAATTACAAATACCTATTACACCGGTACTGAAATCAGTCTGCTGGTGAGACGTTGCCTGATACAGAGCCATAAGCTATGGTTGCCGGGTAAATTGTCAAGATGAGGGCCATTCTTATATCAAGTTTCTTCTTGACTCTCCTTTGTCTGGTAAACTGTAAGTTCAGCTTATTATATCGTATACACAATAACGGCTTAGTTACGGAAGAGCAATGGATGGATGGAGGATGGCTTAAATCTAAAATACAACAGAGCGAATAAAATGAGTGTTTCTATTAAACGTTGTGTATTGTATAACATCTCTGAACCATAACCAAAATAATGTCAGAGATGAAGCTTAATCAATTTTCTTTAATATCATCATGAAATTCTGAGTGACAAATAAATCAATTATAGGAAAAAACGAGCAATTACAATGTAGCTGGAACAACACATATATGTTTAATTCCAATGGCAACTTAACTACAAAGTTAAGCATTGTAAAACGAATTCAAGTAGGACGTACTACACCAATGCTGTAGGTTGGGTTTTGTGATGATAAGAACAGTGTCAAGAATAAGGGGGCAAAAGTTCTTCCACGGATATCAACTATTGTCATACGATTCCATCCCCTTAACCAGAGGTGGGCAACCAACGGTCCGCGGGCCGCATGCGGCCCGCCAGTGGTTTTTATGTGGCCCGCGAGCGAGATGTCTCGAAAAAAAGAAGAAAAAATCAATCTTTTTTACATCATCCCAAAAAACGAGCTAGCTGCTTAGCATTTATCGGCACACGTGATGTTCCTAAACGTGCGTATGTCTATTTCCCCATTAATTGACATCTGTACTGTATTGTGATTACGTTTTTGTGAAGATAGATTATTAAGCACACACACCTATTGCTTGAAAGTCCTCGGAATCAAAGGTTTGAAATCAACAGCAGGTCATTGCTAGGAAATTAGGTTAGGTGCGGCCCAGTCAATTTTTCATTCCTTATATCTGGCCCATTCATTCAAAAAGGTTGCCCACCCTGCCCTTAACCGTTTGAGACTATCCTAACTCCCAATTTGCAAATTTTCCGTGGGTAATATATCTTTTCCCCTCCTACACCATTTCTCAGATTAATTTCACACCACCTGCTTATAGCCAGGCACTTGCTACCATACCATAGCTCTCTAACATATGGCCCAAGGCTCTAGGCTTGGTATCATTCCATGGATTATTTGCTGAGTTTAACTAGAAGCCCAAAGTGGTACTTTAAAATTCAAACTTTGAACTTCAATTTGTTATAAAAACTGGTGATTTTTCAAATTTTGTAAAAAAGTCACAATATATTATCCCTAGTGTAGATTTTAGTTTTAAAAAAATTTCCCAAATGGGGCCTGAAAGTCAACATATGTGGCAAGTCATCAAGTCATGTGGCAAAATTGTAGACTGCATTTTGGTCATCCTCAAGGTCACCCGGCATCCGGTCAATGGTGTGGGATCGACCGGGATAACAATTTTGGAAGAGAAAAACCAACTAAATCGCCGGGGACCGGGCGGGAATCGATCTGGGGACCCTCCGCACGTGGACTCATCGTCCCACCGACGACCCTCAGGTACTCGTTTGCGCAGTATACCACGATCACTGTATACGCTCGATTGATTACGTCATCGAAAGCACATGCGCTTTGAGAATGTGTAATGTTTTAAAATTTCGAGATAAGACGTGTTTTAAATTCCAACTCCAATGTTATTTGATTGCTTTTGACACTAATAATTGTCTATAATTTATTGAACCTTTTACACATTTAAAAGTTGTTCTATCACCAAGAGAATGGGTCTAGAGATCATATACAAAATAATATAAACAACTTTTTTTCTTTCCAAAAATCTCAATTTTACCCCAAATATGGGTCCCAAGTCTTGTCGTCTTGAGAAATTCTTGTATCTTATATCCCTACCAATATGTGTGCCAAAGATGGCTGTTTTGTGACGTGTGTAACGATCAAATCCTTTACAAACCCCGCTTCAAGACGATCGTCAAAATGGCTGCAGTTATAATCACATAAATACCCACAACGGTGCATATTGTATACAATTTGGTATTTACCAAGTATTATGTTTTAAAGGCACTCAATAATCATGATAATTTGGCAGAATGAAATTCCCTCGTGTTCGTAAAATATGGGGTTTGTTCATTTTGGTAAAGCTTTCTTTTTATAATACCTCATAGCGAGAACGATTTATAGTTTAGACCCCTGAATTCGATTTCTCGTTTGCCTTCATATATTTCAGTCCGAAATGAGGCAACTATTTCATTATTATTTATTCATTATTTGACACAATTTCATTACTGCACAAGTTTTTGGTGTACGACATTGTAAAATGTGGATTATTGCTTTAAATCATCATATCATTGTACCAAGTATTATCAGGAATGTAACGAGGGCATGTTTAAATGTTCATTAGCTTCTCCCCTACTGTCACGAAAATGTGTTAAAATAACCAGGAGGAAATAACATAGACTTCCCCTTACTCAATAATACTGAACAATGTCACCTTCTTGAAAAACGTCCTGTTGTTTTTCAAGCATGGCAAATAGCGATTTCTTATTCCAAACTGGCAAACGGATCGCTCAAGTAGGGTCGGTCGGTCGCGTACTTTTTTTGTGTGTAAAAAAAAAATGAAAAAAAAAAATGAAAAAAGTTAACAAAGGGTCGTAAAACAGACTTTTGTCGCCTTAAATCTGAGAGTACCCTTTTTCTTAAAAACAAATCTGCTGTGTTTTAATTGATAGCAAATTACTCAGCGTTTCTAACTGGACTTCTGTGTACATGTTTCACAAACGCAGCAATTGCTGGTCATGTTCTCTACTGTCGTTGTTTTCATAAGACCAGCACTTTCGTTTTGTTTTCAACACACAATAGTTTTTCCCTTTTTTCAAATAAAGTGCATGACTATTCTTCCATCCAGCTGAAAGGGGCACTGAGAGATAAATATGGGAGGTGGCCCTCAATTCCCTCGGAAATCAGGGTTTTATGCACCTACGTAAAAAGCCGTAATACTTGGGCATAAATTATACCAACTACCTTCTGAAAACGTTTACCTTACTTTTAACCGTCTATCGTGCAACATTTCACGAGTTGGTCTTTTCGATGTAATTTTAGCACCACTCGCCACATACATTGCTTCAATCTAATGTCTAGCTAGCGGCATCATTCAACCCTTTTTCCATAAATTATTACTCTTCAGGGTTCCTATGTGTGCCTTATCTATTGAAACAATTATTTTTTTCCCCCAAATTTCATTTTGGTCAGTCTCTCAGTGCCCCTTTAACTACTAGTATTCAGCATAACAACAGTTGTTGAAAGATTTTTGCCAATATCAACCTTAAGTTATAGTTAACATATTTAATTCGAACTTGCACTGTCCAAAATCAGACAATGTAACCTACTTCTGCATATACGGACGAACTGTCTCATTTCTTGGAGTGCTTATGCAGTTAAATACTCGCAATAATATATAGCGGTGAAAACAGCGCTATTGTTTCATAATGCATAATAGGGCTCACTCACCCAGTTTAATATCGTGTAACATGCGCTTTGGATTAAAAACTGCTCTATATCCGTGGATTTTAATATTGCATTATCTTCTGCTCGATTCATTTAGTACTATTTTTATATGTACGCTATCATGGTAGGCATGGCAACTTCTATACAATTTTAAACTTGTATTATATCTGTAGGAATTTATTTTGATGTTTCCAGATTGCTATATTTCCCGATAGCCTAGTGGCTTGTCAAATCAAGTTTCTACCTCATCCTACATGTTGGCCTGTAGCCTAACCATTATTCTAGCCTAATCTATGACATTATCTTTCTTTAAAAATATCCAAACAAAATGAGGCTAAAAAACCACTCTCAATAGGTCTTTTATCCAAACTTTCAATTTTAATTTTAAAAAAACAGAAATCCGCCGCTAAATGTTAGACTTAGACAAACAAAATTATCATGACAACTGCAATAAAACCACGTGTATTTTCGGCTTTAAAAAATACTTTCTTCATTTTGGGAGGTTTTTTCACTTGGGAAAAGGAAACTTAGGCCTATTAACGACTCGTATATCACGTCAAGTTGAACTATCCAACTTCAAAACGAATTATGTCGCTCATTGCTTCCTTCATGAATTGATTAATTAATTATAAAAACATGATTGTTAATCAATTATCTAATTCACTATTATTTTTCTTTCAATTATTCATTCAGTTATTTATATTGTTCATTTGTTATCTTTAAATTTATCAATCTATTTACTTACTTATTTACTTACTTAATTAAACTATTAATGTTATAATTTACGCTCATTGATCACGACTAAGACGTTTATGATGTCCTTCATTCAAACCATTTATATGATCATGTATAATATTCCCTTAACAGTGCTTGAATCTTCATCAGCGCCAAACTGAATGCAATGGATCATGAGGTATTGTTATCTTCTCCATTCAATCCACAGTGCATAATTATCTGTTAAATAATGTACATTATAATATTGCCTTTACAGTGATTGAATCTTCATCAGCGACATATTGTAATGTGACAATAGCTCAGACAGGACAGGTAACTTCTCCAAATCATCCCAACAACTATGACGACAACATGGAGTGTCATACCAATATAACCGCTGGTATAGGACAGGTAGTGATGCTCGACTTCTACGCCGGGTTTGACATAGAAGTATGTAACGAGGGATGCTATTGCGATAACCTGAAGATTTTCAACGGTGATAGTGATGCAAGTCCTCTAATAGGCACCTTTTGCGGCGATACATCACCAGGTGTTATCGTTTCAACGGGACAAAGTCTTTCCCTTGTGTTTATATCTAATCCGTCTGGTAATTACGTGGGGTTTAAAGCATATGCCAAGTTCATCATAGGTACGTCAGTGTTACTTTGATAATAAATAATATACGGTAGTTTGTCTACTACTTCAGATTATTAATAATAATTAAGGGGAGTAATTCTGTTATACCCTTCACGGGTATTCATAGTGCATGTTTTTAAGAACGACGCATACTAACCGATGTGGGTGTGAAGGGTATAACAGAATTATGCCAATTAAGGAGTGTCAGTATTGTTTGCGTTGATATGTATTCAATTTATCCGATAGAGTTAATTTATCGTATTTACAGTGATTTCCCGGGGAGTGATTTCCACAAAATTACGATATCGGTTTTTCCTCTTCTGTTATTTCAGCTCAATATGTGACAATGGATCAGGAAGGATATATAACATCACCAAATTATCCCAACAATTACGACAGCTACATTGTGTTGCATACTACCATAACAGCTGGTGCCGGTCAGGTAGTGCAACTCACCTTCCTCGACTTTCAGTTAGAAGTAAATAATGGATGTGCTTACGATAGACTGAAAATCTATAACGGTGATAGTGACACTAGTCCTCTTATACACACGTTTTGCGGCGATGAACTACCAGATATTGTGACATCATCGGTACGAAGTCTTTACCTTGTGTTCATATCTGATAGGATTACTACTCGCAAGGGATTCAACGCTGACGTCAAGTTCATAGGAGGTACGTTTGTCTTACTAACTGTAGATAACTTTGGTATCAATATTATCATAATCAATATCGTATATCGATGACTTGCTATACCATCATACATCAGTACCCATTAGATTATGGCGTCTTATATAGCTGGATCGTATTTAATTAGTTATCGTACATTTATCGTATTCTTATTATATATACACATTCTCACTAACTACGATATAGTGATCTGTAATTTCTGCTGAATATAAACATGATATAATAATATAATAGGAAATGAGGTATGATTACATTATTTGCATAGGATCTGTCCACTATAGTTACGCATTCTATTTATCCGAATTGTATGGAATCAATAGAGAATTGGGTCCGATTTGATTAGTTTCTATAACTTGTATACGAGAAACTAAGCTTTTCAAGTATAACTTATTGATGAAACAATCTATCAGATTTAGGATGTGGGGATCACATGATGCCTGCGTATATACTCAGTGTGTAACATTTTGAATGGAATGAAACAAACGGTAAATCAATGATTCAAATCAAACAATTACCGAGGGAAAAGTTTGACTTCAATATTTAGAAGGATTTAGGAAATCGAGACGCCTTCTTTCTTCACACAATACAAAGTAAAACATGCACGATTAATCGAATAGTAAATAATAACACTGGACTACGAAGTTCATGATAAACAAATAAAACAAATACAATGTAATGAAGAGTCGGTATGCAAAAGGGCTTACATCCATTTTAGTGATTTTGAGAAATAAGCATGAAAGTGTTCTGGATTAATGTTATTGATGCTTTGAAATGTTATGTGTATAATGAAAAGTTACATAGTATTCCAATCAAATACGGTAAGTTTTTCAAATCAATCACTTTTATTTCGCTCTTTGTTTTTCAAAAAGGGGATGTAAGCCCGTTTGCAACACATTTCAATAAAATGCACGCAAACGGTTTATCACACGAAGAAAATTGCTCACCTAATCAAAAATTGGAATGAACAAATTACTTTAATGGTACACACAATTAAGATTAACAAGAAAATGACTAAATTCATTAAAGTGGGGCTAACCATATGGGTAGGGGTTTGCGGGCACAGGCCTATAATTGAAATTTATTCTTAGCAGATTATAAAAGATTTTTAAAATTGCCAATATTGACTTGATAATTTAATTGCAGGTTTGCATAGCAGAACCCCATTTGTAATATATCTGAATTAAAGGTAGATGCTCTGATTGCTGGCCCGATTTTCAACTTCATGTTTTCTATTTTACAAGAAAAGTCATCCTTAAAATTGTCACATTCCAAAGTTTGAGGTGCATAACTCCAATATTCTTATTTAGAAGCACAAGATACATTTGCCCATTGAGTAGTACACAAACTGGCTGATGGTGGTTAACCACCTTTGGCAGTAATTCACCACATTTTAGCCTATAATTTGTAAATGGAACATTTCTGGCTTTTTCTGATTTTACAGACATAATGAGAAAAATACGGGGATTCTTCTGATATTAAAATATCTTGATGTAAAAAAAATTCATACCCCAAAAAAAGGATCGGAACATACACCTTTAAGCGTGCAAAAGGCCTACTTCTTAACTGGGGTGGTGGGAAGGGGAAGGCAGTCAAATAATAGTTTCCTTTACGTGAACAACCATTCAGTGAATTATAGAGGGCGGTATAACACCTTAGAGGACGGTATAACTGGATGCAAACCCTTTTGCAAACCCTTTTTCATGGATAAAAGCCCTTTTGCAACACAACTTAGACTTGTGCATTGAATAACTGAGAGGTGCACGCTCTTTTTCAACAAATTACTCACATTGCTAGAAACTACTACCAAATTACTATGTATTGCCGGTTATAACTCATTTTTGAAAAAAGTGGATGTAAGCCCTTATATCGACCATATTTACAAAGTCTCATCTTATCCATTTATATTTTTACACGGATATCCTCAATTTGGAAAACCCTATATCATCTTCAATTTGACATGGCCTCTTTTCTGTAGCACCAACACCTTCAATAACGGTAGCAGCTACAACATTGAGTAATGCACCGACGACTGTATCGACTCACCCACAAACTACCACAACGGTAGCAACTACAACATCGAGTGATGCACCGACGACAGTATCGACTCACCCACAAACTACCACAACGGTAGCAACTACAACATTGAGTGATGCACCGACGACTGTATCGACTCACCCACCAATAAGCACTTCATTATCAACCAAGCAATCATCGACTGCATCAGATATCGGAGAACCAACTGAACATGCTAAAGAGGCAACTGGTGTATTATCTGCATCACCGACTGAAGGGACGACACGTTTACTGGTGGTATCATCCACCGAAAGAACGAACGATATACTGGCGGTATCGCCGACTGAAGTGAATACCGGTTTACTGATGGTATCACCTACTGGGATTAAGTCTGAAATAGAGGCTGATACAGGTCCATCAACAGAAACTGCTCAACAAACAATGACTCCAAAAATTCCTGAGAGGAATGAGCTTCACACTCAACTTGAAGGTATGTTCATTCATTATTTTATTGTATTGGGTTCTTTTTTGTGTAATGATGTATAGGCCTTGTTTTAATATTAGGTATAACCATGTGTATAAGTTGGATATGTGATATGGAATAATTATGTATCTAATATAAAGCCGAATGACCAACAAATAAATTTAAACAGTTGAGTTACGGTGAGATCCTCCGAATATCATGAATGACAATATAAGGTTAAAAATACTACCCGTTCTTTTGCCCTTATACGTATCCCCTCCCTCGTCATTTTCTGAGACTTATTTCCCTATCCCTTCTTTATTTCTTCTTTATTCTTGCCCTTCTTCTTTAGTTTCTCCTTTCCCTCCTTCTTCGTCCCCCTTCCCAAACTGTAGGCCTATTGTTACTTGTAAAATTATGTAATTACGTAAATATTGAACTGTTAAAAATCTGAAAATATTTTTAAGTGTATAGCTGAAACAGGGTCTGACAAATCATCTATTTGTGGCGGGAAGCATAGCCCTTCATTAGGGGGCTTTCAAAATCGTTCTTATTTAGTTTATTTGCCAGGGTATTACCACCCCGAATGTAAACTTACCAGCCCAACAAGTATTCTTATTTTTTTTGACAAGATGAAACTAATAAAAGCTTAATAAAGATTTTGAACTCTTAAATCAGCATCACCTTTAAGGCTTTATAAGTAGACAACTATTGTAACATCTTTATTATAATTTAGATATGATAATGGACAAGCTTATTGAACTACCAGTGCGACAGGGTGCCGAGAGCAATGTAACCTCAATCCTTCTTTCAACCGACGAAAAATTCGAAAATTTAGTTGATGCAGTCATCGATGTTGTCAGGGACCATCTCAACATTTATATACAGTCTACTTTAGCTTCTAACGACACGGATTATATCACAATTCAACTTGAACAACTTGGAGAGGTACATAAGAAATACGTTGAATTACGGAAATAAATGTAACTGATTGTTTAGAAAAACTATTTACACACATGCTTTTATCACATGATGCTTAAACTGTGAGTATCGCAAGCTTTTCCAATTGTCTGGTTGTTGAAGCAACTGGGGCATTTATGGGGAAACTTTTATAACAGTCTATAATTTGGGTTCCATAATTTGTCTTGTGATTACTTAATGTCTAGGAAACCAAATAATACAAAATTACATATCAGTTACTTCACGTGATTAGCAAGCTCAAAGTAATGTGTGTGTATAATTTAATTTGAGATTAATTGATCTCAACAAATATCGCATTATTACAATTTTACATTCAATAATTTGTTTATTTTTCAGGCCATTTTCGAAATTGTTTTCAACGATGCAGACACAAATGCAACGGTAAGACATTCTTAGAAATACTGAGGACCCAATACGTATAGTCATATATACATTATACAGGTTCTAACCCATGTTCTTCGCCATAAATCAGGCAGAGTATAGTATCATTTTCAAACAATGATATTGCAACCAACCTATGACAAGAATATTGTTCGAAAGGGTCGTTATGTCCTATTATTTAATGTATTTGAGTATGCCGCCATTTGTACAAGTAACTACGTCATATGCAGAACCTGTACAGCTGCCATTAATCGTTTGCATACTATACGCAGTTTCCGGGGTTTTGTTTTCAAATGAGGGTTACCTCGGCATGTTTTTATTTTTAAATTACTGTTTCTAATTTCTTTTAAAGAACGTGATTGTAATGTTTAATATTTAGCAATTATGTTGTTCTTTTATAAGCAATCTCAGCATTCATGTCACCAGTCTAAAAACTTCCAAACCATAATGTTTATAATTGTGTGTGTTTCAACAACCCATCAAGGAAATGTGGGAAGAAGCAGTGAACCCGGGAACAGTAGCAGACCGGTCATTAGAACTTGTAGCTGAAATCGCAAAACACATACCAGAAGGGAAAACAACAGAAATTCATGGTCCAGGGATTTGTAAGTTTACCGTTAAATGGAATCCTAAGCAAAGATTTTTTTAGATTTTGTTAATGTTTACACATATCGTTCTCTCTCTTGTAACATGTATGAAGAAGTTTGACTAATAATTGTATTTTATGTGAAAAACCATCATAGAACTTTACTAAATCATAATGTAAATCTGCTTCATATATTAAGGAATTGTTCAACTTATTTGTTTCGATTTTCTTCATAAATCATTACATATAATTCATTTTACTTTTGCGATTGTAGCCGGAAATAGTGTAAACGGCGTTAACACGGTGTCAACCCATGGAATTATTTAAGAACAAGAAAACGTATTTAACCCATGATTTTGAAGTATATAGTAATCATATCGCTCTGTAACTTAGACGATCTTTACGATTTATGATCAAAAATGTGAATCTGCAAGAAAATCTAATTACAAAGTAGAATCACGGACAGAGGGCGTCACTTGGAAAAGATCGCATACTATGACTTTAGATTATATATATTAATGATTCATATAACCATAAAATTATGTTTAATATTTTCATAATTGATTTGGGGACAATTGTTATTTCCTGTTATTATATATCTGTCCTAAATACAGCTGCTGTTGCAACAAGCATACCTTCAAGCGAGGAAGCAGAAGGTTTAACGGTTATTGTCCGCATTAGAAATGAGAATGTGACAACCATCGGACCTACAACAGAGTCTGGAGGAAAGGTTGAACCTTTACTGAACATTCCTGCCGGTGCGTTAGCCAACCTTCCACCAGGTATGTGTACAGGATGTGCAGAATAAATCTACAACTTACTTGGCTCTGAAGATGGGCTTTTATCATCTATGAATTAAATTTGAAGTTTTGAAAGATTTCTTTTTTTAGATTGCGCGACATCAAAAAGAGCTTCGTATATAGGAAACCTGGTCAATCGATTGACGGTGCGGCATATGTGACGACCATTTATCTTCTCGGAAAAGTCGATTTTAGGTTTCATTTCGTAAAACACTGACATTGTTATCTTACGATATTGTTTGTAATCCTAAGTGAGCAAAAACATGGAACAGCTACACAGACATTAGGATATAGAATGTAAATCAGTGATTATACACCAATATACACTATTATACATCAATATAAATAAGTTGAGTATTTATTATGTTTATATATATACAATTATTCAGGTCAAAAGGTTTTAATAGCCGTGTTTGTCGAGAAGAAAACCAATGGAACACGTGTTAAACTGGACAACGACAGGTGAGTGTTAATATCATCATCAACATCATCAATATCATCATCAACATCAACATCATCATCATCATCATCATCATCATCATCATCATCATCATCATCATCATCATCATCATCATCATCATCACCATCACCATCATCATCATCATCATCATCATCATCATCGTCATCTTCATCGTCATCGTCGTCGTCGCCATCTTCATCTTCATCTTCATCTTCATCTTCATCTTCATCTTCATCTTCATCTTCATCTTCATCTTCATCTTCATCTTCATCTTCATACTCATACTCATCCTCATCCTATCTCACTTACAGAAAATATGACTCACTTGTAGTTGGCAGTGGACTGATGAGTGTGCAACTGCTGATAAGTGGCAAACCTCACTCGATCACAACCGAGTTTATTTTACCAGTTGAAGTAAGTCATTACATCTACAAGGATTCGTAGATCAGAATTTCTTTGTTTTACATTTTCTATAACTAACAATGATATCCTACAAAGGTTCGAAGCCCCTCACTAGAAGGAAAAAAAATGATTTAAATATTTCAAAAAATATTGCTTATAAATGAAAACTGAGGAAACTAAAAGAGAAGGTTTTCAGAGAGGATAAAACATTCAATAACTCTTGAATGCCAGTGTCCATTCTGTCAGAGCAACAGGTTTTTAGGTAGGTATTCTTGCCAGGATTGGATGATTCACGTTGTATGCAGTTATTAATTAGTATCTTCTAAACTTCTCAATTCCATTTATTTCAATGTTATGTTTTCTTAAGATGAGACACTTGCCTTTGGTCAATTCTTGGTCAATGCTCTGATGAGACTTCTATATATTTTTTTGATAGACACGAGATAATAATATTGAACAAGCAGAAGAAACGATTGACATCCTGCAGGAAACAATATGTGTATTCTGGGATGGAACTTTGATGTAAGTAACATTTTGTAGATTGCCTCTAACATCATATCACTGATGAATTTTGCCGTTTATATATCATACAATTTGCATACAGGCGTGCATGCATTAGTGTACTTTCAAATTTCCTAAAATTGGGAAATGTGAATGGAGTAATATAGGAAAGAATTAATTTACTTATATCACACAAATCATTCAAATCATTTAAGTGTTGTTTTAAGATGTCGAAATAAGGATTAAATTACAGGCACTGGGCCGTATTCTCGTTCGTATTTAAACGTAGTTTTAAGCTAAACACGCGTTTAACTTTGACTTTAAACATCGAAATGTGTTTAACTTAAAATTCACTGAAAATTGTCTATATTACTTTAAACATGAGTCATGTGAGTATGGGGGTAGTTTAACGCGCGTTTAACTAAAACTCTTGCACCAATTGTACGTCTTGAATGATCACTCGACTGTGCCCGGTACTTGCAAGCTGAGTGTAGTTTGTGTAGTCTTTAAAATACACGTGCATTTGAGGAATTCTGTCGATATCTATTGTAACCAATTTGGGTCCAAATAAATTGAATACCTAGTGATCACACGACCACTCTGTGGACGAGATTTGCGGAGTTTAACATCAGGTTTTGTTAAACACGTCGTTTAAAAGATAACCTCGTGTTTAATTAAAACACGGATTTAATAGTTAAAACCGTGTTTAGTATATACGGCTCATTGTGTATTACTAATGTGATTTTGATATGGACTATGTGTACAGGAGCTATTCAACTGAAGGGGTCTCCAAAATACGGGAAGAGGTCCGCGCTGGATTTAGAGCTATATCATGTAGAACCACACATACAACCAGTTTTGCTATTCTGCTACAGATACACAAAGGATCTGTGACCGTAAGTATAATATTTAATGGCGTCCCGATATCATCTTAAAAAATGCAAGTGGTGATTTCAATTGATGTTCAAACGAGAACACAATAATCATTAAAGAAAAAATATTCATATTGTCATAATTGTACCTCAGACGAATATATCCGATTGTACCGTGAACACGCGCCGATCGGATTTTTAAGGTGAAAATGGGTCTTTATAGTGGGCCAATTTTTGTCAATCAAAACTCACTTCTATTTGTAATCGAAAATACAATACAATGCAATCTTTAAAAATATTCACAGAATACCCCAGTACTAAGCTACACCTTAACTCGAAGTGTTGACCTGTTTTTCCGAGTTAAGAATTTCAATAAGAATTTCAGGAAAATGGGGTCTTTAGAGTGTGTCTTTTTGCAATCGAAAATACAATGCAATCGAGAGAACAGAATCCCAGAATGCTCCAGTACTATAAATGTTGATCTGTTTTTTCGACATAAGATTTGAAATAAGAATTTCAAGAAGATGGGGTATTTATTCTTTGTAATCGAAAATACAATACAATGCGTATGAAATTCTTAACTCGAACAAATACGTCAACATTTCGAGTTAAAGTGTAGCTTATTACTGGGATATTCTGAAAAATGTATACAAACAAGGGTTATGACCCCATTATCTTGAAATTGACTTGAAACTCGATACACGAAACTCGATACTCGAAACTCATTATTATAAACTCGAAACTCGATATTCGAAATTCGAAATTATAAACTCGAACTCGATACCCGACATTATAAACTCGACACTCGAAACTCAAATAACAAACTCGAACTCGAACTCGAAACTCGAAACTCGAAAATGAAGATAAGTAACACACTATTCCCTTAAATATCATTGGCGTGTAATGTACATATTTCATTAAACCGACTAAACGTGCTGAAAGTCAAAAGGGTTTATTAACGATACATAACCTTACCTTTAGGTATCGAATATACACAGACGAATCCTGGACGTGTTAACTAAAATTGGCTGTTCGGTGTCCATCATTTCGCTTCTTATCACCATCGCTGTGTTCTTGGCATTCAAGTAAGTGAAGATAATAATATTCAAATTACAATTTTGCTACATTATTGTTGTTATGAAAGAAGGGGCATTTTGATGATTTGTTTCATAAGATTTTAGCTAGCTATTCAACCAGACTGTCCAGACACAATCACAAGAAAAATTTAAATAAGTGAATTTAACATTCACGACATCGGATGTTAGTACACTCAGGCAATGACGAAAGCTCTAGTATAACACACAAGTGTATCCATATCGTATTTGGGGGGTGTTTGTATTGCAATACTAATCTGTTTTCATTATCATACATACAAAGGACATTGCGTTCATCTGATCGTATCCAAATCCACATCCAATTGGCGGTGTCTTTACTGTTGGCCCAACTCGTATTTTTGATTGGTGTTGATCGGACGGAGCAAAAGGTAGATTTAAAACTAAGTATAGCGTGTCATTACTGTTACGTTGTTTTAGAAATGGTTTAAGGGTTAAATGGGCATGAAGAGATATGTTGGAGGATGCGCCCTCAAATATGATAGAAATTGGGATTTGTATATTTTTACAATTGTATTACATGTATGAACTTCCACCTAGTATAACGATTTAAAAATATCAGCCTTCTTTGTACAATAAAACGTCGATTCCAAAATGCTGGTTAGAACCGTGATCAGCATTTTACCGTGGATAGTGTCCCCCTGCAGCAGGCGTGATAAATAAGGCGAACCATATTTACATAGAGGGTGTTTTTAAGAAAAGGCTCAATAAATAGCGATGGTATTGTTTTAATCAAGTTTTGCTGTGTTTTTTGTGAGTAGAAACAACAATAATGGTAATATTAAAATGTTCATCTTGAATTCTGAAGGTTTTTTTTTTAATCTTCAACACCTCTTCGTGTCCCTTTTATACATTAGAAGACAAAAATAATAGCATTATTATTATTATTATACAAAGCAAATAATCTGTTTTTCAGGTGCTTGATCATGTGCTCCAAATATATAATAACGTTTATTAAGTTGCATTCACTACCTAGTACTATTAGATAATACTGGTAAAAATAGCCTTTGTAGAAGTTACCATGTAATACAGGGTGTCCAAAAAAAATGTTAACACTTCGGACACATCAGATATCTTAAAAGGACAGGAAAACACGGGTCTAATCTTGATGTATTATGAAAGCTGAGTAAATAAGCTTTCATTTGCATTTTATTGCGTTCCAATTGGTTATTTAGAACGGGAGATATGCTTCAGCAAACATGAGGAAGTAAAATCGGCTTGGTCCAATCCTCTCAGTATGAAAGTAAAGCTTTTAAAATGCACGAAGCAAGAAGCAACATGATTAAGTCACACACACACATCAGTTAATCTCTTCTTTGTTCTTTTCAACGCGCATTCTTTCGATTCTTTAAAAGACATAAATAAATATATTCCACATAAATTATATAGGTATTTTGTCATGAGTTCAAGTTCTATAATCTTTTTCCATGTGCAATGGGTAGCTGTCAGTAAAGCAGTCTTTAAAATTGAAATTGAAACATTTCATGTTCTTTGATGAAATGGTCCATCCAATTAAATAAATTAACTAACATTGCACTGAAATAAAACTAGTATTGCACATAATGTATGTGGAATATATTTATTTATGTCTTTTAAGCTTGAAAAGAACAAAGAAGAGATTAACTGATGTGCGTGTGTGACTTAATCATGTTGCTTCTTGCTTCGTGCATTTTAAAAGCTTTACTTTCATACTGAGAGGATTGGACCAAGCCGATTTTGCTTCCTCATGTTTGCTGAAGCATATCTCCCGTTCTAAATAACCAATTAACGCAATGAAATGCAAATGAAAGCTTATTTACTCAGCTTTCATGATACATCAAGATTAGACCCGTGTTTTCCTGTCCTTTTAAGATATCTTATGTGCCCGGAGTGTTAACATTTTTTGGAACACCCTGTATAGGTAGATTTGAAGCTATCACTGATAATAATACAAATTATGTAGACATATTATTGGTGACGAATTTAATCATCTGTTTGAATGTGACTTTTTCAAAAACGACAGGATAACTACTTGTCTCCGCCGGAAACCGCCCAACACATTTTAATTTACAGCAACTTCCGGGTGCTAAAAAACTTGCTCACTTTGTAAGAAATATCATGTTTAAATATAGTAACTAACTTAGTAAAGTCCTTGTATATATTTATGCATTCTGTGTTATCCATTGTATTGTTGTTATGATGTTTTTGTTGTATCTCAGTTACCCTGAAGGGATCTAATGAGATTTTTTATAAAACTAAAAACTAAATTAAAAGCCCCTCTCCTATCCCGTCCTCGGATTAATGTAAGCAGAGAGTGTAAATCTACACCATGTACACTGTAAACAATGGTGTAATTTACGGTAAAATACCGTACAATAGCCTACAAATTGATAGTATTTGACTGTAATTTGGAGAAAAAACAGCTAAATACTGTTTACTTTCAATTTTCCAGGCCTATAATGACTAAAATAAAACTGGTTATCTTATTCCAACTTAATATCAACATCACTGTTACGCTGTAATAATATTCAATTATGCATAAAGAGACTACATTTCACGAACTAAAAATACTGTAAATTTTACAGTTAAATACTGGCAGCAGTTCTGCCAACACATTACCGTAAATATTACAGTCTAACATACAACATGTACAGGTTTAGACTGTATATTTTACAACAAACTGTAATAATATTTACAGTTACGCGACATAAGGGTGGACGCATTCATACGAAGTCAGGTACGTCATCAATGGGGTTATTTCTTAACACATTTATTCCCATGTTCTATATAATAGCTCACCAAAATTATTTATTTTCGAGTCTTTTCTTCTAATTCATTTGTACAGTATACTGTACAAATAAATAAACCTGTAAACCTGTAACCTGTAAACCTGTAACCTGTAACCTGTAAACCTGTAACCTGTAACCTGTAAACCTGTAACCTGTAACCTGTAAACCTGTAATTATTACGGCAACTTTTTGGCAGAATTGCTGCCAGTATTGTACTGTAAAATTAACAGTGCTTTGTTACAGTGTAGGTTACAATAATTTAATGCGAAATTACAATGACGTACATGTACAGATTTATATTTACGAAGTCAGGTACGTCGTCAATGGGTTTATTTCTTAACACATTTATTCCCAAGTTCTTTTGTACGGTATACTATGCATACTGTAGTTGTTACGGCAATTTGTTGGCAGAATTGCTGGCAGTATTCAGTCAGTTCGCATCCACGCGAAAAGTCGTTCCTTTTCTAACCCAGCAAAGCGACCCGGAAGTACTCACCCGTAGCGAAACCGCTTCGCAGTCATAGTTGACCTCGTAATAGCACGATGTAAATTAGCTCTTTTCATGATTATAATCACACATTTCAAACACATTGGCCATGAAATTGTATAGTAAAAAGGCATATTATGCAAATAATATTATCTAATATTTTCTGTGAACTTCATGACATGTTGTATTTTCGGTGCAAATTATTGCAATCCGACAAACCCGAATTCAAGACAAACTTGAAGAAACTAAAGCCAAATTCATGGTAAAAAAGTCGCTTCTGAAGAATTAGGCATCAATTTTATCCATCGTATCATAATATTCATAGTCTTTTGTAACTAGAAACATGCTTACAATTTTATAAAATTATTTAGTCCGGTCAAGTGAATGCTTATAAAATAGCTCCTCGAATCTTGTCTCGATCTAAATTCATTTTGTAGCGTCGACGGGTTGTTGATCAAGTGTTTAAATCTCACAATTATATTCAGATTTGCTAGATAGCTCAGATGGTAGAGAGCTCGCTCTGGGAGCGAGAGGTCCGGGGTTCGAAATTGATCCTTCTGCGCTATACAATGTCTTTTTCTTTTTTTTATACAGAAAGGCTATTCTGGTCAAAATGAATAAACATTTCACAATTTCATCCCACAAAATTCATGGATTCGGACGTTTTCATTGGAAAAATGGTATTTTTTTTCCAAAATTTCAATAATGAATTCAAACGCGGGCATGAAAATGAAACGCGGGCGTGTTACGGGAGGCTAAAAATCAAGTTGGCGAGGCCTAACGGGGGATCGTAAAGTTTCGTTTTCTGACCGAAAATCGGTGAAAATCAAACTCGGTTTTTCTTATCAAAAAAGAAGTCGGGCATCAATGTTTTTGATATGAAATTAAAGCTTAAGATTCCGTTAGTACAGAAATTGCTCTTAAAATATCGTACGCATTTTAGTCCGGTCAAGTGAATAGATACAAGAAGCAAAGTCACGAAAGTTGTTAAATTCTAAAATTAGCGATAAAATCACTGTTAGTGGACCAATTGTGTCAGATTTGGCATCATATTATAGAGAAAATTACGAACAATCCACCTACTTCGCCATCATGGCTGCCAGCTAACCCTACCTCAATTAATTCAGGGAAAACAAACTTCCCTTATTGTTTTAGCGCAAGGTTGACATCCTGAAATCGATCTTTGCGTGGGTTAGAAATCGGCGAGGTCACTCATTAAAAACGATACCTGCGTACTGACTGTATTGTACTCGAAAATGATGAATTTGAAATATTTGTTTATTCTGTGTCTCAAACAGGTTGCATGTAACATTATAGGGATGATTCTTCATTACTTCTTCCTGTCCACCTTCGGGTGGATGGGAGCTGAGGGCGTAAATCTTTATTATAAAATAATAAAGGTTTACGGGGCAGAGAAAAATCGGCTGTGTGCATACGCTGTTATTGGATGGGGCGCTCCCTTACCGATCGTGGTTATTAGTGCTGCGTTGAGATTCAACGACTATACGTCGCATCCAAGCAGGTGAGTCTTGAACTCCCTCAACGCCCGATTCATCAATATACTACTGTAGTTAATTTTGTAAATAAACGAAATGGGACAATGGTTGTTCAGAAGCTCTTGATAGAGACATTGGATGATTAAAAACGTTTTACTTATAAGTTGCAATGTACACATGATTACAATTGAAAGTACGCATTGAATGTGGTTTAACCAAACTTATACATGATATCGCGCGTAATCATTTAATTGGGAACATAGGTGTGTCATTGCAAACTGAATCTCACAATATCTGGATTTCTTAGAATTCTTGACAGAGACTCGATGTTGTTGTGTTTGTTTCAGTTGCTGGTTGAATACAAACTTTGGACTCATATGGGCGTTTGCAGCTCCCGCTGCTCTTGTTATATTGGTATGTATGTATAAACGTAACAAAACACTTGTAAACTAAACAAAACGCAACATTTAACTACATATTCATATTTACGATTTGTTGAACGTACGTAACGAGTGTAACCTGGATGGAAACAATGAACGGCAATAACAGTCAGCTCTGGAACGAGAGCCCGTTTCACTTGAAGTCGCTGCTGATTGACTGTTGTGCGTCACCGTGGTAACGTATAACCGTCAATTTGTGCAATCATTTCATTTTCGATTTTCAACCTTAAATATTTGCATACAAATGAACATACACCTTTTTACCGCGATTAGACTACCATTTTTTAGGCGATTTTTTAAACATTATCGATCTCAGATACGCGACTTATTTTATGGTTTAAATCGGCAAAATATGATATATTTTTTTCTTTCAATCTGTGACAGGAGGTCGTTCCCTTGGATACGCAGTCCCGTTCCCAAGCCCGCCCTCTATTGAAATATCAAACTTATTCGTCACCCAGCGGAAGACGGTCTCCTGTCACTTGATGCATCGCGTGTGTAAAAATTGACGGCAATGCGTCACTAATGGGGCCTTCACATCACATGTCACATGTAAACGTGTGAACTGGACGGCCCCCTACCGTCTAATAGAAAAACAACAGAGTCCAACACGGCGAACCAATCAGCAAAAAAATGTCAACGGCCGCATTGATTTATTTTTGGTCACCGGGTCCATACCGTTCTATACCGGGTCTATACTGGTACAGGGCTCCTACCACCTCCTCACCGGGTCCTCATCGACCGGAATGCCTGGGTACCGACCGAACCGCCTTGATGACGTCATCAAACCGCCCTTTATCAGCTGAGCGCTCAAGCTCGACGCTTTACTCGCAACCCGTACTTCTGTATTTTTCACATGTATCCGTGTGAGCTGAGCGGCCCCTTACCGTGTAACAAAATGGTGCGGACGGCGACATACGGTGAGGACACACAGTGGGCCGTTTCCCGTCCGTTGAAAACGTTCAGGGGACTTTGCCGGCCATCCGCGCCCGGCAGGAGATTTGAGCGGCGGCGGCGAACGATGAGAGCCCGGTATAAAGACCTTATAAGGACGGCGCGCCCGTTCGCAGAGCGGTGATGGACGGTTGTGGACGTCGTTCATCTCAGCGACGGGCATGCTCAAAACACCTGCCAGGTGATAAAAGCGGCGGCGAACGATGACAGCCAGGTATGAGGACCTTATAAGGACGGCGCACCCGTTTCGCGCCCATTCGCAGAGCGGTGATGGACGGTGGTGGACGACGGTGGTGGACGTCGACCATCTCAGCGACGGGCTACTAAAATATGGATATTTAGTTGTGGTTGCCCGACTATTGTGTGATAACGAATGAGTTTGTCTATATTTTGAGTAGTGGATACTGGCTGAAACGGGCGCATGCCCCCTGGATAACCGTCAGCGCAACGGACTTTCACCGGGCGCTCGCAGTGTGACACCGTACGGGTTTGCACGGTACCTGCCACATAGCGCCTGGGTAACATTCTATTAACGTGTTGACGGTCTCATAACGTCTCCGTAACATCCAATTAGCATCCTATTACCGTTTCCTCGCAATTGTACCGTCTCAAAACTCCTGCCGGGCGCGGATGGCCGGCAAAGTCCCCTGAACGTGTTCAACGGGCGGAAAACGGACCACCGTGTGTGCCGCCGTCCGCACCAATTTTCACACGGTAAGGGGCCGCCCAGCTCACACGGATACACGAATAGTTTAACCAAGTGAATATGATTACTGACCCTCGAAAACGTCAGCATTTGAGACCTGTCATTACGTACAAAATGAGAGTTAAATAGGAACATTTTATTTTCAGGTTTGACCAGATTCAAAATGGTCAGAAAACAAGCTTTAAAACGATATGCAACATGTCATAATTGCTCAATGTTTTCCCCCGTCAAAATTCAAAATGAAGTTGCAAAAATAAACTTAACTTAAATATTGCCAAATGGAACACTTAATTACCATAGTACGAGGGGCGTTCAATAAATACCTGCAACCATTGTTTTTCTCCACTCATGCGCGACGTATGCCAACTAGAATTAGGGTAATTTGAAATATGGGTCTTTATCTTTCCTCGCATGCATGAATGAACAATATCGTTTGTGGGATTACGTAATGGCACATGCGTAAAATCAATACTCTCTGGACACTGCATGAAAAATAGCTGATCAGGGCGGAGAATATTTGCAAGCAATTTGATGCACAGTTACTTTTTTCAAAATATCTCAAGAACCGATGCATGGAATAAGTTGCCGTTGAAAAAACACTTATTATGTAACATTAAAACGTCACCTTTTTGTCATAGCTTAAAAGAAATTCTTTAATGAATAAACAGTCAAGGTCAAGGTATCCAACCGCAAGATTTGTCTTAAACCTCTTGTTCCTCATTGTTACATGTCATAGATTTAAATGGGAGATTACAAAGACAATATCTGAAACCGTTTTCTGCAGAGAAAATGTATATACAATGAAGCTCTTTTTACCCAATTTGAGTAAATTCACTATACTGACCATAACATTATATTGAATTGTATTTTCAAATAGATGTTTACATTTTTGAACTTTGTATATGTATTGAAGTTCACCATAGTTCTTGTTTTCTTAAATTCAATTCCTTATCTGTAACTTTTACGTTGGTTGCAGTGATTGTTTAACATTTCTACTCATTATGAGCGCTTTCTGATCACCGTGCGTTCTACGCATGCGCAGATTTTTATTCCAAGTTCAACAATTCTCGATGTATTTATTGATACCCTGTCATCTATACAATAACGAATCCTGCATTTGCTGTGGTATTTCAGGAAATCCCAATTGTTTGCTATAACTATCATTTTCATTTCTTTGGATTTTCGGCATTGTGGGGCTCACTGTCAAAGCCTAATGTTGACCAATATTAGATGCAGTGTATTTCCAAAAGTTGTCGTTGACAGAACCTCTCCATTTATATAGGACCTCGTTGAACATGGTCTCTGGTTTCCTGATGCAAAATGTTAGACTTGCACACTAATCCGGAACAAAGTTCTGCTCATTTCAATACACGTGCTATTAAGCAAATTCAAAATTCCTGCCAAAGTGGCATGTTTTTCAGTGTCCAAATATGGGTTATTTTATGCTAATGCTATTACGTAATTATGAATATTCAGTAAATCCAGATTGTGTTAAATGATAGATTAAGGTTCATACTTTATAATGTACCCACTTAGATTTCACAGAATCACTCAGGTGTGGAGAACAACAATGGTTGCAGGTATTTATTGAATGCCCCTCGTACATGTATAACCAAATAAATATATACTGACCTTCGAGAGCTTCAGCATGTGTACCCTATTAAAGATTTCCTTTATCATAACAACATCTTGTCCATATCTTAACATTTGTAGATCAATACCATAATCCTTGCAATGGTTGGACGCATCTTATGGCGATCAGTGAGAGCAGTAAATCCAAACGAACAAGTTACGGGAATCAGGTAAGATATCGCTGCCAATTGGCTTAAAGGTTTTACACTTTTCACCTTACACAACATTTCTACAAGCATTGAAATAATTTTATCCACGGAATTGACCTAGCATAACAATCCTCTATTGACGGATTAAAGGATTAAACAGATTTATTCCGTAATGGTGTCTTTACACTAGTCTAACTTATGAATGTATTGTGAAATAATTTACTTTTTAGTCAACTGCATTTCAACAAAATGATAAGTACATTTACCTCTTAATACATTGAATTTAAAACTGGAAACACAAGGATTTTACGAATTGACAGAGCGGTTTATCCCCGAATAGCTTACACATACGAGGGGTATCAACAATTTCTTGAAATCACCCAGAAGTGAAGGAGTCAAAAACCTTTTTTTGTTATGTGACCCGTGAGACATCTTTACAAAGTCCCTGTGCAAAGTCACACATCTCTCCCACTATTTATTACCTGTCCACAGACCGCCATTGTAGAGATCCTCAGATTGACCGCCATTGATTGATCCTCAGATTGCGTTATTCCCAAAACAGCAATAAATAGTTTAAAGTGTCGACAGAAAGGGATCAAAGGTCATTATAAACAAGCTTGGTGACAATAATCTTGTAGGTAATATGAGATGTACACAGATTGACCTCTAATGACCCCGACATGACCTTTGACCCCTTTCTGTCAACACTTTAAACTATTTATTGCTGTTTTGGGAATAACGCAATCTGAGGCAATCTGAGGATCAATCAATGTCGGTCAATCTCAAGAGCTCTACAATGGCGGTATGTGGACAGGTAATAAATAGTGGGAGAGATGTGTGACTTTGCACAGTGATTTTTTAAAGATGTCTGAAGGGTCTCATAACAAAAAACAGTTGCTGACTCCTTCACTTCTGGGTGATTTCAAGAACTTTTTGATACCCCCTCGTACATGTACGTGTTAAACCAGTTAATTCAAACAACGAAGAAAAAAGTATAATATTCACAATAGCATGCATGGTCTGAATGGTACCATTTTACGTCCCTTTCTTAGAGTTTCGATGAAGGGAACTGCTGTTCTGACTCCGCTTTTGGGAACAACGTGGATATTTGGATTTCTTGCACAAGATGGCGGTACCATTGTGTTTTCATACCTGTTCGTGATTTGCAATTCATTTCAAGGACTGCTCATATTTGTCTTGTATTGCCTACTCAACAAAGAGGTAAGCCAGATATAATTTATACGAACAAATGGATAATATAGATTTTCCTCACACGAGGTATTAAGAGGTATCAGGGACATGAATCATGTGACCTTCAAACGTTATTGACCTTTAAAACGTTGTCCCATTAAGTTGACATTGTCATGAGAATAGTTATTATGTTTCTAAAAGTTTCTAATTTTGGAATAATCAATCACAGGTGCGAGATGTTTTTAAAAGGTCTCTGAAGCGTCATCAATTAGCTGCAGACATTCGGACGAATGCAATACCACTCCGAAACATAGCTGTAAGTCGCATTACCATAACTCATTGCAATTAAATCTCATGCACAAGAACAAGGCGTACACAATGGGCATTATAGTGGGTCATTGTATGTTTGGAGTTTAGACAGGACTGAAGCGACACTTTCCATGCGGCTATTAGTTTTACCATTATACAAAACAGATTTATTCCGAAAACCTTTCCCAATTATCGAAGTCTATCCTAAGGATTACTGATTCTGAACCAATACTAGGTATGTTTGTTCTCATGGAGATTCCAACTATGGTAATGAAATTCAATAATTTTGTCATTTTTGAAACATTTTGTGAAATTTTGGAATGTTGTCTGCAGACGTCTGCCGCGTGGAAAGTTTTAAAACACGGGAGATGTTGTGCGTTTGCATTTCACAGAGCAAAAACCATTCATGTACAAATAATACAGGTTGGTTAAAAATAACCCATTCACCAGCAGTTCAAGTATCTTTAATAAATCCCTCTCGCATTTATCAGTAGATGTTTAGCACATTGCGGTGAAAAGGATTAAACATCTAATTACAGATATTCGACAACATCTGAGTTTTAATTAAGAATGAAAAATGAATATTCAAACATTGGGTGGACCTTTATGCCCAATGAAACTGTCAACCTTTTGGGTTTCCTTTTTAAAGACCAAATATAAGATCTTCATTTTGAACAACTGCTATGTCTGGTGTTACCAGAATGATTTACTTGGTTGATATTATGTATTGATAACTTACTTGGTTGATATTATGTATTGATAACTTACTTGGTTGATATTATGTATTGATAACTTACTTGGATGATATTATGTATTGATAACTTATTGGTTGATATTATGTATTGATAACTTACTTGGTTGATATTATGTATTGATAACTTATTGGTTGATATTATGTATTTCTAGAATAATTCTGTGACTGTATCTGCCCAAAATACAGAATCTGCAAGCGGCAAAGGTACGTCATCCATTCAAATTTACATACTTTAAAAACCTATTGTTGCGCCATTTCTTGTTTCTCCATTCACGTGATATGTTTTAAATATACGTAGCTTATTACGGTCATTTTTGTTTCTTAACAAAATGTAATACGGAACACTACTTTTCTTCGTAGGGGGTATGCCTGGAAACGATCCTGGGGCAAGTGGTAGCCTTGCAGGCCCTGGTACAAGATATCATGGCGGTGGTAAATCTGGAAACGATCCTGGGGCAAGTGGTAGCCATGCAGGCCCTGGTACAAGATATCATGGCGGTGGTAAATCTGGAAACGATCCTGGGGCAAGTGGTAGCCATGCAGGCCCTGGTACAAGATATCATGGCGGTGGTAACTCTGGAAACGATCCTGAGGCAAGTGGTAGCCATGCAGGCCCTGGTACAAGATATCATGGCGGTGGTAAATCTGGAAACGATCCTGGGGCAAGTGGTAGCCATGCAGGCCCTGGTACAAGATATCATGGCGGTGGTAAATCTGGAAACGATCCTGGGGCAAGTGGTAGCCATGCAGGCCCTGGTACAAGATATCATGGCGGTGGTAAATCTGGAAACGATCCTGAGGCAAGTGGTAGCCATGCAGGCCCTGGTACAAGATATCATGGCGGTGGTAAATCTGGAAACGATCCTCGGGCAAGTGTTAGCCATGCAGGCCCTGGTACAAGGTATCATGGCAATGGTAAAAGGAGCCAAAGCAAAACAGTAAGTTTATGTTCAGAACTAAGCCTTGTATCTAAATGAAAGTCTTGTACCATTTAATATGTCGCGACAAAACATAGTAAGACCATTCTTGTAGAGTTTTAGACCAGGAAACACAATATGTGAGCAACCGAGACAACACCTTAGATCAGACTACCGAGAAAGAGATACAAATATGACCACCTGAGGGCGACATCTCAATAAGATGGTGGAAAAAAAGCACAAGTGCTACCGCAAGAATATAACGGACATAAAATGCAGCACCCACTAGCGACCAGCTGAACAATAGGAATCGAACCACAGCTAAACATCAATGGTTGCATGCTCTGATGTCAATTGCCCATCTGTCCACCTGAGGGCGATAACTCAATAAGATTGTGTACAAAGGTTGAGGTAAAGGCAGTCGATCCTGTGTTCCTGGGAGAAGAGTGCCCATCTGACCACCTGAGCGCGATACCTCAATAAGATGGTGTACAAAGGTTGAGGTAAAGGCAGTCGATCCTGTGTTCCTGGGAGCAGAATGCCCATCTGATCACCTGAGGGTGATACCTCAATAAGATGGTGTACAAAGGTTGAGGTAAAGACAGTCAATCCTGTATTCCTGGGAGCAGAATGCCCATCTGTCCACCTGAGGGCGATAACTCAATAAGATTGTGTACAGAGGTTGAGGTAAAGGCAGTCGATCCTGTGTTCCTGGGAGCAGAATGCCCATCTGATCACCTGAGGGTGATACCTCAATAAGATGGTGTACAAAGGTTGAGGTAAAGACAGTCGATCCTGTATTCCTGGGAGTGGAGTACCCATCTGTCCACCTGAGCGCGATAACTCAATAAGATGGTGTACAAAGGTTGAGGTAAAGACAGTCAATCCTGTGTTCCTGGGAGAAGAGTGCACATCTGACCACCTGAGCGCGATACCTCAATAAGATGGTGTACAAAGGTTGAGGTAAAGACAGTCGATCCTGTATTCCTGGGAGTGGAGTGCCCATCTGTCCACCTGAGCGCGATAACTCAATAAGATGGTGTACAAAGGTTGAGGTAAAGGCAGTCGATCCTGTATTCCTGGGAGTGGAGTGCCCATCTGACCAGCTGAGCGCGATACCTCAATAAGATGGTGTACAAAGGTTGAGGTAAAGACAGTCAATCCTGTGTTCCTGGGAGAAGAGTGCCCATCTGTCCACCTGAGCGCGATAACTCAATAAGATGGTGTACAAAGGTTGATGTAAAGACAGTCAATCCTGTGTTCCTGGGAGCAGAGTGCCCATCTGACCACCTGAGCGCGATACCTCAATAAGATGGTGTACAAAGGTTGAGGTAAAGACAGTCGATCCTGTGTTCCTGGGAGAAGAGTGCCCATCTGATCACCTGAGGGTGATACCTCAATAAGATGGTGTACAAAGGTTGAGGTAAAGGCAGTCGATCCTGTGTTCCTGGGAGCAGAATGCCCATCTGATCACCTGAGGGTGATACCTCAATAAGATTGTGTACAAAGGTTGAGGTAAAGACAGTCAATCCTGTATTCCTGGGAGCAGAATGCCCATCTGTCCACCTGAGGGCGATAACTCAATAAGATTGTGTACAAAGGTTGAGGTAAAGGCAGTCGATCCTGTGTTCCTGGGAGCAGAATGCCCATCTGATCACCTGAGGGTGATACCTCAATAAGATGGTGTACAAAGGTTGAGGTAAAGACAGTCGATCCTGTATTCCTGGGAGTGGAGTGCCCATCTGTCCACCTGAGCACGATACCGCAATAAGATGGTGTACAAAGGTTGAGGTAAAGGCAGTCGATCCTGTGTTCCTGGGAGCAGAATGCCCATCTGATCACCTGAGGGTGATACCTCAATAAGATGGTGTACAAAGGTTGAGGTAAAGACAGTCGATCCTGTATTCCTGGGAGTGGAGTGCCCATCTGTCCACCTGAGCGCGATAACTCAATAAGATGGTGTACAAAGGTTGAGGTAAAGACAGTCAATCCTGTGTTCCTGGGAGAAGAGTGCCCATCTGACCACCTGAGCGCGATACCTCAATAAGATGGTGTACAAAGGTTTAGGTAAAGACAGTCGATCCTGTATTCCTGGGAGTGGAGTGCCCATCTGATCACCTGAGCGCGATACCTCAATAAGATGGTGTACAAAGGTTGAGGTAAAGACAGTCGATCCTGTATTCCTGGGAGTGGAGTGCCCATCTGTCCACCTGAGCGCGATAACTCAATAAGATGGTGTACAAAGGTTGAGGTAAAGGCAGTCGATCCTGTATTCCTGGGAGTGGAGTGCCCATCTGACCAGCTGAGCGCGATACCTCAATAAGATGGTGTACAAAGGTTGAGGTAAAGACAGTCAATCCTGTGTTCCTGGGAGAAGAGTGCCCATCTGTCCACCTGAGCGCGATAACTCAATAAGATGGTGTACAAAGGTTGATGTAAAGACAGTCAATCCTGTGTTCCTGGGAGCAGAGTGCCCATCTGACCACCTGAGCGCGATACCTCAATAAGATGGTGTACAAAGGTTGAGGTAAAGACAGTCGATCCTGTGTTCCTGGGAGAAGAGTGCCCATCTGACCACCTGAGCGCGATACCTCAATAAGATGGTGTACAAAGGTTGAGGTAAAGACAGTCGATCCTGTGTTCCTGGGAGCAGAATGCCCATCTGATCACCTGAGGGTGATACCTCAATAAGATGGTGTACAAAGGTTGAGGTAAAGGCAGTCGATCCTGTGTTCCTGGGAGCAGAGTGCCCATCTGACCACCTGAGCGCGATACCGCAATAAGATGGTGTACAAAGGTTGAGGTAAAGGCAGTCGATCCTGTGTTCCTGGGAGCAGAGTGCCCATCTGACCACCTGAGCACGATACCGCAATAAGATGGTGTACAAAGGTTGAGGTAAAGGCAGTCGATCCTGTATTCCTGGGAGCAGAGTGCCCATCTGACCACCTGAGGGCGATACCTCAATAAGATGGTGTACAAAGGTTGAGGTAAAGACAGTCAATCCTGTATTCCTGGGAGAAGAGTGCCCATCTGATCACCTGAGCGCGATAACTCAATAAGATGGTGTACAAAGGGTGAGGTAAAGACAGTCAATCCTGTGTTCCTGGGAGAAGAGTGCCCATCTGACCACCTGAGGGCGATAACTCAATAAGATGGTGTACAAAGGGTGAGGTAAAGACAGTCAATCCTGTGTTCCTGGGAGAAGAGTGCCCATCTGACCACCTGAGGGCGATAACTCAATAAGATGGTGTACAAAGGTTGAGGTTAAAGGCAGTCGATCCTGTGTTCCTGGGAACAGAGTGCCCATCTGACCACCTGAGCGCGATACCTCAATAAAATGGTGTACAAAGGTTGAGGTAAAGGCAGTCGATCCTGTGTTCCTGGGAGCAGAGTGCCCATATGTCTCTCAAAGCAAGGCTCACTCGCTTTTGATAATCCTGCAGTGTGGGGATCGATAAACCCCCACAGTCAGCCAATTACATTTCCCAGCAGGAACTGAAGTACGCCAGTACCAATTTAAATGCACCTTGGTTGAGGAGTAGAGTAAAATACCTTACTACACAAGAACACAATTCTTAGACCAGACCAGGAATCAAATCTACAACCGTTGTATCTTGATTCCAGAAGAAGAGACGACCCATTTTGATAATGCTGCCGTGTGGTGGTCGATACACCCAGAGAACGAGTCGGTGACTATTCCCAGTACTAAGGATGCCAGTACCCATTTATATAATATATTATACACCTGAGCAGAAATGAGTAGAGTAAAGTCCCTTACTACTCGTCGACCAGAGTGGGAGTATAGTGATCTTTCCCCTGCGCCACACCTTCCCCTGTTTATATGATACATACTTGTTTTTCTAACTCTGTTCAACTACCGTATTTCATTTCATTTGTCGTTTGTTTTCAGTGGAAAGAAGTCCAGTTGTCGGTTCCAGGAGCTATTGACTCATAATATATGAGGAGATGATGTCCACATAAAAACGGAGATATAGTTCTTGGGAAATATGTCGCGATGTGCTCTGTTCGAGATTTTAGATAGCTCAAAGAGAATTTTTGAAGAGGGTGTATGTATTGGCCTATTATGTTGTCATATATTTTTCATAGTAAATGAAAATAACAATGGACCAATATTGAATTCAGCATGGATATGAATGTATATAAATATTTGATTAGTGTATTTAAAGTGGGTGACCCGCTAACAAATAAATAAATGTCAGTATTTATAACGCGCGACATATTCACGTAAACGTGATCCTGGCGCTGTACGGCTGCCGTAATATAGATGCACAGCACATCAGCGTGATCAGAGAAACTATATTCTAGAACAGATTTATTCAAGAAGCTCGAATTTAGATGCTGGAGTAACCCGGATAGCCGGAAGAACATTTTGCGGGTGCGAGTATGGATCAAGAAACCAAATTCATACCATGCCGTCGAGAACAATATCGAACCATGTACCTCATTGGTGAAAAGTGAGGGAAGATAGCATCCCCGTAAGACACTTTTGCCCAAGGGGGGCGTTTTCACCTAAAATTTTCGTAAAAGGTTGCCCCAAATTTTTTCCAATTCAGTCACCTCGTGAATTTCACGTAAGTGGGGGTGGGGGGGGGAGGGGGGGAGGGTAGAAGTCAAAAAATTTCGCACGTCAAAATATTTCGCACGGACACAAAATTTCGCAGTCCAAAAAGCACTGTAGTCAATGTTTTATGAGTAGTTTTACTATCATTGATAATTTTTACCTTAAAAAAAAACAAAAAAATCAAATCGCAACCGTCGCCCCCCCCCCCCCCCCCCCCCCCCCCCCCCCCCCCCCCCCCCCATCTGACGGGCCTGGATAGGCTGTGCGACTTGTTCTCCTATACATATCCGGCGTTTTAATAAATCAAAAGATAATAATATGATTACCTGTTCCGATCCCTGAGGCGCAATTAAAGCATTACATGATCAAACAATGTTTGGTCTAAACAAAAAGAAGAAATAAATGCCTTTAAAAACACCTGTTCTACCGACAAACGGTTAGGTAGCATCGGTTGGTCTGGCCAGCTTTATGGTTGGGGGTTTCCAAACATTTTTGGAATATTTGGTGAATTTGCAACCATTTTCGATTTTTTTAATTTTTTCTGTTGAAGATTCGACAACATGGGTCGGTTGGGCCTGTAGCACAGGTTCTTTTCAAGTTTCGTGGCTTATCAGATAATATACTTCTTGTAAATATGTATAGGAATATTATGCAATATTGTGATATTAGTAATATTTGTCGGTGTACAGGGTGAGTCTAAAATAAACAAATAGATAAAAGGATTTGACTTAAAATTACATACATGATTGAAAAAGACAGGAAGTAAATTAGTGACAAACTCCAACATTTTGTGAACAATCAATAATGAAAATACTCTTTTCTACCATATTAAAAACTTCAGAAACGTTTGACAAATAATTTAAATACAAATTTATTCTCACCTTGTAGGCTCTAGATGTTTAAGTTTTAAATAAATTTGAATCAATATAACAAATGTAAGTATAGAAACACTAGATTTAGCAAGTGTTAAAAAGGATTATGTGCATGATACATGATACGGTTTTTTAAAATATCAGTGTGATATTTATAGGTCAATAGAGGCGATTCCACGGTAACACGCGTTACATTTAAGCGCGCCATTCTTTATTCTCCACTCTATTACTGTAAAAGTAATTTGAATGAAGTTTTCATCTTTTGTATTGTAATACCCAAGACTTAAGGCTAGATCCTCATGCTAACACCAATATGAAATATTAGCTCATGTTAATTTAAGACCGCTCCGAATATCGGTAACACGCGTTACGAAAAAAGACGCACTATAAAAAATCCCAACTTTGTTTTGCTTGTGTATTTCAACTAACCAACCTACAATCAATTGGTCACTACTGTAAGCAAGTACCTTTATAAGGTTTATAAAACTAAAATAATAACAAGAATTAAAGTTCTCACTTTTTTGTAAAATGCAAAATAGTCGGTAACACGTGTTACGGTAACACGCGTTACACTTTGTCCAGCCATAATTTACTAGCCTTAGATTCTTTATTATATTTCTAAATTAAAATTAATTTTGACTTTGGCAATTGAACTAACATATTAACCATAAATAGTGATAAATAACACTTAAAAAAATTAGGTTTTAGCACGTTTGAATATGAGTTTGGTAACACGCGTTACGACATTTTGATGGCCTTTGTAGAGTGGTGGTTATGAATTTATCTAATTGCTTACTATTTTTAAATAGGGCCTAGCAGAACTAGCAGAATTAAAATTATAAGTGGCGTAAATTAAAACCAAATCAATAAAGTAAATATTTTCAAAAAAAGTGTTGCTCCGGTAACACGTGTTACCATTTTTGGGGTAAGAAAAGTAGAATTTTTTCATAGTAAACATTAGCCAAATGTTGTAACAATTTGTTCCTGAACCTTTGCATGAGCTTTGAACAACATAGAGGTAAAAATAATTTTTTGGGAGCAATTTTCAGTTTTTTTGCTCCGTCACATTTTCATGGAATCGCCCATATGTGTTGTTTCGAGAGAAATTAGACAAATCAATGCACGCGCGCCGATGATGATGTGTGAATAATGGCACGACCCCGCAGGAGGAGGTGCTATTGTGAGCATATCAACATTTGCGCAAGTGTATTGACTTAATTCGTGACACTGTACAAATCAAATTTCACAATGTGAGCATAATTTTGATATATGTAATAATAAATAAAAATATGATAACAAGATTGCTAAAACCCGCAGTGACAATCGGCGAACCCGCGTCGTCTGAACCACGAATCAAATCAAAGTGCGTGGCGCGTAGACACTTTCAATGCACTCCGCGTATGTTAGTGTCTTGTTTTGTGATTGGTTCGACACTACTAAGAGTGTATGAATGAGTTGTATTATGGCGGGAAAGCCTAAGTTTCGAGAATCGGACTTTGCACATTTTTGGAAAGATGTATTTGTATGGCCTAAATGTTGTCATGTTTTTGTTTCATATTAAATGAAAATAGCAGTTGACAAATAATGAATCCAGCATGGATATGAATGTATGTATTTTGTTAGTGTATTTAAGGTGGATGACCCGCTCAATTAACCTTTTCCCATCAAAAGTAAGATCGGTATCCACAAATGCTATTATCTAGACCTAAAAGATAGAAACAATAATCATTGAAAAATGTAATAATGTTAGGTGCATTGGTGAATAAGTTTGATACATCTGTTACACTAAACGTTTTTTTAGCAATATCTTTGAAAGGAAATATCGATAGGCACGTTTTAACCCTCATCTAAAATGTAAAAGATAAACCTGACGTTGTGAGGCTGCCATATCAACATAGGTGCACAGAACAGCAGAGAACCAGTATTCAAGAACAGATTTATGACAAGAAGCTCGATTTTAGATGGAGGGGTAAACCGGTTAGCCCGCCAAACTATGGATTGAGAAACCAAAAATTCACAAGCCGTCGAGAATAGATCATACACGGAATCGAACCCTATACCTCATTGGTGAAAAATGATGGTAGATTCGCTGTGCGATCTGTTCTCCCACATAGCCGGCGTGTAATACTAAAAAGTTAGAACATTTGATTTCTTGTTTTGATCCCTGATACGCAATCAAAGCATTAAGTGATCAGGAAATTCAATTATTGATCTATACCTAAAGAAGAAATAAATACCTGCATCAGATAATATACCTTTTGTAAATATGTAAAATAGTGTGCAATGTTATTTGTAATATTTGGCGGTATACAGGGTGAGTCTAAAAAAGATAAAAAGATAAAATAAGGACTCGACATCAGTGGCGTAGCTAGGTTTTTCATATGGAGAGGGGGGGGGGACAAAAAATACATGTGAACCGACAAGATTTTCCTGATCAAAACATGTGCGCGTAGTGCAGGAAAATTTGCTATTTTACACCAATTGTTGCCATGATTGCGGTATACATTTCGGCTTCTAACGAGCTTCTATCAAAAAGCTTAAAAAACTAAATTAATTTTGGGGGCACATGCGCGCGTTGCGCGGAAATTTGCTATCTTACAGTCACTAGTAATTCCATGATTCCCTTGTCAAATTAACCGACAGTGCTAATCTCAACCGACACGACAAGTCAATATTTGGGGTGAGGCGATCCAACCTTCGCCCCCTCCCCCACCCCCTCCTGTCTACGCCACTGCTTGACTTAAAATGATATAAATGATCAAATACAGACTAATATAAATGAAAAAGACATGAAGTGAATTTAATAGTGTTATATCGTAAATTATTTGAATGGACAATTTGACATCTTTGTTTATCAGTGTAAAATGTTTTCTTCAACGAATTTGGACAAACTTTCAATTTCTGTTAATGTTAATGAAATTACCCTTCACCCATGTAATGATTTGAGAAACGTTTGCCAACAATTTTAAAACAAATTTTAGGCTCACCTTGTAGGCCCTAGATGTCTAAATTAAAGACTCTCCTATATCTTAAATATTAATACTAGGTTTTCCCAGTTAGTTTAACACTTTTTTCATTATATTTAGAATTCGTCCCCAAAATCTGACTTACGCATTTTGTTAGATAAATTTCGTCAATGAGCATTATATTTCAAAGTATGACCATTTCATTTAATTCATTGGTCATTTCTTTTCGTCAAGGAAGGATTTAATTCGTATCACCTGATGGGTAGCGGGCCTATGCACAAATATAATTCGTCTTTGTTCATTATTTTTAATATTTTTATCACATATATTCGTCAGGTGTTAGAAGAATAGGCCTACATATTATTGCAGGTTAGATTTGAACCAACGACATGTGTTCTTTTGCCTTGTCTACATTGAAACAACTGAAAACGTGGATATTGTTTTTGCATGGTTTTACCATCTAAAGATACGACACCAAAGTGCAAACAACTTGCACAAAGTCCCATTAAGTCATTCAAGAAAGTTGGTGATATAAATGATATATGAAATAAACAAAAAAAAGAACGAACAAGAAAGAAAGAAAGAAAGAAGAAGAAAAAAATATATATATATAACGTATAGGCCTATAGCTAAGTGAACTGAATATGAAACTATTTGATCAAAGACGAAATAAATGTATACATTAGTAGGTTCCCGCTGTATCAGACGAAATGGAAGTGTGTTAGGACGAAATAAAATGAACATTAAATGAAATTCATTGCGCAAAATATGAATATACTTGACCAAAGACGAAATTTACTTTAAGAAATGCAACCTTCAAAATTTTGGGACGAATTCAAACTTAACGAGATATGAAATATAATGAATAAAGTGTTAAACTAACTGGGAAAACCTATACTTGAATCAATATAATAAATGTTAGTATATAAGCATTAGCTTAATTCCTTGAGTGTGTTGATAATGATTATATGCCGGTTGTATCAGTACATTACAAAATGTATTACAACATTCAAATATATAAGAATAACATTTGATCCAATTCTGTATATAAAAATACCACATTTTCTCGTATGCTAATTTCAAGCGTTTTGCTGTATGAATAGCTGATTGATGAAAAATAAATTCACCACAATTTATGTAGTACTTTATTTGTGTGTATATTATATTTCGAGGTTGGGGTGTGTCCACAAAGTGTCCACAAAATGTCCACAAAATGTCCACTGCTCATATAAATTGTTAAAAAAGGAAGCCCCCCCCCCCCCCCCCCTCCTATAATGATCACGTTTGTTTGCATAACTCCATGCACAATTAGACGTTTTGAGAGATTGAAACACTTATAACAAGGAAAAATCGCCTGGCTATCCATAGAAAGTTTCCCCGTTTCAATATCATTATTACTTTTCTTAAAACAGTCACATTTTCAAGATCATACGGGCTTGTTTGTATAACTATACACAAAATAAAGCGTTTTGAGAGATTGAAACACTTATAAAAAGAGAAAACAATTGGCTTACCCACACAAAGTTTCCCCTTTTTAATCCCATGTTTACTTTTCCCAAAACAGTAACGATTACCCAAAATGATGTGCCACTTTTCAACGATGCAAGGAAATTATTGGCGTGAATGGTGCACACTATTATAGGCTAGTCATGCATGAAAATCATTTTATTTTTTTATTTCAAATAAAGAAAGATAAGACTTTATTTTAATTGAAAATAAAGACAATTGAAATGATCTTTTTTTAGTTAGGCATTCGGAATAACACCGGTCAAACAGCTTCAACATAAAGTAAGGCATTTGTAATAAAAACAGTCCGACAACTATAATATAAAGTTAGGCATTTGTAACAACATAAGTAAACAACTTCAATTATAAAGTAAGGCATTTGTAATAACATCAGTCAAACAACTTTAATATAAAGTTAGGCATTTGTAACAACACCAGTCAAACAGCTTGAACATAAAGTAAGGCATTTGTAATAAAAACGGTCATGACTACTTTAATATAAAGTTAGGCATTTGTAACAACATAAGTAAGACAACTTCAATTATAAAGTAAGGCATTTGTAATAACCAACAACTTTAATATAAAGTTAGGCATTTATAAATGTAACAACATAAGTCAAACAACTTCAATTATAGGTGACACGCTTTTTAATATGACTGTGTGCTATAAAATTAGGCATTTGTAATAACACCAGTCAAACAACTTTAATATAAAGTTAGGCATTTGTAACAACATAAGTCAAACAGCTTCAATTATAAAGTAAGGCATTTGTTATAACACCAGTCAAACAATTTTAATATAAAGTTAGGCATTCGGAATAACACCAGTCAAACAGCTTCAACATAGAGTAAGGCATTTGTAATAAAAACAGTCAAACTACTTTAATATAAAGTTAGGCATTCGGAATAACACCAGTCAAACAGCTTCAACATAAAGTAACACATTTGTAATAAAAACAGTCAAACAACTTTATTATAAATTATTTCAATTAATTCAATTAATTCAATTAGAAAGTAAGGCATTTGTAATATCATAAGTCAAACAACTTCAATTATAAAGTTAGGCATTCGGAATAACACCAGTCAAACAGCTTCAACATAAAGTAACACATTTGTAATAAAAACAGTCAAACAACTTTATTATACAGTTAGGCATTTGTAACAACATAAGTAAAATAACTTCAATTATAAAGTAAGGCATTTGTAATATCATAAGTCAAACAACTTCAATTATAAAGTTAGGCATTCGGAATAACACCAGTCAAACAGCTTCAACATAAAGTAACACATATGTAATAAAAACAGTCAAACAACTTTAATATAAAGTTAGGCATTTGTAACAACATAAGTAAAACAACTTCAATTATAAAGTAAGGCATTTGCAATAACATAAGTCAAACAACTTTAATATAAAGTTAAGCATTTGTAATAACACCAGTCAAACAACTTAATTATAAAGTAAGGCATTTGTAATAACACCAGTAAAACAACTTTCATATAAAGTAAGGCATTTGTAATAACATAAGTAAAACAACTTCAATATAAAGTTAGGCATTTGTAAAAACACCAGTCAAACAACTTTAATGTAAAGTTAGGCATTTGTAATAACACCAGTCAAACGACTTTAATATAAAGTTAGGCATTTGTAATAACACCAGTCAAACAACTTTAATATAAAGTTAGGCATTTGTAACAACATAAGTCAAACAACTTTAATATCAAGTTAGGCATTTGTAACAACATAAGTCAAACAACTTTAATATAAAGTTAGGCATTTGTAAAAACACCAGTCAAACAACTTTAATGTAAAGTTAGGCATTTGTAACAACATAAGTCAAACAACTTTAATATAAAGTTAGGCATTTGTAATAACACCAGTCAAACAACTTTAATATAAAGTTAGGCATTTGTAATTGTAATGTTCAAAATTATTTCTTAGGATTTTTCTAAGTGTTGACTCGTTTACCGAGTCGGTTCCCACTCCCCCTGTTTTGAAGTAATGCATGATGGGAAAAGTAGGCTCTACACATTGGATGCGTCCAGTAACAAGACAAAGAAACGAGTGGATATCGTCTTTGTTTTACACATAAAATAGTTTACTTGTAACTACGCCTGCCATGATTATGATAGTGACATGATATACAAGAAGAAGAAGATTAACAGAACGTATAAGTGAGTTTCAAGGTATATCGTCTGAATGTGTGATAATTGGTTCAGAGAAGCCTCCTTCACATGTGAAGTTTACAGTTTTCAATAACACTATATCTCCAAAGTGTTTACAACAAGAATGAAATCTTCAGGTACCTGTTACATGTGGATTATAACGAGTAATGACCCACTCCAAAGAATCTTATAAAGAAGAGAGCCCCGTGAACACTATGTAGGATCCATTACGTACAAAGGAACTCTACAGTAATAACATAAGTCAAACGACTTTAATATAAAGTTAGGCATTTGTAACAACATAAGTCAAACAGCTTCAATTATAAAGTTAGGCATTTGTAATAACACCAGTCAAACAAGTTTAATATAAAGTTAGGCATTTGTAACAACATAAGTCAAACGACCTCCAATTATAAAGTTAGGCATTTGTAATAACACCAGTCAAACAACTTTAATATAAAGCAAGGCATGTTTAATAACATAAGTCAAACAACTTTAATATAAAGTTAGGCATTTGTAACAACATAAGTCAAACGACCTCCAATTATGAAGTTAGGCATTTGTAATAACATAAGTCAAACAACTTTAATATAAAGTTAGGCATTTGTAACAATATATTGTCAAACAGCTTCAATTATAAAGTTAGGCATTTGTAATAACACCAGTCAAACAACTTTAATATAAAGCAAGGCATTTTTAATAACATAAGTCAAACAACTTTAATATAAAGTTAGGCATTTGTAACAACATAAGTCAAACAGCTTCAATTATAAAGTAAGGCATTTGTAATAACACCAGTCAAACAACTTTAATATAAAGTTAGGCATTTGTAATAACGCCAGTAAAACAACTTCAATATAAAGTAAGGCATTTGTAATAACATAAGTCAAACAACTTGAATATAAAGTTAGGCATTTGAAACAACATAAGTCAAACAGCTTCAATTATAAAGTTAGGCATTTGTAATAACACCACTCAAACAACTTTAATATAAGCATTTGTAACTACATAAGTCAAACAGCTTCAATTATAAAGTAAGGCATTTGTAATAACACCAGTCAAACAACTTGAATATAAAGTTAGGCATTTATAACTACATAAGTCAAACAGCTTCAATTATAAAGTTAGGCATTTGTAACAACAAACAACTTTAATATAAAGTTAGGCATTTGGGCAGTTCCGTAGTTACGGACGTACATTTCAGAGAATTCAGACACTTTGAGGGCTTGCAAAATCTAAACTATACCAGTTGCTTGATTTTTAACACTAGGGTTTCAAGGAGCTCTAGTAGGAGTATAAAACCTGAAAATGTCTTTGCTGTACCATTTTCGGTTAATGAGATATGGTGTGAAAACCCTCCGTCGCGGACGTACGCAGAGAAAGTGTTTTTTTCAGTATACCTGTATTCATATCCAAAATTCTCTGAAGTGTTCAGGTCTCTGATTGAAACTTAGATATATTTGTTTGCAAGAGGGATCAAACTGTAGGAAAAACATAAAGAAAACAGTCATACCTTTCAAATTCATGTTGAAATTGATCAATTTTCACCGTCGCGGACGTACAAGATTAGTGTTGCGGACGTACATCTGTGAATTAATTCAATGTGTACGTCCGACACGACTTCAGCAGCTCATTAATTAACAATGTACACAGATTCAGACGGATGAAGGTTTCAAAGACATACTAGCAATCAACAGCTTGGAATATATGCACAATTTATTGTATTCAAACAACAATACAATATAGAACAGGGTGGTTAAAAATGGCAGATTTGGGACGTGTACGTCCGCGACGAAATTTGCAATAATTCAAAAAAAAATTAAATTAAGTAGTCAATTTTTCGTAATTTTCTGTATTAAATTTCCTTTTTATTATAAAAAAACATTGTTTCTTGCCATATTTTGAAAATTTAATACTTGCCTTAGTTCATTTATGGAAATAATTGCACTTCAATGGTGCGATCTCTACTCAAAAACGCCCTGTACGTCCACAACAACCTCAAAATCAGCCAAACCGAGAATGATAGGTCAAATTCCAAATTATATCATGTAACTACAACCTATAACCTTTGATATGAGACATAAATGAGGTTATTTCGACGATTTTCAATTTTTTCAATTTTTTCAATTTGGGTTACCTAATTACGGAACTGCCCATTTGTAATAACACCAGTCAAACAACTTTAATATAAAGTTAGGCATTTGTAACAACATAAGTCAAACAGCTTCAATTATAAAGTTAGGCATTTGTAATAACACGAGTCAAATAACTTTAGTATAAAGTTAGGCATTTGTAACAACATAAGTCAAACCGCTTCAATTATAAAGTTAGGCATTTGTAATAACACCAGTCAAACAACTTTAATATAAAGTTAGGCATTTGTAATAACACCAGTCAAACAAGTTTAATATAAAGTTAGGCATTTGTAACAACATAAGTCAAACGACCTCCAATTATAATGTTAGGCATTTGTAATAACACCAGTCAAACAACTTTAATATAAGTTAGGCATTTGTAATAACACTAGTCAAACAGCTTCAAAATAAAGTAAGGCATTTGTAATAACACCAGTCAAACAACTTTAATATTAAAGTTAGGCATTTGTAACAACATAAGTCAAACAGCTTCAATTATAAAGTTAGGCATTTGTAATAACACCAGTCAAACAACTTTAATATAAAGTTAGGCATTTGTGATAACGCCAGTAAAACAACTTCAATATAAAGTAAGGCATTTGTAATAACATAAGTCAAACAACTTGAATATAAAGTTAGGCATTTGAAACAACATAAGTCAAACAGCTTCAATTATAAAGTTAGGCATTTGTAATAACACCACTCAAACAACTTTAATATAAAGTTAGGCATTTATAACTACATAAGTCAAACAGCTTTAATTATAAAGTTAGGCATTTGTAACAACATAGTCAAACAGCTTCAATTATAAAGTTAGGCATTTGTAATAACATCAGTCAAACAACTTCAATATAAAGTTAGGCATTTGTAACAACATAGTCAAACAGCTTCAATTATAAAGTTAGGCATTTGTAATAACACCAGTCAAACAACTTTAATATAAAGTTAGGCTTTTGTAACAACATAAGTCAAACCGCTTCAATTATAAAGTAAAGCATTTGTAATAACACCAGTCAAACAACTTTAATATAAAGTTAGGCATTTGTAATAACACCAGTCAAACAAGTTCATTATAAAGTTAGGCATTTGTAATAACACCAGTCAAACAAGTTCATTATAAAGTTAGGCATTTGTAACAACATAGTCAAGCAACTACAGTTATAAAGTTAGGTTATTGTGAAAATATCAAACAACTTTATACAAAGTTAGTTATTTGTTATAACATCAGTCAAGCAACTTCAATATAAAGTGTACCAGTGAAACTATATCAATATAAAGTTAGGCATTTCTATTAACATCAGTAAAAGAACTTCAATATAAAGTTATTGAAAATCAACACTTGGTGGAAAACATGGGGTTAGCATTGAGCCGACTGGGGTGAGCGTTGAGCCGACTGGGGTGAGCGTTGAGCCGACTAGGGTGAGCGTTGAGCTGGCTGGAGTGTGCGTTGAGCTGACTGGGGTGAGCGTTGAGCTGACTGGGGAGAGCGTTGAGCTGACTGGGGTGCGCGTTGAGCTGACTGGGATGAGCGTTGAGCTGACGGGGATGAGCGTTGATCTGACTAGGGTGAGCGTTGAGCTGACTAGGGTGAGCCTTGAGCTGATTGGGGTGAGCGCTGAGCTGACTGGGTGAAGCGTTCAGCTGATGGGGGTGATCGTTCAGCTGACGGGGGTGATCGTTCAGCTGACTGGGGTGAGCGTTGAGCTGACTAGAGAGAGCCTTGAGCTGATTGGGGTGAGCGCTGAGCTGACTGGGTGAAGCGTTCAGCTGACTTGGGTGAGCGTTCAGCTGACTGGGGTGAGCGTTCAGCCGACTGGGTGAGGTTTCAGCTGATTGGGGTGAGCGTTCAGCTGGCGGGGGTGAGCGTTGAGCTGACTGGGGTGAGCGCTGAGCTGACTGGGATGAGCGTTGAGCTGACTAGGTGAGCGCGCAAATGTATGAAAACAGGGCCATCATTGGTAGCCTACATTGTTGTTTTAAACGGATTTCTATAATGATATTCCTGAGTGCAATCATCGCGCGCGAAATTTAGCCGTCGGGGCGGGCAAGGTGCAAATTGTCACTAATAAGATGGGGATTTATGTAAATACCTTGGATTCCCCTAATGGTGCAATTCCTCCTAAGTCAAAGGAGAGGGGTTTGGCGGGGTCCTTATGAAAATCGCTGAAATTGCGTATTGCACGCTCAAACAAATCATCAAGTATTTTGATTTTGGAAGGTTAAATCTCTTCTCTTCTCCAAGTTTCTTTTAGCTTCTTTCCACGTATTTTCTCTTCTTTAACAACTCTCTACATCCTTATATTCCTTTCTCTCTCACCATCCTAACCTTCGTTTTTTCTCTGTTCCTTTCTTTTCTTTCTCTCTTCTTATCTTCCTCTTCCTTCTTTCCCTTTCCTTTCCCATTTTCCTTCCTCCCCTCTCTCTATTTTGCGAACAATTTTTTATATTTTTCATGGCCAAAAAATAATGTTTCACATGGTGCACTTTTTTGAGACACCCTGTATGTAGTATTGCTTTATTCCGTAATAATAAGAGGGATTAAAATCATGTCTGGCCAGTTCACCCCTCGCTAGTCAGTTATGCCCCCACCCCCCCCCCCCCCGATCACAGGCCTCCCCCCCCCCCCTCATCCCCCCTCATCCCCCTCATCCCCCCCCCCCCCCCCCCCCCCTGCAAGACACCTAAACTTCTTCTCCAGGAAGTGTTCACCCGGAAGGGAGGGGGGGGGGGGGTATTCAGATATTTTTCGGTAGGGATGTGCCACCAGCAAAATTGAAATCGGACCCAAACATTTACCGATGTTTCGGGGGAAAATGGACCCATATCATGGCTAGAAACTCATAATCTTCCTATATTTTTTACTGATTTTGCTAAAGATTTCGGTGAAAACATAAAAATTAAGGATTTTAGACCCATAAATTTACCAAAATGGGACCCTATTTGGCGGCACATCCCCCGTAACCTCTTATTCAAGAAGTACCCTCGGGAATTATAAACGGGGTTACCTGCATGACTGGGGGGGTACTGATTTCCCAAAATGGAATAGCACAATTTGAAACGGGCGAGTTAATGAAATGATTTTTCCTGGACGGTTGAATATAATCAGCCTGTAGGATATCATTGATATCCGGTATTGTGATTGGCTTCAAGTGCCAATCATTTTGAGGTCGGGTCGGTAGGTATACGAGGGGGTATCAAAAAGTTCTTGACATCATCCAGAAGTGAAGGAGCTATATCGATGAAATTTTGTCTGAGTAATCACTGGTCCTTAAAAACATTATGGTGCAAAAATGGTCTCATAAGTTTGTTTACTTTGTATACAGGTGGGTGGCGCTAGATGCCAAGGCCATGTCAATCAATGACGTCTCCCGACGGTGCTGTGTACATGGTAAACGATAATGGTCCAACTTGAAACGGATCCTTGTGGGTAGCCTTCCAGACGGGCTTCCAGAGGAGTAAGTATGAGGTTTAAATTGTTGTCATTTACAGAGATAAATTGAGACTTACGAGTGACAAATGACATAATTGAAAAAGAAATCTGAGAATAATATTCTTCTGGAAGGCGTCCTAGTACAAAAATCAGTTATTGGACCATTATAATGTACCATGTAGTCTACACATCACCGTTGGAAGACGTCATTGATTTACATGGCCTTGGCATCTAGCGCCACCTGTATAAAAAGTAAACCTACTTATGAGACCATTTTTGCACCATAATGTTTTTAAGGACTAGTGATTACACTGACGAAATTTCATCGATATAGCTCCTTCACTTCTGGGTGATGTCTGGATGTCAAGAACTTTTTGATACCCCCTCGTATTTACCTGTGGCTGTTATGTCATGGTTCATGTCAAGACAAAATTGGTAATGTCAATGTTACCAATGTTTTAGTTTTATCAAGGAGTTAATAACTCCTTGGTTTTAGTGTGATATTAGAAAAGAAACTAATTTAAGCAAACTCATTAATTTCAAGCAGAAAAAGAAAATAGTCATATTTTGACAATTTGGGTAAAATTTAAATCTAAAAAAACAACACCCCAATTTGTTGAGATTTTGTTTGCATATTCAACGTTTCTTTGGGGGTTTTCTAAGCTTGTTTCCAGCGAATATTAAAATTATTCCTCAAAAAGCTATATTTATGACCCCTTCAAAACCCTAAACGACTCCATGGATGGGTCACGACCCCCAGAACCGCTTGCCTAATGGAACGGAGAAGGAGGTGTGGTTTTTTTGGGGGGGGTGGGGTTGCCCTCAAAATGTTTGTGAATTGTTGTAATTATGTTTAAATACGTTCTTTTAATTTAATGTATTATTTCATCACATATTTTTATATTTATTAATTACTTTGATTTTTCTTCGTTTATCCATCAATTCCATGGGATAAATAAAATCCCCCCCTCTGGATTCTGTGCCGTAAATATATGATAACATTCATTCAATGTCTGGCAAATTTGTTTTTAGTTGATAAAAATATACGCATGCGCAATCGTTTGACCTTTGTCTTTTATGGGCATGTACCACAGCGCTAGCGTAATGTACCGAAGGTGTGTTTGCACGTACAATTGCATATGTTGATGTGTGGCGATGTATGTGCAGGCGCAATCAGTCTGGTTTCATGCATGTAAAACAGCCAAGATGACCAGTAATACTTGAAATATGCGTCCGATCCCATGACATGATGGCGGATAAGGGTTCTTGGAGACCTAGGATCCCGTTAGAGAGTCAGAACGGTGCAAAATCTGGACGCGAAGGCGACTTGTGTTCTCCGTCTCATCGGGTCCGTTCTGCGTCTGCCGACAACTGGTTGGCCGCTGCTCATGCTGAGGATATACGCATAGACGCTACACCAACTGAGGTTCGCCATATACAGGGCATATCAAATGAGACTGTGCAGACCATTCAAGCTGCCGAAAGAGAACTCTTTACGGATCTCTCGACGGCCCAAGACAACTTGGAAGATTCCAATTTTCAGCTTGGAATGTCCTCTGGTAGACCACCATTACCAAATGGAGGCAGATCCATTGGTTTGGTACAAGAGCGTGAGGTTCAAGGGGGATCTTTCTCTCTGCGAACTGTTGAAATTGCCAAAATTCCTGGGGAGACTTTAGGTTTTTACATTCGTGAAGGTAATGGTATAGACCGAAGAGATGGAATCTATGTTTCAAGACTCATGCTTGGTGGCGCCGTTGAAGGATCTGGATTGATACGTGTCGGCGATGAAATCGTGTTTGTGAATAGTGTCGACATTATGCGAAAAACATTGGACGAAGTCTATCTTATAATGCAGATTCCAACTCGACTTCTGCTCACGTTTAAACGAAAACAGTTTGGGAAATGTCTGTACCGGCCAAAGTGCAACGAGGGGTTGTTTTACAGTCCTGCCCACTATCTCGGTACACTGAGAACAAACAAGTATAAGAAGAGCAAATTAAATGGTACCGGTAGTCAAAGTGCAACGGATCTTGTCCATACTGTTATGGAGGCTGATTCTGAATCGGACAGTATGGAGAGAGTTCAGTCTAGACGTGGAAGAGGATCCTTAGATATTCAAGGATCACACGGATCATATTATCCGGCAGCCGACGTTTATGAACAGGAGATATCATCTTCTACTGCCTCAACATCAAGAGCGTCTCTCGTTGTGCCATCCTCGAGCTCCAGGACTTCGCCAGATGAAAGAACAGATAAGAAAAGATTATACCAAGCAAATCCAGCAACAGTACGTAGCCATGGTTACAGGGGTCCTAGCAGCAGGTCTGCGTCAACTTGTGATGATTCGGATACAACATCCCATCATGCCAAAGAGGGGGTACTCCCCCTTCCTCGGGCATCATCGTATGGTCCAGATGCATCACCCATGGACGGTGAAGTTACCGTTTTTGTTGACACGGAAGATTACGAAGATGTCAGACCGACTAATTCTGAATCTAATATCCATGATGCTTTCAACAATGTGCAGGGATTGCGAAGCAGTGCACCAGCGAGGCATCCTCCAACGGAAAGACCATACTCGATTCATGTATTACCACCATCAGATGACGTAGGAGATAAGAAGCCACCTCCTGGGAATTTAAGACATTCGTCTTCTACGGATGATATTAATGGATCAAGTCACGGAGCTTCACGAAGATTCCACAAAGCCAGCAAACCACATTCCAGTTCCGGTGGGTATTGATTTTAAGTGTAGGCGTTCTTCAGGTTCAGCCCTCAAATTAACCGAAGGCACCGAAGGCAACTACCGTCGGTGCCCCACCTACATGTAGTTGCCTCGATGCCCTCAACATCTGGCTGTTTTTACTCCATTGAAAAGTACATAATTGCCTTGTGCCCCTTTCAAATTGCCTGAAATTGCCATGCCCTTTTCATTTCTTAATTTGAGGGCTGTTCAGGTTGCAGTCATGCATTAATTCTAGTGCATCATATGATTTTAATGATAAGTAAAATGTATTACATTATGTAGGCCTATAATTGATGTATACCTATGTCCTTTGCACCATACGGAATACCACAGAAACATTTTCTTCTACTTGCTTTAAAAATCAATATGGAACTTATCAGAAAGTTTCAGATTTCTCAAATTATCAATGTTTTGGGGGAATATTCAATACAACAATGTAAAGGTAAATTTGATTTACATATATATTTTCGAAGTACATTTTTATAACCCCACAGAGGTAAAATCATTGAATGTTTTCAAATGAGTTGAGTCTCTCATGTAGCTACATGTACTTAGGTTTGGAGGAAGTTTAACATCCCACATCTGACGCCAATTTATACTGCTTCATTCAAGGTTTTAGTTGACACATACACAATAAGGGATTTTCAATTAGTGTATCCCAAATTCCCAATACCAATTCACCATATCTTCAAGTCTGGAAAATTTTAGAATTCAGGTAACCTAGGTTTTTGTTTTTTTACTAATCTTGACTTGACTCTTGCCAAAATCTTTAAGTTCATGCCTAGTATTTTGTCCTGAAAAAACTGCTTTAAAAATAGTTCACACAAGTCTGGATTTGGAGTTTTAACACCCAATTGCAAAGGTTTATAGTACTTAGTAGTTTAGAACATTAGTGCATAGTGCAGTGTTGATCAAGTGTTGGTCGTGGAATGATGCAATTTGGGTGAACTTTATCCATCGGAGGTCTTAGATTAAGATCCCACGACTGACACCAATTGAAAAAAATCCACAACCAAAACTTTTACGGTGAAATATTTTGAATGCACATAAAATGTGATGTGATATGAATTGAATTAGGATCTGTGATTGAATGACCCACTTTATTGTACTGGGAAAAATAAACAAACTATGTATGACAGTTACATGAATGAGTGGAAATACTGTGATAAACTGTCAAATAACTGTACACAGTTATAATCTGCACAAACACACCTCTTTAAGTGGGTCAATCTTTTGTGTTACAATCACAATTGTCTCCACTTATTACCTGTTGTAGGCCACACATACCTGTTGAGTAAACACAATAGCACACCTCATAAATACCACTATTGAAGGGCCTGGCCATGTACACATGGTTCTTGACAGAATAATCTTTCTGCTTGACCAATCTGTGCGATCATGTGGAAAATGATAACAAATCTACTCTATAGAGGAAATCACAGAATGACCATGATAGTGTGTATGGTGGGCTGATCTGATGCCATTTCCAGAATTACTATCTGAGTTTAGTTTAAGGGGCACTATTAGAGATGTGTTGGAGGCTGCGCCCTCAATTATGATAAAAACAGGGATTAGTAATAGTATATTTTTATAATTGTATTACATGTATGAACTTACACCTATTGGATTAAGAAAAATCAGCCCTCTTTGTACAAGAAAACGTCGATTCAAAAATGCTCGTACAGCCGGGACGAGCATTTTACGTCCGACAGTATCCCCCTGCAGTACGCGTGATAGAGGGCGTTTTTCAATAAATAGCGATGATATTGTTTTAATCAAGTTTTGCTGTGTTTTTGTTAGTAGAAACAACAATGGCAATTTTTAATGTTCATCTTGAATTCTGAAGTAAATTTTTAAACATTTAAAATTTTCAACACCACTTAATGTCCCTTTAAGTGATGATTGTGCATTGCTTGCTTGTTATAGTTTGTCTGTTGGGGAGGGGTTGCATTTGCTTATGATTGTTTGTGTGGATCCCATCAAAGCAGATATTTTAAAGTCAGTTCTGACCAAATTTGCTCATGTCATGTTGCAATTTCTCAAAATTTACATAGCATACCGTACTGGTCTGGGTATATAGTTAAGCTTATATATAGTCCCATCGTTTTTTTACTTGGAAAAAATAAATCGGAATTAGGGGGTGGGATTATAATCGGATGTATGTCCGGGAAGTAAATAAAAAAGAAAGGAAATAAGCTTAATCAAATTTTCCCATTGTAACCTCATATTTAATAAGTGCTGCCCCCGCTCCCCAATGTCCAAAACACATTGGTCCAATTGCCTCGTTGTACACTTACAGTTACACTTTGTCACATTGTTTGGCTAAATTTTATTAGCCCAAGTACCTTATTTACATTAACATATTTTAGCCAAATAAATGTTGTCAAGTTCTGTCCATTTTTAGACGGAAAACCGTTAAACGCGGATCATAAAGCACAAACAATTGTGACCTCCCCCCTCCCCTGGTCAAATCATCCATGATCAATTTATTTTATAATGGTCCAGGTCCATTATTGTAGGTCAAATACTCAATCTACAAAAGTCAACTGGGATGACATTCCCAAATGCAATGCAATGGAGACTATCAATATTTGATGATAACCACACCAAGCCAAAACATAGATTACAATTGACCTAATACAAATAAAAATGTCTGGACTGGACTTTGCTATCAACAGGAAATAATATTTATTATAATTTTAATAACCCTAACCCGGTGGCATGTTTTTAGAAATAAAACTATCAGGTGAGAAAAACGGGCCGTCGCGTGGCAGGGCAAGACATTCAGCGAGAATCTGATTCTCAATTGATTCTCGTGGACAGGTTTGCGAGAGTCTAATTGGATTCTCCCAAATTTTAAAAATCGCACACAATCTCAATTGACGAGAATCTTAGATTCTCGTAAGGTTTCTGGAATCTGCTCGCAAGCAGGGTTGTACATGTAGCCACATTTTAGTGCCGGCTAAAATCTCACACATTATTGGCACGCTCTGGCATTCTCAGCCATTTTGTGGTATTTGATGTACATTTCCTCAATTTTGGAGTCTTTAGTGCTGATTAATTTGCCTGAAAATTGCAGTGAGTGCCGGTTGTTTAGCCTTAGTGGCGGTCGCTACCGACCAGCCCCGACCAGTGTAGCTACATCCCTGCTCCCAAGTCCCTGACGGGTCAAATTTGGGCTGAAAAACAGGCACGCCAGCGCCAGGGATCGAACCAGGGGTCGATTTAGAAAATCAAATCTACATGCACCAATGAGCTTTCTTCCTAAAAAAGGTCCAAAAAGACAGAAACAATACATGCACAGGGGAAATTTCACATGCACAAAGACAATATTACATGCACTGCCGGTGCATGTGTGCGCCTGGGTAAATCGTACCCGGGTCACTTGGGTGACAGTCCGCTGCCTATCCAACTGAGCAAGCTTGCAAACACTTTTTGCTGCACATGATAGCCCGTCTGGGCTTGGCCGGATATAGACTGGGAACCGCATAGACTTGGGTGACAGTCTGACAGTCTGCTGCCTATCCAACTGAGCAAGCTTGCAAAAACTTTTTGCTGCGCATGACAGCCCTTCTAGGCTTGGCCGTATATAGACTGGGAACCGCATACTACCGGGAAATGGTAGAAATCTAAGGCCGGATAAATGGACAAAAAGATGATCCACAATTAAAAAAGTAGTCAATACTTATGAAGGGAAGTTTATTTATTTATTTATTTTGAACAATTTTAAGTACATGTATACAATGTTAAAGGTGATCTTTTTATATCCATGGAAATTTATAATTTATGAAAACATCAAAGCAACAACTCAAAATCACTTGAATCCTTTCAGGCCTTTCATGCTCTTTGCAATTGTTTTACTAAAAGAAATAGTTCATGAAATTCCTCATTATTCACGGATGTCAATATTCTCATCTGTCAGCTTATTTTTGAGAGGGAAAATGTTCTAAAAATGTGATGGTAGACAATTCATAATGATTGTATAGCAGAGGCATTTATTTTAAAGCAGAAAATATAAGTTTAAATCTAAAACACAATCCCCAAACCCACTACAAAACAACATCGTTAGGCCAAACAAAAAAAAAAGTTGACTTGCCCTTTCAGGGTCAAAGTCAGGGTCGGACGGTCGGATTTTTTTATTTTTTGTGAAATCTTTTGAAAATTTACTGCACAAAAAGATTTAAAAAAAAAAAAAAAAAATATTTTTTTTTTTTTTTTTGATTTTTAAACAAGCAGATACTACTTAAAAACACGTTTTGATCTTTCTTTATTGTTATGTGCTTCTTTCAAATTTTTTAATTTTTTTTTTTCAATCTTTTTTAAAAAATAAAAAATAAAATAAAAAATAGCGACCCTAGATTTCCGAAAATTAGGGTCGGTCAACTTTTTTTTTTTTTTTGGCCTTATAGCAATATCCACTTCACTGCTCTAGGAATGTTGATGTACTACATACATACATTGTACTTTGTACATATTGAATATGATGATGTATGCCAACATTTTTTTCATGTTGTGTTGTTCTCAGCGACCGCCCCTAAAATCTCTCAAATTAGGATCGCTATTTTATTTCTGCTTGAAGTGAATAAGTTTGCTTGAATAAACAGTTGTTAAACAATTATCACACTAGAAACATTATAGCAAAATTATCATTACCAATTTTGCCTTTACATGAACTGCTGTCTGTCAGTACTATTTTTAGGGGAAAAATAGACCCCTCAAAATCTTTTGCACTTAGGGCAACACAACATTGTTTTGGTCTAAAGGTGTCCTCTCAATCTCTAATGTAATTAACTTTTGTTAAATTAGGAAATCTGTATTCTGTTGTTCCAGGAGATCCGATTAGCGTGGATGTGTCGTTTATGATGTCATAATTGCAAAATATGCATCAAATTTGCAAATGTCATGCTTTAGTAGGCCAACTTCCTTTGTTTTATTACCTTGACGTCATAATATAAGAGACGCCCGCCCACATACATTATGCACATGTAATTAAAAATCTATTTATACTTTAAATATAGTCATTATTTGTTTTCTTTATTTGTTGAATGACCTCATTCAAATAAAAGAATGTACAATGACTGTAATGACCAGGGAAAAAAATAGACGAGGGCTCCGGGGTGATTCACCCCCAAAATGTGTAAAATGGCCCCCCTGAAGGCAATGGCGAGGGTGAACAAAATGATACAAATCCATGAAATAGCCCCCATGAATTTTCAGCAGAGGATTCCCTTTATTGGATAAATATCCCTTTTCGTTCCTTTGTTTTAAGCCATTATTGCCATTTGAATTTGTTCTATAAGCCAGCATCGATCTTTTTATCATCAGCATTCCTTTGAACTTCCATTATTACTTCACAATTCCTTCACAATACCACGCATTAATCGCAATGACTGAGTAACTCGTGACGAATTCGGAAGCAATGAGTTGTGATAGAAAGATTAATGGCGACCCAACACTCGCATCTCCCGTAATCACATTCTTGCTTTCGATCTCTATACAACATAACAGTTACGATAGAATTGTACAAAGAGACTGAAGAACCTCATCCCAAATGCGGCTTACACTTTGCCATGTACACGCGTAAACTGGTCGACAAATGGTCAACAACAGGCCGACAATCTAGTCCTAAAGGGTCAATGATTAAACGGTTATTCCAGTCGTTTTACAATTTATTTATTTTAAGGTAAGGTATAATATAGCTGGTATATCTACCAATACCAGGTCGGGGGTGAACCTTCATTTTTTCTCCAACCAGCCAGCCGGGCTGGTAGCATGTAAAAGTTACCAGCCCGACCGTAAACTTACCTGCCAAACAAGTAATCTTCATTTACCAACAGCAAAATTCTTACCGGCCAGCCGGGTGTGTATATTTGAAAAGTTACCCGCCCGACGCAAAAGTTACCCGCCACGGGCGTGCGGGCGGGTTTCAAGTACAGCCCTGACCAATACATTTAAAACAAGGGGCACTCTCTATATTATTTCCATTGGTCAAGGGGCAATCCTTTGGAGGTTCTATTAGAACCAAATTTATTTTAGGCCAGTGGCAACCTTTGTGTAGAGCATTTTTCAGAGCCACCATATCTGTTCTGTTCAGTGGAAAAAAGCGGCAATCCATCTGAACCGCTCTTTTCAGAGCCACCAATTCTTTCACAAGTAGGAAGGGGCACCTAAACTCTCAAATCATCGAGCAAGGGGCAGCCCAAATGATGATAACAAGAGAAGTGGCAATCTCTATATATTTTTTAATATTATAATAATTTGGTCCTGAAGAAGTCAGAGCTAATCGTGACGAAAGCTTGACAGATTAAAATTTGTCCGATGGCGAACCTGTTAAAAATTGTACTTATACATTTAAAACATGTTTATTGATACGAAAAATTAGAAAATATCAGTTTGTAAGTAGCCCTCGTTTTGCTGAAAGTAGCCCCCCTAAACACCATCACGAGGGCTTTTTTTCTTGAGAAAATCCACAAAGAGCCCCCCTGAAAAAAATATTATTTTTACCCCTGGTAATGACACCTAACGGCTACACTATGGCCAAATTCTATCAATTTGATTTTGGTTTTTGATGTTGTATTATTATTTAAAGGTATATTATGTGATCTTTCCAGGGAACGCCCTCAACATCGAAAAAAAAATTGAAAGCAGATTTTCTTGCAGATTTACATTTCTGATCATAAATCATGCATACATTCCAAGTTACAGGGCGATACGATTCTTAATTACTTCAAAATCATGGTTTTAGAGTGAAAATAAACTGTCGGGATTCCGACAGTTTATATTTTTCACTCTAAATTCACTCTAAAACCATGATTTTGAGGTAATTAGGAATCGTATCGCTCTGTAACTTGGAATGTATGTATGATTTATGATCGGAAATGTAAATCTGCAAGAAAATATACTTTCTAAAAAAAATCATGAATAGAGGGCGCTCTCTGGAAAAGATCACATAATATGCCTTTAACTTCTGAGCTATGCACTAGGCACTACCTGTCTTTCGTACCTATGCATTCCCATTGTCAACATGATATAATCATCTTGATAACCAATTACAATTTGGCTTATAAATAACCATTTTATGCTAATCTTTTTGAAATTCTTACAATGTCTCTGATTGGCACAATATTTGACACATCCTTAATTTCAACCAATCGGCAGGGAGTACTCATGGGGTTAATGGGTTAATCCTAAACCTACCATGATGGTTGTGGGAATAAAACTATAAGAGTATAAGGGGATAAACAGATCAATCAGATGAGGGGAAAGACCAGAGCTGTATACATAGTATTAGTACCTGTCCACAAATCAAGAGCAGGCAAGCTTCGGACTGGTTACTTTTTCTTTACAGTCTTTGCTTATAGCGACCCCAGATTGTAATGTTTTTTAGGTCGGTCGAATCAAACATTACCTATTGAAAGCTAAATATGCGGTCTCTTTCGCACTTCATTGGTTTTGAATACATGTATACTAAAATGGAGCCGTTCCTTTTGACTCACCCTATATTTTGCAACTTGAAGTAAATTCTGTAAAACACTAATATTTTGCGGATACTTTATTTCACAAATTAAAAAGTACTTGTGCTGTCGTCGAGGTCTTTTTTTCATGTCGACATGTTGCTATTTTAGAATCTCGATATTGACATGATGTCAACATACATGTATGTATGTCAACACATTATGATCCAAATACATTTTTCGTACTTCTTAGTTAAAATATAGCGTTGCAAAATATGCGATAGAGCAAGTGGTGAGGGGGGAACTAGCGTGATTACTTTTAACGGTTTGCAATCGTTGGATATTGGTTTTTCTTGCTGATTGTCATAATTTATGAAAATCATTTTGCCGATTATTTTTTTCTAGCCTCTTTATTTGTGTTGTACTTATTGACTGCAAGTTTGACATTGGCATATCAAAATGATTTTGTAATAAAAGAGTGTCGAAAATCGGTGAATTAATGATCGTATCAAGTACCGTATTATACTGAAGGATTTCTAACTTGTTTACATTGACTAAGCGATATTTTTGATCTGCGGTAATATTCTATCAACATCCCAAAGTTGATATCGACATGTCAGGATCGATAATAGCAGATTATATCGACATCGTCCATGTCGATGACAGCCCTAAAAAGTACTACTATTTTAGCAGGCACTTGATTTCGCGAATCTGGAAATTATACTGTTACTTTCAATGCAAAATTGTCGGTTTTGCAGGTATTTAATTGTGCGAATCTACATACCTCGCAAAATTAAATCCCTCACAAAATTAAGTGGTTTTACAATTTACAGTAGGTCAGAATTCAGAAAGCACTTTTTTCGCTAAGTTAACTTTTGTTCTGTTTTTCAATCCTACATCCATGTACAAAATCCACATTTAATCCTCTTTCAAAAACAAACAAATTAATGCCATTTTTAGAAATACAGTTGAATTCACAGTTTTATTCAAAAATACATGTCATCAAAATAAACGCCCCAAATACTACATCTTTTAGCAGACAAACTGGGTATTTTGTTTCAACACATGCACGACACACACACGCGCCAAGCAGTGTTGTCACTAGCGCCAAGCTGCAATATTACACTATGCATCGTCTTCAAAGAGATTGAGCATCGAACACGATAACTATATTGATACATGATTATTTTTTGCACAACTTTGCCGTCTGCAATTAAAAGACAATTTTGCTTCGTCAATGAATAGATATTGTGTCTTTTAACACTTTTCACGCGGCAGGCCATTACAAAATGTTTCAAAAATTTCAAAATTATTGAATTTCATAACCATAATTTGAATCACCATGAGAAATGCATCAAAATAAGTACAAACATGACTAGTATTGGTTCAGTAATCCTTGAGATACCTTGAAAGTTAGAAAAGGGTTCTGAACAATCTGTTTTGTACGTGTAATTGTAAAACCAATAACTGCATGGAAAGTGTTAACTACACAGAGTAATAAATGGAATATATTTCCACAGGTTCATTTTGTTTTCGCACAAAGCAATGTTTTGCGTGTAACGTGAAAATAGATTTAGCACATAAATAGCTATGTTTACAGTGTCCCATTTGAATTTTAACCCCATGAGAACTACCTGCCGATTGGTTGAAATTTATCATGTGTTAAATTTTATGCCAATCGGAGCCATTGTTAGAATAATTACAATTTTTCAAAAAGATTAGCATAAAATGTTGATAAGCAAAATTGTAATTGGTTATCAAGATGATTATATCATGTAATTGACCAATGGGAATTCTTGTACTAAAGACAGGTAGTGCCCAGGGGGTTAAACCGTTGCGAAGACAGCAGCGTCAATTGAGAGGCTAAATATAGGGAAGGGATGTGTTGTTACCACTCCAGGTACCAAATAAGCACCATTTTTGCGTAGTTTTTTTCATGGATTAAAAGCAAAAGGGATGATAACAACGACTCATGTTTTATTTATTTTATTTATTTATTTAATCTTTCTTTATTGAGGGTAAACAGCTTCAGTGTCAAGTTTGTTTTGTTCTTTCGAATACAGACACTGTGTGTTTTTACAATACATGTACATAACATTTGGGAAGTTTTTGTTCATATCTCAAGAAATATCCATTATAATCGAGGTTTGTGAAGATAAAACATGTGGAAATAATTATTGCTACTGCCAGCACCTGCTATATTTAAATACAGATAAAGTGGAAATCTTCGCACTTCATATATTTTCACGCTTGAATCGGCTTCCGCAAAAATAGTAACACATGAATGAATGTATTTCTTTTGCGGAAATGTATAATTTGATGAAACTACAAATCACAAATTTTCGAAGAAGCAAAACAGTTGAAAATCAGCAAAGACCGAAGAAATTAATAGCGCACAAATAACCACTTTTAAAGTAGGTAGGCTAGCTATGCCCTACTATTGTATTTCAGCCGGCCGGATTTTATGCGATGATGTGTTTTTTATGCATAGAGCAATTTACGATTATTAGCGGGTAGCACGCACATTTTTAAAGCCCCACCAAATTTATTCTGACTCAGGATGATCAGTACACATGTACGGTGTTAGTCGGTGTATGTGTACATCATGGCTGGAAAATGTCAATTCAAAAAATTCAATGTGCGAGAGTCAGATGCGCTGATTACGTGGTGGAAGAAAAATACATATTTGCTAAAAATTTCAGGGCAACAGTTAAAATATAATTATTGGCCTGGGATTAGTTTTTCAAGATTTCCAAAACGACTCCTGGAACCAAATCCAATATGACAGAATACGCAATCATTGGTGGGAAATACCCGAGTTTATTTATCCTTGACCATCCCCCATCCATCCCCGTCCTCCCTCTCTAAAAGGTGGTGTGGGGGTTAATTAATGCTGGAGGTTTGTAACACTTACATACCCATATTTAGGCTGATTTGCCCTTTTGAAATGGCTGATTTTACTGGTGTTTTTTCATGATTTTCACTGGAATTTGCAGCACAAAATCGTACCCATAGGCAAGTGAATTTTTATATTTTTTTCTTCAAAGAAATTGTTTTTTTCCATGATTTTTGGCAATTTTTGAAAATTTGAAAAGGTCCTTTTTTTTCGAAAAACCCCCAACCGACTATGAGCCCAACCGACCCATTTCTTGGGGGGGGGGGGGGTTGCACTTTTCTTTTGGAGATTTTTGATTTTTTGTTGTTTGTTTAAAATTGCTGAAAACTCACCAAAATTGTTGACCCCCTACCCCCAAAAAAACAATGTCGGATCGACCGATTACCTGGGAAGTCCGTTTGCCCGTAGAACAGGGTGCGCTTTTTCGGCACCTAGTATTTAGTAAATGTAATGTAATGAATTTGGAATTGGGGGTTTTCGAAAAAAAGGGACCTTTTCAAATTTTCAAAAATTGCCAAAAATCATGGAAAAAATCAATTTCTTTGAAGAAAAAAATATAAAAATTCACTTGCCTATGGGTACGATTTTGTGCTGCAAATTCCAGTGAAAATCATGAAAAAACACCAGTAAAATCAGCCATTTCAAAAGGTTGAAACTGGGCAAATTGGAGTAATGTTCACATGCCAGTGCATAAAGGTGCTTGGAGCAATTTGATTTGAAGGTTTTTTATTACAGTGTAATTGAACCTTGCATGACCTTGTTAAAAAATAACATCCAACCATAGGGGAGAGTGGGGTTGGTTGGAACATTTTTCAGAAAAATGACTCTATAACGCAATTAAAATTGATTCAGGATTCAATAACTATATCAGTTCAAGCATACATTTGTGTGTTACAAATACAGCATATAACATTCTAAGACTTGTTTATGTTTATTAAAATAATCCACTTTGAAAAAATTATTTCAGCTGTTTCAACTAACCCCATGCATGGGGTTGGTTGGAACATGGCAGATGTTTAAGCTTATTGTGCAAAATATGGCATACAACTGCACACCTATTTAGCCTTATTTTGTAGCTTAGTATAAGAGCCTAACATACTAAAAATATAGCCACATGAATCTACAAACATCATAGAGATAATACAATACCAAATTTCTTAATGTCAAAAAATTTAAAAAAAGTTGAAAAATTGAATTTTCTTTTCTAACTCCAAGAAGACTGACACCCATGTGCTGTAGGCAATGTGGTATGTGGGGGTTGCTTTTGCACACCACCTGATGGCAGTGTTTCTATAAATTAATTGTTGGTTTTTAGGAAAATCTCAATGTTTCAACTAACCTCGCGTTCCAACATACCCCACTCTCCCCTACATCAGGCTATTCCATTGATAATCCACGTACATGTACCCCCTGTGGAAGACATGACCCTAATTCATCCACACAGGGAGTGTGAATTTCATATGAGGTTACCTGCATGGGTGACTCTACACCTAGCAACAAAAGTCCCGGACCAGGTGCTTTGAGGTTGGCTAATTCAAAATAGATAATCGGTACCAAAAATCTGAGATATACATTAAATGAGCAAATTTCTTCTCCGGAGTTTGATACCTCATTCAACAAAATCGAATGGATACTTTTTAAGTTATGGCGGTTTCAATGACTGCGCATAACAACAGAAAAGTTGCACTAGGTATAGGAAATCATTGATGTGTGTATGATTACGCACTGAAAATGTGTGTGTAAAGATAGCAAAGACTTTCATTCTTCACAGCTAAACACACCCTTTGTCCCGCAAATTGTAGTTATCACTCCAGACCCATTCATCCAGATACCTACAATCGCGGCCATAATTAGTTGGAACATCCATGTAATAATGACCCTTTCGTGCGTTCCCGTTTGCGCAAAATGTACACTATCAAAACATTGCTGTCTTTGACGGAAGGCTTTCCTAAACATTAATAACTCCCCCCTCCCCACTGGGCAATGTTGGCCCTTCCCAGTATCCCGTAACCCGAAAATCATGTTTCAACATTGATCCAGGGGGAGAGGGGGAGTTTTTAAACACACGTATAAAAGTGTTCCAACAATATTGGCCGAGATTGTAGGTGGCTCGTTCAATTCAGATAGCACAGAGTTATGACGTGCAGTAATCACACACACCTTCCCATATGTTTAAAATCTCTCTTAGAAAATATATCTTGTCTAAATTGATTTTCCTTTTTTTCTTCTTCTATCATTCCACAGCAAATAAATCACCACGACCAAGATCAGCTATTTTTGACTCATTCTTTCCCAGTGCAGCATCCCGAAAGGGCGTTGACCCTTCGGCGAATGCCACCAAGAAAACTCGCACTCCTGCATTAGACTTACTCAAACAGCAGCAAAAACTATCGACGCTCATGCGCAATATGGCGCAGGGCCGACATCCAAAGAAATCGGACAGTCGGAGAAGAGACATTGATGAGGATAGTGAGAATTCCTCGAGATATATACCAAAGCCCTCCCCCGATAAGAAGACTAGGCACACATCACAGAGCAAACCATTGGACATGGATCTAACTGATTTCATGAAGTATAAGAGTGACATTGGCACGCGTGTTAGGAACCGTCATATTCCTTGTTCCGGAATTGTCACTTTACATCTCTACGGAGGGCGTAAGATGGCGCCCTCGTTAGCGTCCAAAAAGGACACCCGTGATCTGTACGCAGTCATAGAAGTGGACTCGGTGCACAAAGCTCAGACGGCGACGGTCACGGGGAAGGACGAATTCTGTTGGGATGAAAGGTTTGAAATTGACTTGGAAAAATCGCACGATTTGAGTGTGATGATGTACAGTTATAACAGCTGGGAGCCGGATGCGCAGCGTAAACCGTGTAATAAAGGAGTGGTAAGATTCTCGCAATTATTAATGCAGGCCAAAACCAAAGATGAAGTGTTTAAATTGGGGCTGAGGATGGAGCCAAGAGGCATTATGTACATGGTATTGACATTCACAGAGCGTCACGCCACGTTAAAGCGTGTGCCATCGTTAGATCGCAAGGGACTCTTCGGTGTTCAATTGGACGTTGTTGTGCAGCGTGAAAACTCTGGGTGTAACATACCAGTAATTGTACAGAAGTGCATTGGCGAGATAGAGGACAGAGGATTGAACTATGTAGGTGTGTATCGTGTGTGTGGCTCAGCCAAGAGGAAAAAGAGGTTACGTGAAGAGTTTGATACGTCGAGCATAATGGTAGACCTCTCACGGGATAACTATCCAGATATCAATGTCATTACGGGTAAGTTGTTGGGTTGTTTTGTGTTGATTTGTTTGTATATTTATTTGTTCTAGACAGAGCTACATTGTGGGAGTAAAAATAAGTACATGCGATACGTTGTGGGCATTTTGGCACGTTGTGGGGTACCCCCACAATCAAGCCTCCAATTAAGCCAGTCTGGACCAGGAGCCACATATTTGGAAAACGTGGCTCCTGGTCCTCTAATTTTCTAGTGAACCAGGAGCCATTTCAATAGAACCAGGAGCCATTTTCAAAAAGCATCAAAATGCTAATGTATTGATTTTTTCTGCAGCTTAAAATAAATGTTTATATTAAACGAGTTATGAGCATTTAAACATTTCCTTTAACATTGTCTTTCAATTGAAAAAAGAAACTTTAAATCCAAATATATCCCTTACCCTTAAGTATGTTACCACATAATTGATACGCCCTGAAAGTATAGTTGATTAGGGATAATAAAAAAAAATTGGAAAGGATTGCCCATCCACCAGCCCCCCCCCCCCCCCCCCCCCCCATGGACCATGTTACCCCACCCATGACGTCACGTCAGCAGGGCCCATGGACCATGTTACCCCACCCATGACATCACGTCAGTAGGGAATTCCCTTGTTTTTATGAATGAATAAACATGTGTGTTCATTTACCAAATATGGTTCATTATGTAAATAACATTGGGTTATCAAACTAGGCAACCCCTTACTTTTGTGGTCAATTACTCATGCTGGGGATTCCCTAAACATGCGCTCCCCAATATTAATATATTACATGCTAGAATGCTTACTTCACAATAGCGACAGGGTCTGGAATACACTAATTAATCATCAATTTAAAAGAGGTATTTAATCCACAATAAAAAACTGAGAACCTTCAATGAATGAATAAAGATGAAAGATATGGAAAATAAAAAGCAAACATGCGAATGGTTTAATATTAAATATTAGTTTTGATGGTTTTGGCGACTGCGCCGCCGCCGGTGTATTTTGAGAGCTGGGGAATCCCTTTTCTAAATGTAAACAAGAGCGATGTTGTTGTTGATCCATCGTAGCAAAAAGTTTGAAGTTCATTAATTCTGACGTAACACCGTATTCCCGGTATCTTTTTTGTATCCGATGTATCGCAGTAAATTGGTTGGTCCCTAAATGTTCAAAACCTCGTGCGAATGGCGCGATCGGAATTTCGGAAGAGAAAAAATCTTTGACATAAAAAAAAGCTGAATTACGGCAGCTCTTAATTGGAATATAATGAACATCATGAAACCTCTTGATCCTGAATAACTTGCATAATTAATATGCTGTGATGTAGGTAAGAAAATCGGACTAAAAAGTAAGCTTATTTACTTTTAAAATATAATTCAAGGAGCGATATTTTGGGGTGGTTTTTCAGTCATGACATTTTTACTATTGCGTGAGCTGAGTGACAGCATTTGGTTTATTTTCGCGCGATTTCTCGGTTTTTGATTTCTAATACTAATAGCGAAATCTCGGGTTTGTTTGTTTGTTGTTTAAACGGTCAGTCCGTACGGACACGCGCTAGTTTAATACTAGTTGTATTCAAGCAAGATTTGGTTAGCTTTTAGGTATTTTTGATTGAGCTCAAGCAATGAACAATCTTCACTTCTAGTCCTTTAAAAATAAAGGCAAATGACCGGGCGTCGGGTACGAAAATTTGCCGGCGCTTAGGTATGTATTTTTGGGAAATACCAGGCGCCAAAACTCGGGGACCAGGGGGTAAAAAGCGCCCGCTTAATTGGAGGCTTGCCCACAATGTGTCGTTTCCAGGTGCTTTTAAATGGCTTCTAGAGGGTATACCCTACATGTATAAGTGATTTGTTGTCTTTATGGGCGTATTTTTTCGAACTCCCAGAATGTCGATTTCTGCATCCAAACAAACAAACAAAGGGAAGCCCATAGGGTATGTTAGTACATGTTTGGTTTGTATGTATTGTGGGCGTACTCCCACAATGTAGGTTTTGCAGGTATGTTTGTTTGTTTGTTTACTTGCAGACCCGGACCGACCCACCCTACTTGCAGTGACAGGTCCGTCCGCCCGTAAAACAGGGGTTTGTTTATTCATTGCCTTACCAGACATACATGTACAATGTTGGGTATTTTATAGGTGACAATTGACATTGTTGGATGTTGTTTTATTGCAGGGTTAACCTCCTATTAGGGCTGTGAATGCACGGGTAGTTTCGTACCCGGGTACCCGTTTTTCGGGCGGGTACCCGAAAATAGACACTAACATTTTTTTAATTTTAAATTCAAGTACAAAATTTTTTCCCCAAAATGACACATAATGGGGTCAATAGAGGTCATTTGGGGACAAATTTGTACTAAAAAAAAAAAAAAAAAAATCCTTTCTTACATTTCGGGTATTCGGGTACCCAATTTGGTACCCCGGTACCTGGAATAGCGGGCGAATACCCGTGTTCCCGGGTATAAGTCACAGCCTTACCTCCTATTGCAGTTGGTCTGAATGTACTCTGGGTTAAATAATAGCATAAAATAATACCCCTTTATAGGCAAAAAACCCTGGGGTTAATAGCATAAAAAAATACCCCTTTAGGCAACAACAAAAACCCTGTTCTACAGGCAGACAAGAAATCCACACTCCCTGTGTTGCAGATTCAAGCCATGTATTCCATGGGGGGGGGTATGGATTTTAACTGGAATAGCCCAATAGATGACCCATACTTGACATAAAATAACTTACATACTACTATAATACATGTACATGGTATGGGGTCACTCGGGGGTCGATTAAGGCCATAATATATACATGACTTTGAAAAATAATGTTTAAAACAAATAAAATAACGATTTTTGTTGTTGTTTTTTTTTGGGGGGGGTATTTAATTTTTTTTTTTAAATACCTGGTCGGGGCTTCAGTACACGGTCGGTCGGACATGGATAAACAAACAACTTTTTTTTTGGCCTTATTCACTGCCAGGTTAACCTCCTAAAACAGTTGGTCTGAATGTCCTCTAATAGGGTTAATAGCATCAAAAAATACCCCTTTAGGCAACAAAAAACATGTTCTATTGGGCAAACAAGAAATATACTCTCCCTGTGTTGCAGATCAAGCCATGTCTTCCATGGGGAGGGGGGGGGGGGGGGTATGGATTTCAACTGGAATAGGTGTGATGATTTGAAATGAAATGTTCACTTACAGACATTGTTAGTGTCACTCACAGAGTCTAATACAGTCCTGGTCTAATACAATGTAAGCTACCCATGCATGGCGTGTAAAACTTTGCGAAATAAGGGTGTCTTTCACAATTAATTGCAATTCTCTGAACCCTAAGGGACGCACCATTTGATTTTCAGGGGAATTTTTTTGTTGTTGATTGTCGTAAGGGGGGGTTGTTTTTTTTGCGCGACAATTTTTTTTTTTTAATGTATCCATTCATATTGAGTTGGGTGGGGGTAGAATTTTTTTAAATTTTTTTAAGTCATCAGGGGGGGAATTTTTTGTTTGTTTGGCCTGCATAGAGGGGGAATTTTTTTCTTTCCGAAAACTTCCTACCCCCCTACCCCCCCCCCCCCCCCCCCCCCCTGAAAATCTAATGGTGCGTCCCTAACCCCGCAAATCACAAACAGTCTGCAAGGAACTAAAAAACTCCATATTCACAATCACATTTTGCATTCGGGATCACGAGAATTTCACCAAACGTGTCATGCATGATCGTCAATGAATTGGATCACGCAGCAAACTTTGAGACAGGCATATTGATAGCAGACAATGCAAAGTTTCTTTAGGCCACCCCCAAAAAAATTGTTTGATTGTCCTCGTCTGCCTGACCCTCTAAATCCTTCCGAAAATTAAAGGGTTTAGAAAATAAAAGTACTCATGAAAATATTACAGACTACACACTTTTCCCAACCTACAGTACCTACCTAAACATAGACAATCAAATAAAATAAAAATTGTTGGCCTTACTGACTGCTTAATCATTAAACTAGAACATGCTTTCGTCGCTTTTCTGTCAAAACTTTATATGTTTTACCAGCCCTTCAACATGTATAAAAGTAAAACTGCCCAACGGTTATGCATACCAAGTGTTGCTTTATACATGTTCAGTGGGCAAGAGCACTTACAAGGTTTTATGAGATGTCTTTTTTGGCCCTTGAACATGTTTAGAGCAGACTACCCAAAGATTATATAGGATGTATTACTTTATACATGCTGAAGGGCCAGACAGAGATACAAGGTTTGACAGAACAGCGATGCTTTGTGTCTTATTCAAAAAAGGTAGTAAATTAAACAAGCATGTGATTTCACAAAAAAAGGGAGTATATTTTAGCACCAATTATTCATTTTGTTGAGAAAAAGGGCGGTATTGTTTACACTAAGAAAAAGGTGTTATCAATTCCTTTCCATGTACAGTATGGGTACCCAAAATTTAAAGTCCATTTTGACAAAATTCACACCTTCTGGTTGTCTCCTTTATCCATAAATAAACATAACTAGATATATTTATCTTCCATTTATATGGTACATGTATACCTTTTAAGTTATACATTACGGTTTAATACGGAAGATAGCTTTTCCCCCTGAAATTTCTATTTCCATTTTTTTTTTATAGAGCAAACTAGCGAAATCGCACCTGGTCTGGATCTGTTTATTGGGGTTTTCCAGTGTGTATTTGCTTAAATACAGGCATAGGTTCACAACAATTACATTCTACATACATGTGTTATGCTAGCATCCCAGGAGTGAGGTTCCTACTGTGTAAAAGCTTCAGGCAATTGAACTTGAACTTAGGCCCGTGAAAAAATAAACTACGTTTGCTATAACAGGAAAGGTCCCTAAAAAGCATGTTTATATGAAAGTGTAGTTTTACAGTTCAGAAAGCGGAAAGTGGGTTATGCACTTTGGCAACACAGATTCAAGGAGATGTTATTGTTGGAAGTTTGGTATCACAATAGTTCTGAAAGTTTTCTTTATCCAAATATGTTTTCAGTTTTATGGACTGCAAGTTCGGTAACAATATTACATCCTTGATGATGTGCAATGTGGCAATGCGCATCCTCTTTCTTTCAAGTCCAATGCTGGCTTGAAATCAAAATTACAATGAATCCAACCATGGTCATGAAATTGACCATTTTGGAGAAAATTATAAAAAAACACGTTTTTTAACCCATTTCTATAATTGTATGAGGAATATAATAAAATTAGTATGACAAATTTGACAAATTTGACAAAATATATTTTGAGTTATCTTTACAGAACCTAAAATGGGTCAAAAAACGTGTTTTTTTATAATTTTCTCCAAAATGGTTGGATTCATTGAACCCTTTCCTGTAAAAAAATGTATACTTTTATCTAGATTAAATGAATAATGAAGAAGTAACGGCAGTTTTACAGAGGCTGAACCTGAAGGTGCACATCCCCCTTAAGGTAACGAGCTGGAAGGGATGATATATATACTTAATCTTTCAAGCCTTAGTGGTGGTCCAGAAATGAAAGACTCATTTCCTCGCTCGACCAGGATTTAAACCAGGGACCTCCCAAACACCAGACAGATGCTCTGTGATCGGAGCATAACACTTTCCACGCGGCTATTAGTTTTACCATATTCATAACAGATTTTTCCGAAACGGTTCCCAATTTTTGTTCATTTGAAGTCTATCTCAAGGATAACCGAACTAATGCTAGGCATGTTTGTACTTATTTCAATGTATTTCTCATGGTGATTCCAAATATGGTAATGAAATTCAATAATCGTGACATTTTTAAAACATTTTTAAATATTGGAATGTCGTCGGCAGAAGCCTGTCGCATGGAAAGTGTTAAGGACAATTGTTATCGAAGCGTTAGAAATGCATCTAAATGTTTAGGGTTCAAATTCACATTGCTCCTGCGCCTAGCAACAAGCATGATGGAGCTAAAATCTACAATGTTTTACAACACGCAGTCATTCCTTTTTCTTGCCAGGTGAATACGACAAACAATTTTTTCTTTAATCCATAAAGATGCATGAATCATACAATGTCCTGCTGGCACACACATGTAAAAGCTCAAACCAAAATATTATGTTAAACTGGTTATATATAATTCAATCAGCACCAAGGGTTAAAAGAGAGATTTTTACCCTCTTGTGGTCTTGTATAGCACTTTCACAGGCTTCTGAGCAGGGTTGGATCTTCAGATTTTTTTTCAACCAGCCAGTCGGGCAGGTAACTCAATAAAATACCTGCCCAACAGAAATTCCACCAGCCAGTGTAACACACTTAAAAATTGTTGAACTCACAGTGTAATTACCCCGGGTGAGGGGGGGGAGCACTCAACTTTTTTTGGGGTAGGGGTGTGCTGCCCAGGGTCTCAAAAAGGGGGGCTACAGAACTGAACTGAGTGGATTTTATGACGAAAAATAGGGTCTTAGGAACTTGATTTTTTTTCAAAAAAGTAGGTCTTGAGAACTGGCCTGTAGTTGAATAGCAAGAACGCAAAATTTGATTTTTTTGTTTTGTTTTAGAATGCAAAATTTTCAAAGAATTGGGGCTTTGGAACTCAATATTTCGTGATTTTTGAATTTTCAATAAAATTGGGGTCTTTTAAGACAATAGAACTGATGCAGGCTCAAAAGGGGGGGTCATAAGAGCTAGCAGCAGAGGGTGAAAAAGGGGTCTTCAACACGGCACATACACTGAAAACGAAACCTGGTTTGCCCTACTAAACAAAACTTAGTTAAAACTATGTCAAGTACGACTAACTTATAACTAGTACGGCTAGAGGTTGGACTAAACTATATATTAGTACGTTAGGATGTACTAGGTGCTGGACTATCAAATATACTAGTTCAACTTTGACCTTTCTAATATAATAAACTAGTTAAAACATGCCCTACTAACCCTTACAGCCCCGGATCCCATGAAATCCCATTTCCCAGCCTCCTGGTTCCACCTGGCGCTGAGGTTTTTGTCTGAAATAATGGCCCCGGGCTATATAGCTGGGCGAATACACTCGCCCAGCACAGCTTCCCCCGTGGCGCAGTTGGTAGAGTGTCCGCCCGCCAACCGAGAGGTCGTGGGTTCAAACCCCGGGGCGTGGCACCTCTTGTTGTGTGTGCTTTTTTCGCTTGAAAAAAAATTCGTTGGAAAATCCACCGGGTGGGTTAGGGTTAAGGAACGATTTTTTTTCTTCTTTTTAATTTTCACTTTTTTTCTCTAATTTTACCCTGATTAACCCTTACAGCCCCGGATCCCATGAAATCCCATTTCCCAGCCTCCTGGTTCCACCTGGCGCTGAGGTTTTTGTCTGAAATAATGGCCCCTGGCTATATAGCTGGGCGAATACACTCGCCCAGCACAGCTTCCCCCGTGGCGCAGTTGGTAGAGTGTCCGCCCGCCAACCGAGAGGTCGTGGGTTCAAACCCCGGGGCGTGGCACCTCTTGTTGTGTGTGCTTTTTTTGCTTGAAAAAAAATTCGTTGGAAAATCCACCGGGTGGGTTAGGGCTAATATAATCGAGTGCTCTACTAATATATTGGGTGTTCTACTAATGGTCTCTACTAACCAAAATTATGTCAAGTACGACTATTTTTTATCAGTCAGGCATACTGTACTAAAGCTTTTACTAGTTCAGCAGATTGAACTAGCATGTTCAGCTAGCTTGCCTAACTAAGCTAAAATACGTCGATCAAAATGGAAAGTTACGTGAAAATATCATATTTCTCAATGTTTTTTTTAATAAAGTTGTTTGTTATAATTTAAAATGAGATCGTAAAGCGTCATGCAAGGTAGGTAGGATTTTGTATGGTCAATTTTAAATGGTGTGTTTTGTACACACTTGTGCACATCGTCTGAGGTATGATGATCAGGTCTAGTGTATGTTTTATGTAGTCTGCAAAATTTTGCACCATTGGCATTGCATTACATTGCAAACTGGGCCAGTTCACGATGACCATACAAAATCCTGTCTAACTTGCATGACGCCTTACGATCTCACTCAAATTATAACAAACAACTTTATTATAAAAACAACGTTGAGAAAAATGATATTTTCACGTACCTTTCTATTTTGATCAGTATTTAACTCGGCAATCAGTCCCAGCTCAGTCCCCCACATGTAACATAAAGCGATGCACGATGTCGTCTGAGCTGGCTGACGCAATGCATGTGATCAAAACGGCGGTAAAATTCAACTTTAGTACAACCAGGGACTCGTACGTCGTGAAACGTTAGTAGGACGTCTTTCACGATGAATCTAATTTTCATTTATTAGTACAGCAGACAAATTTGGAATAGTTGAGCATGTCCAGCTAACAATTTACTTCGATCCATATTGTATTTGTCAAGCATATTAGTTTGACACCGAGTCGTCCATTAAAAACTAGTTCACCCAGTGTAACTAAGCTTAACTATTAGTCCTACTAAACAATGGCTTAGCTCAGCCTCCAAAATACGAGTTTGTGTTTTCAGTGTACCTATACCCTTTTCCAATGTTGGTCTGTAAGGGGTAATTGTATGCAAGGAAAAGGTATTCATGACCATTTACGACCAAATGTAAGCCCGGATAAAGGGTAAGCCCGGTGTTGCAATAATTGATGCTTCTTTTTTATTTTAAAAGGGTGTTAAATTAAAAATAGCTCAAGATGGCACAAAAAGGGGTGGTTATACATGTATTTAAGGCGACAGTAAAAAACACACCCCTGTTGTAAAGGCAGTCACGGTTTGTTGGTTCTTTTTGTTCTTTTTATTATTTTCCCAGGATCATAAAAATCTGTAAAAATTCAAAAAAATCTGTTAACATTTTGCTGTGTTTTTTTTAGCAAATTTATTTGGGGGATTAGTATTCATTTGAGACCTGTCATCACAAAATGAGAGTTAAGTCGGAAAATTAGATTCTGAGGTTTATCCAGATTCAGAATGCCCAGAAAACAAGCTTTAAAATGATATGCAACCTGTCATAATTCCTCAATGTATTCCTGATCAAAAATCAAATTGAAAGACAAAAATTCCTTTGTTTTGTATTGTTTTTTGGCATGTTCATTAGACCATATCTCCATGTGGTGACAGTTTTCATTTGCGCATGAACAATTTGCTCACTGATTTCTACACAAATGTGTCGGTCAGGCCCGTACACAACAGCGTTTGTTTTTGATGTGGCCAAAGTCCCAAATATCTGTGATTTTGTATTAAAAAGTGGTCATTTTTCACCAACAAAATAAACGTAATAAATATAAGAGGACCTGACGTTTCGATTCTAACAGAATCTTTATCGAAGGTAAAATGACAGAATACAACATATACACACCATATATATAGACAGAGGAACAATGGGCAGGAAGTAAAGTGACAGATGGATGAATGGGGGGAAGGAAATTCAAACTTGACAGCTGATTGATGAAGTGGATAATGAAACAAAAGGATGATATAGACAAAGGGGGGATTAAAAAGTAAAAGGCAAATAGGTATTTAGAGGGAAATTTGGAAAAAATAAACATGAAAAGGGTGTGTTTTCAAGGTCTCATTATATAAATACTAATATTAAAAGTTTTTGGGAAACTCTAAACCTTTGTCAAAGTAATTCAAAACGCCCCTTTTTACTCAACATCTCCAATATTTTGGGCATTAATCCTTTTTTGCGACATCTCGAGAAGTTTTAATTTACGACCCTTTTCAAGCAGTGTTTAAAATTTACCGGTAAATTATAAATCGCGGTTAATTAACCGGTTAATTAACGTTAATTAGCGGTTAAATTGGTAAATTATGATGAAAAGTCATAGTATGATTTTCGATTTACTGACAAGTTTGTCATCGTTATACCCATGACCATGTATTAAAATATGAACAGGTAAATGTTTTCTTCTTCTTCTTTGGCTTTATACATGCAATTTAAGCCTTAGGTTCAATCAGTTTTACTGTTTAGAAATATATCAACAACCGACACTGGTGGGTGTTCATATTTTTTTGTGAACTTTTTTATTCCAAACAACGACCTCTTTCAAAAGTCACAGTTTAGGTTATCACTATATCAGCCTGTAATCTGTATGAACATGCAGTAGGCTACTGTGAACATGTAAGTTATGTAACCTCCATAGCCATTTACATATATGATACTCAGTCTTTTCTTAATAAAAAAGGTTTCCTTCCAAAATACATAGATTTAAGGGGGGACTTAAGGAAGTCACTTTTCGAATTTTGTGAGTGCTGTAATTATTGAACTATGACTCAAATGTAAATAAAAGTATACAAAAAGTGATTTTTTGTGTGTGTGATTTTCTCAAAAGTAAACATTTTTGGTCAAAATTGACGCAAAATTTGGATTCTCTGATTCATTTCCTTTCCAAAAAGGTATACTTTTATATGCATTTGATTAATAGTTCAATAATTACAGCACTCACAAAATTCAAAATATAAAATCAAAAACGTCCTTGAGTCCCAAATTTGGTTAGGGTTAGATAGATACACTTTGATTTTAAGTAAAGAATAACTTGGGTATGATTATATGAAGGCACACTGTACCAACTACTTTGATTACTACTTTCTTTTCTTTTTTTAAATAAATGATTAACTGAATAGTATATTAATTAAACATATATGCAATACAAACACTTTATTTAAGAGTTTCTAAATCTGAGAGAAATCCTACAGTAAAAATAGTATTTATTTTGAAAAAATTGCCAATTACAAGGCTAGTTTGGAAACAGTATCTATTAGGTATATTTTGGTGGCATTATATTCCTTAAAGTACTGCATCTACATCTATAGTACACTAAGGATACTGTGTTTTGCATAGAATGGTCCCAGTGAACAAATTACTGATCTACTTAAATGTTTCAAAGTGTCAAAATAATTGAAAAATATAATTTACCTATTTTACCACCGGTAAAATATGGTGCGGTTAATTAACCGGTTATTTAACCGGTTAAATTGCGGTTAATTAACCGACTTAGAACACTGTTTTCAAGTAATACATCGCGAAGTATGTTCACACAGTCGGAAATTAAAATATTGCATTGACTTTCCCTTCTATTTGGTTGAAAATGTAAGCTGTTGTCATAAGTAAGTAACTTTTCATGACTCGAAATACATTCACTACCAAACGGATATTAAGATTGTATATGCCATGTTTTCTGCCTTTGAAGACTGCATGTTACAGACTACCAGGTCAACGACCCAGGGCTGGAAAAATGTATATTTCCCGGGAAGCAAACAAAATAATTTCCCTCCAAATACCCATCCCTCCAAATATGCAAATTTCCCTCAAAATATGCAAATTTCCCTCAAAATACCAACATTTCCTGGGAAAAAGCTTCCCGAATTCCACATTTTTTCCAGGACTGCAACGACTTTCACCCTGTATAACCATAAAGAGTAGGGTGTTCACAGTATGCCCTCCCTCAACTCAAACCAATGATATTGATATAGTCAATATATGCTAAATCAAATTTTTTCGGTCAACTAAATAAAAGCTAACATTTGGGCTCATCGCGTAGAGTTATGCGGCAAAAGTGACTCCATATACTAGTGCGCGCGGATATGTGAGACAGATCTTCTTCTATTTTGTTGGCCTTAATTTTGATAAATATTTTGATTGCCTCTATTATGTGTGTCAGGTATGCTGAAGGATTACTTGAGGGAACTACCAGAACCTCTCTTCACCAACAAACTCTGCAGCGAACTTTTAGACACCTTCAGTAGCAGATCATTGGAAGACCCGATCTGTAACGGAGAGCTTCTTTTGAATATGATCTTATCACTGCCACCCCCAAATAAAGTAAGTGTTTTATTGTCAAATATACCCCATACATGTACACAATGAGAGTGAATACAGGAAATCGGTGTGGCACTACCTGCCTATCTTACAGTGGTTCTGATTGGTTTATTGCAAGATATACTCATTTGAAAAGCCAATTAAAATGCAGCTTGTAAAATATTTCACTCCAATCTTTACCAGGGATACAATTATTCTAACACTGTCTCTGATTGATGCAATAAATGATGTATCTATCTTTCTGACCAATCGGGCGGTAGTTCTCAGGGGGTTAATGACTGAATGTACCTTTAAAACATCCCAACGGAAACATATCTTTGTGATTATCTCAGGCCTCAATTTTGCAGAGCTGATGAGAAAAATAAGAGCTTTCTTCTGATACCAACAAATCTCAATTCTGATGGGGTTGAGTGAAAGAGAAGCAATGGGTTGAGCCGCACCCCTTGACACTTTCCACTCGGTTATTAATTTTACCATATACAAAACAGATTTTTCAGAAACCTTTCACAATTTTCAAAGCCTATCTCAAGGATTACTGACCCAATACTAGGCATGTTTGTACTTATGTCAATGCATTTCTCATGGTGATTCTGAATGTGTTAATGAAATTAAATAATTTTGACATTTTTGAAACATTTTGTGAAATTTTGGAATGTCGTCTGCAGCTGCCTGCCGCGTGGAAAGTGTTAACACTTTCCACCGGGGCTGCACTACCTGCCCGCACACCCGTGGCGGGTAACTTATGCGTCGGGCGGGTAACTTTTCAAATATACACGCCCGGCTGGCCAGTAAGAATTCTACTGTTGGTAAATGAAGATTACTTGTTTGGCTGGTAAGTTTACAGTTGGGCTGGGAACTTTTACGGCTGGCTGGTTGGAGAAAAAAGAAAGGTACACCCCTGCTTTCCACTCGGTTATTAATTTTACCATATACAAAACAGATTTTTCAGAAACCTTTACCAACTAACTGCATAAATATTAGGCAGATATTCAATAAAATTTACATTTTTGAAACATTTTGAGACATTTTGGAATGTTGTCTGCAAACGCCTGCCGCGTGGAAAGTGTTAATAATCATAATCATATTTTGATGTAAAGTTTCAGCAGATGTTATTAACAATTTACAAAAATGTCTTCAATCCCTGATTTCATTAAGTGTATTCCATAGTGACATATACAGTCTGCAAAAACTGCAATTAATTTGTCGTCTTTCAGAATAACCAATTTGATTAAGAAACAAAATGTTCGCATCTATTTGATAAAAGCATGCATGCAATAACTATGGCAAAGCCAAATTGCCACCAAATTATATCGCGCCTTAAAGACACATCCATTGTGTTACGACCAAACAATACAGGTCCGAGTGAATTGTTCAAAGAGAAAAGATAGCTATTTTTAAACCCAACGTGAATATTTCATTTGCAGTCTAAGGCCAAGTAAAAAAATAAAGCAGTTTCTCATCCCCTCGTGCACCATTTTTCAGGAATTCTATAATTTCTTTTTCTTTTTCTTTCATTCTTTCCACAACTTTTTTGTTAAAATATATGAAAGGCTGACATCTTGGTAATAGATTTGCTTTAGTCCAATGAGCATTTTAAAGCAGGTATTGTGTTAACCCCCCCCCCCCCCCCCCCCGAATCATTAAATAAAACAATTTTACAAAGGCCTCATGCTCTTCAAGTTACGCAACCAATCATGCAATACACGCTTGTAATGGTGATTTTACATTGTTTACTTAAAAAAAAGAGTGCCCTACCCCTCCTTTTTTTCAAAAGTTAGGATGAGAAACTAGTTTTTATTTTTATTTGGCCTAATGTTATGGGCTAGCTCAGCAAGTATACAGACAGGCAGGTTCTTGGATGCAGCTTGTAACATGTATGTACATGCACGATACTTCTGCTATTGCGATTGCTGTAGTGGATGGCGGTGGGTGGATAGATGGTTGCAGCGCACACAGCCAGTTTATATATTCGTAAATCGCAGTATTTTTGTTGGTTTAAATTTAGGTTATTGTAGATACACATGGATAGGTTACATCGACATAAGCCGAAGAACAAAACACCCTGTTATACATACCCGACCAACCTATTTTTTCCCTTTTTTTTAAATTTGCTCAACCAACCTATTTTTTCCCCTTTTTTATTGAATATTTTTATGTTGTTAAAATGTTTGATATTACTGAAAAGATTTTCCCGACAATGTACCGATGATTATGAGCTCGATTTTTATTTTGCGCTGCTTTTGGGACCCGGGGGGTCAGATTTGGTTTGGTCGGGGGTGTGCCGCTGGAGATTCAAAACCCCTACCCATTTCTAAGGGCAATTTAGGGGTTTTGCTTCATTTTAGACCAAATTTTCGCGAAAATAGACATACAGGACCCACGTCTAAGGATTTTTCAGTTGAAAAGCCTACCCATGGCTAAGGATGTCTCATGAAAAAACGACCCACTGGAGCGGCACGTCCCCGTATGCCTTACATACGTGAGTACCCCCCCCCCCCAAACCCGGGTTTGGGACTCTCCACATTCTCATGTTTGTACCTCCACATCAACAACAACAAAACAACCTGTCCGAACAACAGACCCTACCTGAGAGGTTTGTTTGCCCATATAACAGGCGTGGGGTTTTTGGTTGCCTAAAGCGCCATCTTTTTGTAGGTTTACATTTTAGTGATTACTGAGAGCCATAGATTTTGCGGCGCAATATTTTTACAATTGCTGAAGAGCTTGGAAAATTCAAGTGGTAATTTTTGTGGTGATTTATTTTTTGCATGATTTTAAATTTGTGATATTTAGAGTAGAGTAGCTTACTGCCAAAGAAATTGTCATTCTCATTTTCACTCCAGGAGTTGTTACATAACATAGGGGGAAAACACTTAAATTTGACAAAATGTGACACTGCATATCAAAACCAGGCGGAATTGGGCAGAGTTATGAATGGAGAAAAATGCCAAAAATGTTTCGGGGGTTATGTTTGTCAATTTTTAGATTCTCATGATTTCAAAATGCTAGTCATGTCAAAAAATAGCTGTACAAATTTCAAACTGAAATTTCATCGGGAAATAATATTTTTAATTGTTTATTCTTATTTCTTTCTTTATTATTTACCTTGTTTTATGAAAATTTTAATGGATGTTTTCTATTTTTTAACATTTCAGGTAGTCCAAATTAAAAATGTTACAACTCGAATTAGGAATGTCCAATTTCAATAAAACAAGTGGTGTTGTCAAGTGCAAAGCCTTTATTTTTATAATACATCAATAACTCAATTTTGAACTCCTGCCCAATTGTGCCTGGTTTTGACACGCGGCGTCACAAATACTAAAAACATTCTCAACAATGTTCTAATTCAGAAAAACCCTAAACCTAACTGACCTCCATGAGCTTCCATGTAGTTATTTGATATAAAGATTGGCCAGCAGGGTTGTCTCCACGCCGGTCGGGTGTAGCTGGCCGACCGGCACTAAATGTGACACGGTCAAGAGGAATGAGTCGGATGTCGACCCTGGACGAAAATTAGTTTTTAATACTGTTTTAAAGGAGACACCTAGAGCTTTCAGAAACTGAAAACCCCATGTCGATACGACGTTTTGTTCCAAAGTTATGTCAAATTGTATACATGAATTTCCATCAAAATTTATGTAAGCCGCCATTTTGAATTGGCTATATCTCAATTTATGATTCCCCGACATCCGACTCATTCCTCTTGATCGCGTCACAAATAATAAAAAAACGGCACTAAAAAATAAAATAAAAATTGTATTTTTTTTCTTCTTTTTTCTATTCTACATGTGGATAAAATCATTATAAACTGCCACATAAAATAAGAAATTATGTGGCAGGAACCCCCAAATAAGCCAAATTGCATTACATAAAACCTAACAAAAACCTAAACAGGCCCCTGGACCCCGCGCCGTGATCCGCTGCGCTCCGTTCGCTTCACTCACTTCGCTCGCCATCAGTAAAATTAGCCGGCACTCAAATTGCCCTGGAGACAACCCTGTTGGCCAGGTATCAACAAATGATTTGATGGATGCACTTCAATGGGTTAAACTTGATAAAAGATAGCATAATCACCTTTTACTAATTGTGTATAAATGTAAAGGAATTTAAGTCCATCATACTTTATCGATGCAGTTTGAATTTGTTCATAGTAGCCATTCTCATGTAACAAGAAATCACACTAGTAATACTTTGGTTGTACCGATATTTAAGTCTAACTCAGGTATGTGAACGTTTCATGTTAAGGCAGCATATGCCTGGAACAACTTGCAATCAACAATCAGAACCGAGCTTGAGAATATGTCAGTGCAACAATTTAGAACAAAGATCCATGGAATTTAAATGTACAGAAGCTCAAAATCGCGAAAATAAAAACAAGCAAAATTGTTCAAAATGTGCGAAGCGCGAAAATTTCTATGCGCGAAAATTTCCACTTTTACACTATCTTGCTGCAAAGAGAGATGGAGATGAGGTTTGCGTGGGTAGATGGCCCACTACCTTGTCATTTAGACTTAACCCAAGTCTCCCTGATTCGTCTGACTGCCTTGTCATTTAGACTTAGCACAAGTCTCCTTCATGGTCACAAGACTAACACAATTCCTTATAAGATGGTTGAATGTTGCGTTGGTGACAATTAATGATCGATTATTGATCTTTTAATTTATTATCAATTAATGATTGTAATTGATTGAATGATAATTATGATTTGTTAATTATTGATTATTGATTGTTTTCTTTTATTAGAAATTTGGTGCCCTGATGCTGGACCATCTAATAGCAATTAGCTTTATTGAATTTATTGAATGCAAAGCTTTTTATTGAAATTATTGATTATTAATATATTTTTTCCCTAAATAAACTGCTCACAAAAAGTATCGAAACACTTAGAAATGATCCAATATATAACGGCTCGAAAAGGTATGCATTAATCGAAGCAAATAACCAAGTGCATAATTTTGTTCTGCGTATTTTGACAGCTCAATCGTTGAGATACGATGTTGCGGAGCGGAGTTATTGTCATTTCAATGATCGTGGGTCCAGTTTCCAAGGTGACACTCATCCCTATTGAAAATCACGAATCTGATCATTCTAAATAGTAATGCAAACCTCTTTCTATAGGGTGATTGTCACTTTTGAAACTGGACCCACGACCATTGAAATGACAATAACTCCGCTCTGCAACATCGTATCTCATCGATCGAGGTGTCAAAATACGCAGAACAAAATTATGCACTTGGTTATTTGCTTCGATTAATGCATACCTTTTCGAGCCGTTATATATTGGATCATTTCTAAGTGTTTCGATACTTTTTGTGAGCAGTTTAGGAAACTGGACCATCAAAAAGCAATAATAGCTAACTTTATTATTTATTGAATTTATTGAATGCCAAGTACTAATCAGATATCAATTATTGATTTATTATTGATTATTGATCTTTTTCCCTTATTAGGAAACTGGCACTCTGATGCTGGACCATCTAAAGGCAATAGCTAACCTGAGTGAGGTCAACAAGATGAACCCATATAACCTAGCCGTCTGTTTCGGACCGGTCTTAATGAGCGCTACATCAAGCACTGCCATAGTGCTGTCAACTAGTGGGAAAGATAAACGAAACAAGAGTACCAAGGACAGTGGGAGGACGGACGGAGGAAGGAATTCCGCTGATTATGAAAAACATATCGAGGTGTTACAGAGCATGATAGAGATATGGCCTGGCAGGAGAGGTTGGTACAATTATTTCAAAAATATGGCTGTTCAATTTACTTGTGTAACCCCCTATACAGTGCTCAGCAAAAAGTACCTTTACCAGGTAGTGTATATGTGACGCGATCAAGAGGAATGAGTCGGATGTCGACCCTGGTCGAAAATGAGTTTTTAATACAGTTTTAAAGAAGACACCTAGAGCTTTCAGAAACTGAAAACCCCATGTCGATACGACGTTTTGTTCCAAAGCTATGTCAAATTGTATACATGAAATTCCATCAAAACTTATGTAAGCCGCCATTTTGAATTGGCCATATCTCAATTTGGGATTCCCCGACATCCGACTCATTCCTCTTGATCGCGTCACATATATGCTATATGTTAAGAGTTTAACGCGATCGCCTTCAGACAAGTTTAAGACTGTCAAGCTTTCACCAGGATTAGCTCTGTATAATGCCCATAACATAAAACATAATTTAGATTTTAAAACTGTGGAGACATTTCTTCTCTTAAATTTGAGACATTGCCCATGAAGACTGACTGAATATCAACAAAGTTATGTGTCAAAAAACCAAAGTACTTTTTTCAGTCGTGCACCTTTTTTTAAATTGATGAATGGAAACATCCCTTATCCACCATACTGTTGACTGGTAAGTTGCTTGTAGGTCAATAAATGCGTATATGAAGAGGTAAAATACCTCTTCATATGTTGTTACTAGAGAAATTAGACAAATCAATGCACGCGTGCTGATGTTAAAGGCATATTATGTGATCTTTTCTAGATAGCGCCCTCTTTTCATTATATTTTTTAGAAAGTAGATTTTCTTGCAGATTTACATTTCTGATCATAAATCATACATACATTCCAAGTTACAGAGCGATACGATTCCTAATTACCTCAAAATCATGGTTTTAGAGTGAATTTTAAGTAAAAATATAAACTGTCGGAGTTATCCGACAGTTTATTTTCACTCTAAAATCATGATTTTGAAGTAATTAAGAATCATATCGCCCTGTAACTTGGAATGTATGTACGATTTATGATCAGAAATGTAAATCTGCAAGAAAATCTGCTTTCTATTTTTTTTTCGATGTTGAGGGCGTTCCCTGGAAAGATCACATAATATACCTTTAATGTGTTAATAATGGCATGACCTCCCAGGGGGGGGGGAGTGCTATTGTGAGCATATCAACATTTGTGCAAGTGCATTGATTTTTCTAATTTTTCGAGCAACAAAACATATGCATGTATATTGACCTAATTCATACACAACACTATATACAGTCACACTATCAGGATAAAAAATCAAGTGCAAAAATGAAAATTGTAGTTTAGGCTGGTTTTGACACATTACTTTGAGGGATGTTTCCATCGCTCTACACACATAACAGTCACACTATCCCGCTGGTTGAAAAATCAAGTGCAAAAGTTGTACTTTAGGCAACAACAAAAAAAAGTTGACTTGCCCTTTCCGACCGACCCTATTTTTCGGAAATTTAGGGTCGCAATTTTTTTTTTTTTTTTTTTCAAAAAAAAAATTAAAAAAATTGAAAGAAGCACATACCAATAAAGAAAGATCAAAACGTGTTTTTAAGTAGTATCTGCTTGTTTAAAAATTAAAAAATTAAAATTAACAAAAATTAACAAAATTTCTTTAAAACCTGTTTTTGTGCAGTAAATTTTCAAAAAATTTCACAAAAAAGAAATCCGACCGTCCGACCCTGACTTTGACCCTGAAAGGGCAAGTCAACTTTTTTTTGTTTGGCCTTATGCTAGTTTTTGGTACGTAGCTTTGAGGGATATTGCTTCGATAGGTCAATTCGGTCTACAACCATACCTGTCACACTATCCTGTGTGTTGAAAAATCAAGTGCAAAAACGAAAATAATACTTTGGTTTGGTTTTTGATACTTAGCTTTATCAATATTCAGCCAATTGTAATGTGCAATATCTCAAATTAAAGAGAAGAAATTTGTTCACAATTTTATTAATTAATATGTTTATGTTGGAGTTATATGAGCATATTTTATTACCTGGTAAGTTACTGAAGTCTGTAGAAAGGATAAATATCGGAGTAATGTATCCTTACCCCTTGATTGGGAAGCCTGTCATTGTCTAAGAAACCATTCATCATTAGAAACATTCCTAACATTCTTAAGATGATTTGTCTGCTATTTAGATCCTTATTGTGAGTGAATAATGATCTAAATTTCATAAATATTGAGAAAAAACCCATCCCAGTTTAAACAAAATTGCAGTTGTCCTACTCCAATTCTCTCTAAAAAAAATTAAAAATCATACAATTCTTACATAAAAGTCACTTGTACTTATCAGCCATACATACTGGTCTTGGATTTTAGCCAGAGTTTCTTCTTCCCTCATCATATGCACCCATTGGTTTTCTATGTATGGACAAACATTACGAGGCTATGTGGGATTTAGACACCGATATATCCTGATCCGATAGCGCCAAATACCGCAAGTGTCAAATGCCCAAGACAAAACCTTACAAGCTAAATACATTAAAATGAAATCAAATTTAATTGGCGCTTTTTGTACATTTTAACATTATTATAATCCTGTTGATGTCTTAAAGCCTATTAAAAATGATGCCCTTTTTTTAACTGCCCAGTTTGATTTGGTGGTGAGATTTCAATTGATAATTGCATGATTTGCACGTGTATTCTAGGTAACGACCAAGCGATTTACGAAAGCCTCTTTTGTAGGTAAGTGATTTCCTATAAGTTGGATCATGAAATCAGTCTGGCAACCCTGTGTCATGAAATCAGTCTGGCAACCCAAGCTATAAGGTTTTGTCTTGCTGCAGTTATAAATAGTAACCGCGGCGATATTTGCGCTGTCTCTATGTTCTCTGTATTATGATTGTTGCCACATTGTGTGGAAGGTTTGCTCTGCAGCTTTTCAGTGAAAAGGATCAAATTAGTGCTGTATCGTGTTGAGTTGCATGTACATGTTATATTGGAAATGGGGGGTGGGGGTGAGTGATTTCAGGCGAGGGGGAGCAATCACCTCTAAAATTACTAAATAACCCTGTAACAAATGTGCAGATCGGAATGCTGTTGCTGTTGCAATATATAAATGGGTTTTTTTATGACAAACTTGATTTTTTTTCTACAAAATTTCAAAATTTGGAATTCAAAAGACCACCAAACTCCAAAAAGTGCAACCCACAGCTGTGATTGATTGGAAAGGGAGGGCGGTTGGATGGATGATGGATTTAATTTATTTAGTATTGTGGACTCATAAGATGATCAGATTTAAAGTTACAACTGAGGTGAACTCTTTTCGTGCGCTGTTTATGATATCATAGATATAGGTCAATAAATGCGAATGTGCTTTTAGAGAGAAATTATACAAATCAATGCACGCACGCTGATGTTGATGTGTGATGTGAATAATGGCACGACCCCGCAGGGGGAGTGCTATTGTGAGTATTTTAACATTTTCAAGAAATAAAACATACACATGTATTGACCTAATTCATACACGACACTATACAAATCAAAAGTCACAATTTGAGCATAATTTTGATATATCTAATAACGAAAAAAAACCTTGTTAATAACTTTGCTAACGCCTGCAGTGAAAATCTGAGAACCCACAATACCTGAAAAACGAATCAAAACAAAGCACATGGAGCGCAAATTGAACGGTGCACACACGGAGTGCATTAGATACTTTCAATGCACACCGTGTATTTTAGTTTCTTGCTTTCTGATTGGTTCGACACTATTAAAGTGTGTATGAATAGCATATAATTATAGAGGATAGAGGGTGTTATGCAGTCTATTAGGTATGTGGCAGTTTTCCTCGTCAGTTTCTTTGTATTCATATTGTGCATGTTGGTGTTTTTGTCCATGTGCATGCTTATGTTGTACATAACATCAAGGGAGTCTTAATTTCTGTAGCAATGTCAACAATGTATCGTATCAACAATAAATCGTACCCATTTATTAAATATATGAATCCGGCAAGTGGTGAATTTCTCTGTGATACGCTGCATGCTATTGAGGGCGCTGTCAGGGATACTAATAAAGGAATACCGTTTTATTCATTAAACCATGCATTATATGGTAGGAAAATAATTTATATGTATATTGACCATTTTAATTGAACACAAAACTATATTGTTCAATTAAACGAATTTAAACTGCACATCCCCAACCTGTGATTATTTGACATTTGTGACCGGATGTCTGTGCCGAAAGCCATACCCAATATAATAATAATAATACACAGCATTTATAAAGCGCTTTTTAAATACATCCATATCTCAAAGCGCTTTACAATTTATTCCTAGGATAGTCAGAACCACAGTTGCAGCCTATTATGGCGCAGGGTCCTATCAGTACAACAACTGTGACTACCTTAAATGCACAAGTAACAGGCCCGGGATGATCCCCTACTCTTAATGATAAGGTCTGTGACTATTTAACGTGTTCAGGGTGAAGCGTCTGAATACACGGGACCACCGGCTTTACGTGACTTTCCGAACCACGAGACAATTGAGACTAAGTACCTTACCCAAGGATACAAACACGTTGACCACAGTGGGGCTCGAACTCACAAACCTATGATTGTGAGACTTGCTTCTGATCCACTGGACCACACGTGCTCTACAATATTGTGATGTCATCGTAACTAAAACCGCCTCATCAGCAACAGGTCGCTGGACGGTATCTCGCAGAAATTCAATGCATAAATCGATAATAGCAATACATAAAACAGAGATGCGGACATCTCGTAAGTCTTTCGTCATAGCCAGTAGCGTAGCGAGTGGGGGGCGGTTTTCACTACCCTGAATATGATTAAATCATGTTTAATTATTTGTTTTATACATTTTTTTAGCTCCGTTTGTCACTTTAAATATACACCATACCGTTGTTGTTTGTGTTTGACACTCGATGCAAGTTTATACAGCGCCATCCAAGATATGATCACTTTAAAGTTTAAGTTTCCGGATGAAGTAGCTTCCGATCAGCAATTTGAGTTGCATCACCCCCTGGCCCTGTCATATAGACACCTGGCACTTGGAAGTTGATGATGTTATCCATTACAGCCTGGCAATAGGCAGCAAAGAAGTTGCAGCATCCAATTAAAAAAGCTGGTTTTTTGTTGATACATTTGACCTATTAAAGGCATATTATGCTATATTTTCCATGGGACGCACTCTATCCTTGATTTTTTCTTGCAGATTTTCTTGCAGATTTACATTTCTGATCATAAATCATGAAGATAGTGATACGGTTCATAATTACTTCAAAAATCAGAAATGTAAATCTGCAAGAAAATCTGCTTTCAAAAATAAATCAAGGATAGAGGCCGTTCCCATGGAAAAGATTACATAATAATATGCCTTTAATATATATATAATTTATCAAAAAGATGGCTTTAAAGTGCATTGTATAAAAGATCGCATATTATGCCTTTAAGGCGCTTCCCTCCCTGCGCAAGAGCTCATATTCAAAACTGTTTCTTTCTCATTTTCCGGCAGAGAGGGGCGAGCAGCAGGTCAAGAAAGACCAAAAAGAGAAACCGACAACTCCGCTACAAGAACACGAGCCAGCAGTCAAGAACAGTGAGCAACCCAAGGCAGACGGTGCACCACCCATTCCAGTCCCTCGTAACGTTGACAATCACGAGGAGGATAGCTGTTACCATAGCAACGATGATTTAGATGAAATGATCGCGGCAGGAGGGGCAGCAGCTGCCGAAGTGGAGAAAAAACTGCAGGAACTGAACTGGGATTCTGACAACCTGGAGGTCTCTGCTTGCTAGAGGGCGCTGTAAGACAGTCATTCTTACTGCCATTAATGTATAGAGGGCAGTATATCCACATCTTTTTGCTGTATATAGTAATATTGCAAGATTGTAATAGCTATATACATCATTTTTTCCTGCAATTGATTTACCTAGACATGTATCAGAGTACGGTTGAGTTCAGGATGCACAATGTTAAAGGTAGATGTTCTGATTGCTGGCCCAATTTTCAACTTGATGTTTTCTATCTTGGTGTAAAATGATGTTTTCTATTTTACATGAAAGGTCAACCATAAAATTGTCACATTCCAAAGTTTGAGTTGCATAACTCCAATGGTTTTCTTATTTTAGAAGCACAAGTTCACAAGAAATCAGCCCATGATTGAGTAGAGTAGTACACAAACTTGCTGGTGGTTAACCATCTTTGGCAGTATTTAACCACATTTTAGCCTATAATTTCTAAATGGAACATTTCTGGCCTTATGATTTTACAGACATAATGATAAAAAATAGGGATTCATCTGATATCAAAATATCTTGATGTGAAGAAGAAAAAAAATAGCCCAACAAAAAGTGATCGGAACATACACCTTTAATTCTCAGTAGAGAGTTTCACTCACAGCCATCCAATCCTATAAATGCTCTTCTTATCTCTCTCAAAGCAATGATGTCGAGTGTAGTCAAAACGCAGATAAATACTGTATAAATGGATTAACTTAGAAGACAACATAATAGAAATGATTAGGTAGTACCATCAAACAGCTGGCTGGATGATGGGCCTATGTTTAGAGTGTTGATATACAGTGTTAAAAATAACTTATCCAGGGCCTGAACTTTTAATTTTTTTCAACCAGCCAGTCAGGCAGGTAACTCACAAAAAATACCGGCCAACAGAAATTCCACCAGCCAGTGTAACTCACTTAAACTGTGAGTGCAACAATTTTTGTCGGGCAGGTACTTTTGAATCTTCACTCGACCGACGCAAAAGTTACCTGCAATTGGCAGGTGGGCGGTTGCTATTTCCAGGCCTAAACTTAGCAGGTAATAAACATGCTCTTAATTTAAAAACATATATCCAACTTAAACAGGAAATTATAGAATTATGGAGTTGTGTCTTATCTTCAATTTGAGATCTTACCCGCAAAGAGTGATTCATTTTTATTAACCTTAACCCCCCTGAATGCCAAGAAATACTACTTCTAAACCTATCTCCAAGCGCATGTGCGGACGGTTTTCGATGACGTAATCAACCGAGCATATATAGTGAGCGTGGTATACGGTAATACAAGTAGTTGAGGGTCGTGGCTGGGAAGACAGACCGACGTGCGGAGGGTCGATTCACGGCTGGTCCCTGGCCATTCAATTGGTGTTTTTTCTTCCCAGATTGTGATCCAGATTAAAAACCTGATTAGGGGGTTAGGATTATGAAAGTTATGTGTCAAAAGACCATGACAAGGAACAATTTTCAGTTATGTATTTGTATTTTCTGTGCAGTATTGCATTGGGCAATGTGGAAGCTTCAACTTATCAATACCCCGATCAATACAGCATACACACATAATGTCACACTATCGTGCTCGTTTAAAATCCAAATGCGAAGCTCTCTTAACACTTTCCACGTGGCTATTAGTTTAGTTTACCATAATTCAAAACAGATTTGTCAGAAACCTTTCTAACTTTCAAGGTCTATCTCAAGGATAACTGAACAAATATTAGGCATGTTTGTACATATTTTAATGCATTCCTCATGGTGATTCCAAATATGGTTATGAATATTAATAACTTTGAAATATTTGAAACATTTTGTGAAATTTTGGAATGTCGTCTGCAGATGCCAGCCGCGTGAAAAGTGTTAATGTAATGTATAACTGATTTTCAGGTGCAATATGGTAATTTGATCTATATTTTTTGATTATGACCATGCTTGTTACTATGGAGTACTGTAATTCATTATAATGTAATCCCATGTAAACAGATGATTATTATTGATAAAACAGTTCCTAGTTGGAAGTAAACATGATAAAGCATTGCCAAAGTTGTCAAAATTGTACTTGTAATGTACTCAAAGAGACAATTTGGGCTATGAAGTCATGGATCTAGCAACATCGAATGCAACTCTCGACCATATTTTCCATTCCTATAATCAAAACAATAATGTGTCGATCACAGCGTCATGATCCGAGCGCTCGTAATCATTACAAAGGTTGAGCGTGTCCTTGCATGCAGTGCGTTCCAAAACAGTCGCAACGCGATGTGGGTCTTGTTGATTAGGGCCACGATTAGTCAATTACCTATTTGTTTAAGTATGTCACATCTTCTGGTTTTACTGCACAGTGCACCCCTTGCCATCGTGAATGACGCATGTTACGCACCAGTCACATGGGATGCTGGGGAATCGTATACGCTATGATCGACAATTTTTTGTTTTGATTATAGCAGAGGTCAAATTGTTTACAGTGCAATGTACATGACAAATTAAGGTTTAGTGGACATTTTTAAGTCTTAAATTGAGAGTATTTAGTAAAAGACTTGAAAACCAATCACTTTTTAAACTAGTAAAAACATATTCATGTAGTTTTTAAAAAGAGTATAACTTTTGAAACAGGGGTAGCAATAACTTCCAATTGGGGGGTGAATGACCGCCCCCCCCCCCCCAAAAAAAAAAAAATTAAAATTAAATTTTCACTCCTCGTATTAGGACTTTTAACAATCTTGGGGGTGAAATTGGACCCCAACTTTTGGGCCTGTAACCTATGGCTGCTATATGGTAAAATATTTGTCAACAGACCCTGACTTTTGGGCCTTAATGCTACCCCTACTTTCGAGAAGATTTCACAAAGCACCATATTGGTTTATAGTTGCTTCATCTAACAGTTGTTGGTCATTTGATTCATGACACTTCCCATGTGGCTATTAGTTTGACCATGTACAAACAGATTTTTCAGAAACCTTTCCCATCTTTCAAGGTCTATCTCAATGATAACTGAACCAATACTAGGCATGTTTGTAACTATTTAATGCATTTCTCATGGTGATTCCAAATATGGTAATTTAATTCAATAATTTTGACATTTTTGAAACATTTGGTTACATTTTGGAATGTCGTCTGCAGACGCCTGCCGCGTGGAAAGTGTTAACAATATCAGCTTAAAAGGAAAAATAACAGCCACAACAACGATTGACCAACTATTACGCCAAGATAACTATTTTTAAGACATAAACTGCTCAGAGAGAACAGACGTCATGCCATGTTTATCGAATGTTATATATAATATATTTTAATTTTTTCATTAAAAATGCGTCAAATAATGCTAGTATTATTAGCTACTTATCGTCACTGTTTTGTCAAAACCTTGTATGTTTTTCCGGCCCTTAAGCATGTATGCAGTAAAACTGCCCAATGGTTATGCACAGGAAGTGTTGCTTTATACATGTTCAAGGGCACTTACAATTTTTAAATAGATGTATTATGGGACCTTGAAAATCTTTAGAGCGGATAGATATGCTTGGCCCTTGAACATGTTTAGAGCGGACTGCCGAAAGGTTATACATAAAAGAAGTATTACTTTATACATGCTGAAGGGCCGGATGGAGATATGAGGTTTCAACAGAAGAGCGACGTTATTATATATTGTATAGAATTTGAATCATATCACTCCATTGATTGTGTAATATTTTACCTTGAAAAGTGCGGGCAACTGTTGAATTCAACATACTTTCATGGACACGATGCTAGACTTTAATCAAGTCCACGACGGAATAAAGTGTAACTACACTATTTAAGCAAGATTTGTATCTAGTCTAGGATGTATGTTGCATTAAGCAGTTGCGCCGAAAAGTGTATACGGCTTTATATTGTTGATGTTGACTCTGTGAGTTGATAGTGCAATGAATTCCCATCATGCTCTCTGTGTATAAATCACCATGGCTACCTGTATGTCCATGGCACCACTGCCCTCCATAGCAACGAAATCTCCTTGTATATTTTGTATTATGACACTACGATGAGCGCTATATTTAAGTAAAAAAACTTGCGAATTTGATGTAGATATCTAAATCAATTATGAAACTATACAGAAATGGCCTGCATGCTTAATAATCATATTCATCATCATCAGAATTTTTTTATAGTAATATAAAAATCAGACGATAGAATGAGAGATGCTGTAACTATGACAATTGATATGTAAGAATGTGTAATATATTGAGAGCAAGAAAAGAGTGTTTTATAAGTGTCTCTTTTGCCGGCATATTATGTACATGTAGTTGTGTGCAATATAATTACTATTAGTGTTTTAGCCTACTACTTGAACATCAGAGCAAAGCTTTGTAACCCATGGCAACTTGTTGGACATCACAGAAATAGAACAGTGAAAAGTACTGCTTCTATAAAGACTGGCAGGGGGTATCACAGAGTCACTACAACAAAATCTTGAAAACATGACACAAAATCTTGAAGAAATTGGCTGAAAATAGATAAAACTGCATAATATTTGATAACAAATATCCATGAAATTAGGACATTTCCTGAAGTCTGGCATCTCTGCTCCATATCAGACATGATATCTTGTAGATAAAAATCAGAAAGTTTTTTTTTTTCACTCTCAAATTATATAGATTGTTTTGCATAAATTTGCATTTATTTAGCCAAATATTAGGCATTTTGGCAAAATGGTCCGTAGGTTCTTTTCAATTGGCCCTATACCTTAGGCCAAACAAAGAAGAAGGTCTGTCTCAGAAGCCCACCCGCATTGGTATGTGAAATGAGCTACGGCGCGTAAGTCTATGCGCTGAGGGCTAAAAAACTTCTTTCTTTTTTTCTTCTTTTTTTTGTGGAAATTTTGGATTTTTTATTTTTATTTTTTAAATTTTTTTCTCAATTAGCCTGCAGAACAAGGGGTTTCAGTCGCCGAAGAGTATTTTTCAGGACAATGATAATTAAGATTTTGGCAACAAAAAGTGCTGATTATGTTTTCTTATAGATCATCATAAACTTCACTCCAGTTCAATTTAGAAATAAAACTATAATAGAATGTTTTGTCAGCAGTGAGTATACAGAGTGAGTCAACAAAACTGTACTCAAAGTAAAATAAAGATTATAAATATTTACCAAAATATGAAGACAACTAATGCTTGAATCAATAGCTGCATTAATTTACTGCTATCAGCAAAAAGGATCACATCATGTCATGGTACCGTTATCCAATTATGATTATTTTGGTAAAGTTAATGCATTAATAAAAAAACGAACACAATCTTGAGTATTGTATTCAATAACGCATGATATTTATGAATAAGTGAATACATGCAAGAGAGACAATAGCTAATTAATAAGACAAATCAAACTTGTATTATATTCTTGCATTAAATTCAAAATAATGACAAAACAATGTTATTATTTTGTGAATTCAGCAGAGCAAAGATAAATCAGGCTTTTGTAATGATCGGATTAGAATGTGCGTCGTTATTCTATGGTAAAATTCAAAAGCGCTTAACTCAAACCTTGTTTGATTTTTAAAATGTACACTTTTATCTAAATGGGCATAAAACATGTTTTCCTCAACCAATTTTAAAACCAACTAAAATTCTCTTCAAAGCTAATGAGACAGCCTCTCTGCCAGAATAAATAATCTGAGAAAATTATGTACAGATTTTTGAAATAAAACCCCAAAGTTGAGTACAGTATTTTTACTCACCCTGTACAACGGTGGATGGTGTTACAAAGCTATGTAGGTGAAGAGTTATGTAGGGCTGGCTGTAGCCAGATTGTGGGTTTTGAATTGGCGGCCATTTTGGAGGGAATGAATAACTCTATTAAAGTATCAATTGGCTTAAAACGCATGCAGTTTATCATGTAATCTGAACATTTCAATTAATTGTTACACTAATTTGAAGGTTATTCACCAGGTTGTATTCAATGAGGATCATAGCGGGTCCAGGTTGTATTCAATGATGAGCGTAGCGGGTCCAGGTTGTATTCAATGTGAAGCATAGCGGGTCCAGGTTGTATTCAATGATGAGCGTAGCGGGTCTAGGTTGTATTCAATGTGGAGCATAGCGGGTCCAGGTTGTATTCAATGATGAGCGTAGCGGGTCCAGGTTGTATTCATAGCAGGTTCAGGTTATATTCAATGCTGAGCACAGCAGGTTCAAACCGTGTTGTAAACACTTTTGAATTCCCTCCAAAATGGTGGATTATCCAAAACATGTGATCTGTCTATTATAATGAGCCATACTGTAGTACTGTTTTTAATTTTACGTGTCTGTAATGCGTGTTTTCTTGCCAGCCTAGCTGGGTGTAATAGTGCAGTGAAATTCTTAATTCTTGTCCGAAATGTGTAATAGAATATGCGTGTTTATAAAAAAAGAGCTATAATAGAGCTGAGTCATTTTAGCTGTGAGTCATATCACTGAACCTCAAGACACTGACTCTTTTATTTAGTGCAGTGCAATTCTTTATTCTTATCAGCAGAAATGTGTAATAGAGTGTACGTGTGAATCAAATATGTGATGCAGCACATCAAAAGGGGGACTTTGCAGATGAAGTCAATTTTGAGTTTATTATGTGTGCTCACAAAACATTTTCTAAGCTTTAAAATGACACCAGATCTATCAAAATTGATCAAGGCATTCAGATTTTATGAGTGAAAATGATTCCTTTTCTTTATTTTTTCTGTCCGTTTTTTTATCTATATCTTGAAAAACACACCGCAAAGTCCCACCTTTTGATGTGCTGCATCACAAATGAGCTATAGAGTTTGTTTTTAGCTGTAAATCATGTCAATGAATCGGTATACTGAACCTTATCTCTCTAACCCGGTGAGTGAAATGTTGCTGCTTGACTAGTAAACTTGACTGGTAAGCCTCGAGTTGAGTCATTGAGTTATTCAATCTGGTTTGAGACCCTGAGTTTGTTTAGTAATTCAGAATCGAGTATATATTCCCTTTAAAAATGAGCTAAACTGACTTTCAGTGAACAATTCAGGGTTAAGATAGCCCAAGATTGCAGACTCTCCAAGTTGAACAAACGAGCGAGGAATGAGTTGATATACTGATAGCTGCTGACTCAAACCAGAGTCAACGAGTCAAAGTTGAGTTGCTATAGCTTAGTTAACTGACTGATTAAGTTGGGTCAGTGAGATGTGTAGTTGAATGTGAAATTATTGCAACACCATAATCATGTCAAGTTATAAATATGTATATGTACATCTTCACATAGTCACCGCAAGGCAACCCTGAATAGAATAAACAAAGGCCACCCTGATTATCCAAGTTCATCAGCTCGTACTCTTAGTTATTGTATGTGATAAGTCACATGGGTAAAACATGATCTAACATGAACAGTCACATGGGTATCACATGATCTTAAATGAACAGTCACATGGGTATCACATGATCTTAAATGAAAAGTCACATGGGTATCACATGATCTTACATGAATAGTTGCCCAACTATCACATGGTCTAATATGAACAGTCACATGGGTAGCACATGGATGTCCCATGGATGTCATGTCCCATGGGTATCATGATGTAGCATTCAAAGAAATGAATAAATAGGAAGGCGTTGTAAATAGTGCAAAATTAATTTAGGTTTAGGATTTGCCATAGAAGGAAATTTGTGAACATATTCGTGACAAATGACATCATACACCTGTTGGCAAAGCTCATAAAGACCACAGTTGCTCATAAAATATAAGATAGAAGATAGAGAATACATATTTTTCTTTGTATCTTGAAATTTAACTTCCAATTTGTGTGTTGCAAAGCATATTATACATTCTCTCAGCCAAATTATTATCTCCACGCAACATCCGTTCATTAGTATTACTATTGGGAAATCAAACTTATTTTTATTCAGATGTGAACCTTGAAAACATGATGTTTATATGTTGAGATCTAGTATAAATATGAAGTGCAAATTTAAATAGGCATAAAAGATAATTCAAATAAACTGCTCACAAAAAGTATCGAAACACTTAGAAATGATCCAATACATAACGGCTCGAGAGGGTATGCAATTAATCGAAGCAAATAATCAAGTGCATCATTTTGTTCTGCGTATTTTGACACCTCGATCGTTGAGATTGGTTATTGAAAAGCACGAATCTGATCATTATAAACAGTAATGCAAACCTCTTTCTATAGGATGATTGTCACTTTTGAAACTGGACCCACGACCATTATGATGACAATAATTCCGCTCCGCAACATCGTATCTCAACGATCGAGGTGTCAAAATACGCAGAACAAAATTATGCACTTGGTTATTTGCTTCGATTAATGCATACCCTTTCGAGCAGTTATATATTGGATCATTTTTAAGTGTTTCGATACTTTTTGTGAGCAGTTTATATTGTTCTGTTCAAAATCATACTTGAAGAAATATCACTACTCTGTGAAAAATGAGTACTACTGATAACATTGATATATCATTTATAAAAATTAAACAACGATAAACAAACATGTATTGATGAATATATATTTATGACGATATAAACCTACGATAAACATAGAGAATTATAATATATTTATTTCAATTTTTTGAAAATTGATGTATTCATGTATGATGTATTGAATATTGATCTGAGATTTGTTTTTAAATTTATGCGGGCAAACAGAAATTGTTATTTTAATCAGCTTAACCCCCTGTGAACTACATGTTGATTGGTCAGAAAGATGGATACATCATTACTTGCACCAATCAGAGACAGTGTTAGAATAATTATATCACTGATGACATTTTGAGTGAAATTGTGAAGAAACTGTATTTCAATTGGTTATTCAAATGAATATATATTGCTATTAACCAATCAAAGTCACTGTTAGATGGGAAGGTAGTGACCAGGGGGTAAATGTATACATATGAAGGACATGCTTCTTATGTGTACATGTATAGTGTATCCCAGTAAAAAGATTAGGGTTGCCCCTTTTTGTGTGTTTAAAATAAACCCATCAAAAAAGTTCAAAATTTTTGCTTCTTCAATCGCCTATTTTTTGACACATCAAGGGAAACCCGATATGTTCATCTTTCATGTTCATGGCCACATACGGCAAACACGAAAATGAAGTGAAAATCCGCGGCGAATATCACATTTTAGCGAGCATAAGAGTAACAAAAATGCACAGATTTGACTAAATAAAGTGAATCTTCACTATAAATTTAAGCAAAAAAAATTAAAAAATGCATTTCGCATTTGACTATTCAGGCTTGCTACTGGAAACAAACTTGTTTATTTTTTTGGCCTTGTACTAAATTTATATCAATCATTTGATTAAGTGCTGAGCCACTTGCTTGAGAAGACAAAGTCTCATTCTGGCCTGCCTAATCTGGGAATTGGAGAATTTATGACCAGCCAATAGACATTTTGATATTCTCTTTGTGATCGATACAAAGCATCACAAATCAGCAAGTATCACAGTTGCTCCCAGGTGAACATGAATAAGCCTCATCGCGAATAGGTAAAAATCAGTTGATTATCCTTTTATGTTGCATTGTGGGATTGAAAAGGGACCAAATTTGACCCCTTTTCTATCCCACAATGCTTTAGAAAAGGATAATCAATTGATTTTTTACCTATTTGCAATAAGGCTTATGTGCCAAAAATTATTTTGTGGTAGAGATCACTGAACACTGTAGCTGTCAATGTAACACTTCATTGAACAAATGTCAGGATTGTACTTTTGAGCACTAAATATTGGTGAATTTGGCATATTTTGAGTGAGACCTCCCAACATTCCCGAACACTAACACAAGTGATCGTAATGATTAGGTTATCTTTGGAAGGAGAAACACCATCAGCTTTTCATCGCTATGATAATATCCAAACAAATTGGTGCTTGCAAACAATTTCTGAATTATTTTGAGGGGTTTATTAATAAACAAACATTAATCGTTAACACAGTTGTATCATTGTTTAAGATATGTTTATCATGAGTATGTTGATGCAAAAGTTGCACCCATTATTATATCCAGACATAAGTGCTATAAAGACCCGATCTGAAATAACAGCCATTTTTAAATATGCATTTTTTTCAAGCGCCCAACATATGCTATTAGAAACATAATATTGCCCCTGGCAAATACTGTAGTAGATAACATCTCCAGGCAAAAAGCCACCAATTATTTTGCACATAAATTAATATATGCTACCATGAATTATATCAAAGTTGTAGAATAAGCAACCGTAACATTTTGTTCAGGGGGTCTCATTATCGGTCAAATGTAGTTACTAATACATTGTCCACTTCTGCTAAGAATGACTAATTTGACAAGCTGATGTAAACTGCTCAAATTTATTTTTGGAAATGTGTGTTCAAGCACAAGCTTTTCAAATATTGTGGGATATGTTTATTAATTAAGTGTTACATATCCATGTAAAGCTGATGTGTTCATCTTTACAATGATACCAAATTTGAAGCAATCCCTTGCTCCCAGTGCTCAGCTACTTGCTTGAGAACATGGGTAGGTCACAATCTGAATGTGCCAAAATCAACACTATTTCATGCTCAAAAGAACATCTTTGTCGTCGGTTCAATGAAGTGTTGTATTGAACACTACAGTGTAGCGTGATGATCTGTTGATTTTTAAGCACAAAATAGTGTTGATTTTGGCACTTTTAGATTGCGACCTCCCCATGTTCTCAAGCATGTGGCTGAGCACTGGAACAAGGGATTGCTTCAAATTGGATATCATTATAAAGATGAACACATCAGCTTTTAAATGATATATTACACTAAATGAACATTTCATGATATATTTGAACAAATTGTGATTGAAATAAATGTCCAAACTTTTTTTGACCAGGTTATCTCTAAAACTAATTCAACAAAACAATCTCACATTAAGATGTCTTATTTTGTAGCATGATCCAGGCATGGTATTCATATCAGGTGAACAACTCTGAATATTAAAAAAACAGCAGACTATTGCGTAAAATTGTCTAAATGTTGGCTAAATAATGGCAAGATTAGGCAAACTATCTACTTTTGAGAGTTAAAAATATCTACTTTTGAGAGTTAAAAATATCTTCTTTTGCGATTTTAAAATATCTACTTTTGAGAGTTAAAAAATATCTACTTTCAGATTTGTATCTACAAAATATCATGCCTGGCTTGATCTTGCTTTGATTGTTTTAACCCCCTGAGAACTACCTGCCGATTGGTCAGGAAGATGGATACATCATATATTGCACCAATGAGAGACATTGTTAGAATAATGGACCTATGGCACATAATCTCCTGGCCACAGTTCGACATACGTGGGCGCACTTCGATCAATCTGCGCACGCATGCTTGATCTCACAAAATACTGCCAACCAACAACACCAAAGCACATGATTGGTCAAATTTAAACTGAAGCCTTTTTAACGATCGTCACGCTGCGCCGTATCCACCAACGCAGTGCTCCCGCTGCGCCATAACCACCGACGCAGTGGCGCGTGATGGTGCGTGGAAAAGCTCATGAGTTTTTTCAGTTCTCACGTTTGAACACCAACCAATCAGAGCCTTGAGGTCGAGATGACGTAGTGCGCACAACAGAGATCCAGGGGACCGTTTTGGGGTGAGGTTGAGCAGGCGTACTTTACGCGAGCTCAACCTCATGTGACGTGGGTCCATTGTATCCCTACTAAAGATTGGAGTGAAACATTTTACAAGCTGCATTTCAATTGGCTATTCATATGAGTACAACTTGTAATACACCAATCAGAACCACTATAAGATTGACAGGTAGACCCCAGGGGGTTAAGGCGACATAGGGAGTCAGGTCATTATTGGATTACGCTTCAAGCCAAATTCTTTTCACACTGATTTGTGATCTATTTAGAGAATAATGACTGCGTAACAACTGTTTTCGTGAATTTGTTATGAAATCCCTCAGGGGCTCCCCTGAGGGACAATTCCGAATGACCAGAACAACAAACGAGGATTTGAAACAAATTCACGAAAACAGTTGTTAAAGCAGTCATTATTCTCATTCATTACTGAAAAAGTTGCATATTTATCCAAATCGTTGATTTGTACCGATATGATCTCGCTAATAATTAATTAGTTTTCTGTTTATTTTGTCCACCCCTGCCCTTCTTAGTTATTGAAACAGTCCGAGTCGGATCATCCCCTCATTCAACCAATCAGAAATAAGCTTTAATCGTGTTTCCTCATAACTCATTGAATATTGAGAGTGAGGCTTTAATTTGATTGGTCGGTCATTGAGCAAAACAATAGAACACTTTGGCGCATTACTTTCGGGCAATTATTAGTAACCTGCGCTCGGCGTGCGCATTCACATCTAACGATTCATTGTATTGGAACGCACTTGATACGCAGCTATCGCGATTATTCATGAAGTAATGAATCCTGGATAATCCATCAGTTGTGTGAAAAGACCTGGCTGTTTTAGGCAGGGGCGAGTACTGTAAAAGTGCTAATATTCGCGTGATTAATTTGTCACGCTTTGCAGATTTTCAACTGTTTTGCGGGGTTTTAAATTCATGATTTGTAGTTTCATCACATAGACCTATACACAAAAGAAATATATTTGTGTTATTATTTTTGCAGTAAATGGTTGTTGCGCAAAAATGAATGTAGTGCAAAGATATCCACTTTATCAGTATATATATCATTGTATTCATGAATAGCTGTATTCTGCACCCGTACATTGATAAAAAGGTTATTTATTGCACAATAAAATCACACTGCATTTGTCTAAAAAACCCACAAAAAGGGTTATTTTCAAATATTTTGTCATACTTTACTAATTAAACAAATCAGGATTGTTAAACAAAGTCTTAAAATACACTGCATTGTAGGAACTTAAATCAAGATTAGGCTATATTAAAAACATCTTTCGTCTCAAAGCTCTTCAGTTTTTCAAAACCTAATGCGGAATGCTTCTTTTTTTAAGGGGTTTTTTTATTTTTTTTAAATATAAAATATTGAAATCCTTGTAAAAGTGACCTTTTGTATTTAAAATGATGTGATCAATGAAAAATCTGTGAAATTTTAGGATTTTTTTTCCTCTTTCTAATGCGCATCAATAAACTTACGCGCGCGGGAGCTTTGAGACAAATGATTTTTTTAAATATAGCCTTATAAATATACATATAAATGTTGCATATAAATGTTGCATATAAATGTCTGCTTTTAGACCCAAGGGATGAAAGAAAACACATCTTCTACAGCCCAAACGAAAAACTTTCTGAAAATTATTTTGCATGTCAAAAAACACAATAGCTGTCACCAAAATTGTGAAAAAAAAAGAAAAAAGAACTCAACCAAAAATCTGTAACAAAGCTTGTTTTCTTGTCGCCTACTGGAATATTTATCAGCACGTTTGTAAGAAGCCATTTCATCAGTAACTTTATCCGTCTTGCCTCGGGACCCTTCCGTGGGGAATGGAGGCAATCGAGCATAAACTTAACTCCTCAATAAAAATTCTGAGATTTTGTTCAATCGCCCATGTTTCGGATATTGAAAACTTGTTTCTATATACTTTCCTGTGAAAAAGAATGCTACACAAATAAATACATGTATAAAAATAGTTCAACAAACTGGTCCAGGTATTTTTAAGCTAGCCTCTTTATACTCAGATTCAAATCTTAACCCCCTGGGCACTACCTGCCCATCTTACAGTGGTTCTGATTGGTTTATTGCAAGATATACCCATTTGAATTGCCAATTAAAATGCAGCTTGTAAAATATTTCACTCCAATCTTTATCAGGGATACAATTACGTTAACATCGTCTCTGATTGGTGCAATAAATGATGTATCTATCTTTCTGACCAACCGGCCGGTAGTTCTCAGGGGGTTAAATGTTAGGTTTGGGCTTAAATTGATTATGTCGATGCTATGCTGTCAGTCTTCATAGAGACTGGTTTAGTCAGTTCCAAATTGGCAAGCCTTTTTGCAGAAGAGAGTGGTCATGCATGAACACACACAGTGTATCATATCGAGGGTTTAGTGCAACAAGGGTCCATCTGCAATAGCTGCCAGATGTTATCACGTGTGGTAGTCTATAGATGGTGTGACCGGTGACGTCATGTATTTACAAATGGGACACCCTCTGTTGATTCCCTCCAGGCAGAATATACAGTAAAGTTAATGAAGACAACATGAAATTTCTTTCTAATGAATTGTAAAACTCATTTATTTTTAATTTTTTTTGTGAAATGCGATAGCTTATAGCATTCCTAAGCAAGTTTAAAGACAGTTTTGATAACAATATGCTGTGACACCACAATCTAGTTAGAAAACCTGATCTGGCCTATGTAAACTATAGGAACTCTTGCCCGGTGTGTTTTGTCTCAAATCAACAGAGGGCGTCCTAAATGTAAACAACGGTCACCTCATCTATAGCAGACTACTTGATATAAACACATGGTAGCTATGGCAGCTAGGATATTTTATCACTTACATCTCAGTTATGTGAAAAAGCAATTTCTACAATAGCTGCCACATGTTATATATTCAGGGTGCATTAGATACACTGAGCCAAAAAAGAAACTTATAAAATGTTAACAGATCACCATAAGGTCAGTGCTCATTTCTCCTGTGTCATTGAAGCAAACAATTGGTTATTGACTGCCATTTGAAGCAATACATTGCAGTAATATTGTATCCAAATTTGGTACATTTTCATGCACAGAATTTTATTTGGTGATCTGTTAAAGTTTTTATAAGTTTCTTTTTTTATAAGTTTCTTTTTTGGCTCAGTGTATATGCCCTTGTGGAGACACAATCTAACAAATGGCAGCCATTGCAGAAAGGACTTACATTGAACTAAACCGTCAACATACGTACAAACACATGCATATATCCCAATATATTGCGCACCTACACTTGGATTGATGTTGCATGCTGCGAGATTAAAAACATATTTCTTTGCTAATTTGGAACCAACTAAACTACAGGGCCCTATTGCATCGAAGTTAAGATTTTTCTTAAGTAGAGTTATTCTTCTTAAATTTTCAACTCTTCTTAGGAAGTTTGTTTAAGAATTTGTGAGTTGATCTTTATGATATAGACCCTAGGTCTAACTTTAGAACTTAGCCCTTCATCATGAAGCTCAATATAGGAAGAATTCTTAAATATTCTCCTTAACCAAGCTTAAAGGTAGATGTTCCGATTGCTGGTCTGATTTTCAACTTGATGTTTTCTATTTTACATGAAAGGTCATCCTTAAAATTGTCGCATTCCAAAGTTTGAGTTGCATAACTCCAATGGTTCTATTTTTAGAAGCACAAGGTTACAAGACATTTGCCCATTGAGTAGCACACTAACTAGTTGGTGGTTAACCACCTTTGGCAGTTATTCGCCACATTTTAGCCTATCATTTCGAAATGGAACATTACTGGACCCTAAGATTTTACAGACATGATGAGAAAAATATGGGGATTCTTCTGATATCAAAATATCTTGATGTGAAAAAAAATCTGAGCCCCAAAAAAGTGATCGGAACATACACTTTTAAGAAGAGTTAAGAATAACTCTTCCTAAGTTCACTTAAGATTAATCTTCCATATTATGCAATAGGGCCTGGATGTACTATATATACACAACAATTGAACCTGAGATTTTTGAAACATTTTGTGCAATTTTGGCATGTCGTCTGCAGATGCCTGCCATGTGGAAAGCGTTAAGGATTCATTCTAAGGCCAAATTAAAATAATTGTTTGTCTCAAAGCTCCCGCGCGCGTTCGTTTATTGGTGCGCATTAGAAAAACAAAAATCTGAAAAAACCTTCTTTTTTTTTCTTTTCTTTTTTTTTCAAAAAATAAAATAAAAAATCTAAAATTTCACAGATTTTTCAGATTTTCATTGATCAGATCATCTTAAATACAAAAGTTCACTTTTACAAGGATTTCAATATTTTATATTTAAAATTTTTTTTAAAAAAACTTGAAAAAAACCGCATTCCGCATTAGTTTTACAACAGGAGAGGAGCTTTGAGACAAACAATTAATTTAATTTGGCCTAAGGGGAAATTATATCATTTTAAAAACTTGTTTTCTGTGTAAATCAGGATTCTTGATTTTTTTTCAAATTTTAACGAAACACCCCAGAATGTGTATTTACTATTTCAGATAAAGTGTACTTTAAGCCCCAGTTATGCATCTATTACTCAGTAGTATTAGTTATTCCCTGTAAGTTCACACAATAATACTAGCTATCCCCTGTATGTTCACACAATACGGAAAAATATATATGGTTTAGCCTGTTCTGTATTGTGTGAACATGCAGGGAATAACTGATTTAGTCACGATTCGCTGTGACACCATCAAACGACAGTAACCTTGTAAAGATTTGTAGATTTCAGCCAACTCTTATACAGAACCAATGCAATCGCTTTACGTGTAACATCGTACTGATCATAAACGCACGCAAATGCTTGTAAACGCAATAAATCAACTATATGGATTATATTGTGTGTTTAGGCCTTCACATGTACATGATATGGATCAGATTTCAAAAGTGTTAACCGATGAAATTGCAGTTTTAATATTACAAAACGATAAAATAATAATCCTGATGCTTGGGATCTTAGAACACTATTTCTACTACTTTTTTGTTATTTGAAAGTCAAAATTTGGCTTCTAAATTTTAATAATTATCCATTGATTTATGGCACATCTATTGGCTAATATTGCCCATGTGGTGACCTATCCTGGTTGTTAGAAGATGGTAACGGTTACTGTGTAATTCATCTATTGAATCTGTTTGGATTGGTTAATCATCTGCTGATACCATTAAAGTAACCAATCAGAAGCTTCGTAAGAAAGACAGTAGTGCATGGTAACGGTTACTGAGCCATTTATCTCTTTATCTATTAAATAAATGTTGATTAGTTAATCGGATACTAATACCGCAAAAGTAACCAGTCAGAAGCTTTGTAAGAAAGACAGTAGTGCATGATAACAGTTACTAAGCCATTTATCTATTAAATAAATGTTGATTGGTTTATCAGATGCTGGTACCACAAAAGTAACCAATCAGAAGCTTTGTAAGAAAGACAGTAGTGCATGGTAACAGTTACTGAGCCATTTATCTCTTTATCTATTAAATAAATGTTGATTGGTTAATCAGATACTGATACAGCAAAAGTAACCAATCAGAAGCTTTGTAAGAAAGACAGTAGTGCATGGTAACAGTTACTGAGCCATTTATCTATTAAATAAATGTTGATTGGTTAATCAGATACTGATACGGCAAAAGTAACCAATCAGAAGCTCTGTAAGAAAGACAGTAGTGCATGGGGTTGAGTACAGCTTTTCCAATGACTTTGCAGTATGGTAGTATTTGTGTGAGAAATATGGATTATAAGAGGTAGTGAGAAACTTACGGAATAAATGACTCCCATTCACAATATAATGTTTGAATTTGTTGGTTTGTATTTTTATTTTAAATGAAATTTTCTTTTGTACTTGTAATTTGAGTCAAATTGTAGTTTGAGTCAAATGCAATGATTCTGTAACGGTGGAGAGCATTCATGGATACAGACGGCTGTATGCAGCCATAAGGACGTCCAATGCTTCTGTCAATCACAAGTTCTTTCTATTGTCTGGCGATACGAACTTGTTTACCGTGCATCAGTGCGTTTTCAATCACTTAATTGATCGATCAAATATCGACTAAACGACTTGGTCGGTTGTCATCAATAGTAGAATTGCCACGGGTTTTATCAGGAAAGGTTTCTTTGTTTTATATTGGTTTTACCATGGTTTTACCCACTAAATAGTATGAGACTACAGACATTAAGATTGTTTGGCCTTGTTTCAAACATAACTAAAAAAATACTTTCCATAATTTGGTCAATCTTTCGGAAATGTTTCGGCGCAGGGAACCAGCATAGCTCAAGAGCAAGTAGACTGGCGGCGATCGATTGGCGGCCCGTGTTTACATCTTCACAATTGATCATCGAGTGATTGAAAACGCACTGATGCACGGTAAACAAGTTCGTATCGCCAGAAAGAACTTGTGATTGACAGAAGCAGATTGTCCGCACGACTGTCAGGTTTCCTCTTTGTTCACAATGGTGTGTGACAATCACAGTGCGATATGAGGTGCAATAATTTGACTATTCTCTGAAGTCACTGCACAGATATAAATAAACAATATCGCTGCGCTATTATCTAGTGACATTTCAATTGTCACATTCTTTGTTATGCCAAGTACAGTCATCAAAAAAAGTAACTATACAGGTAATAAATGGGCTTCTAACTCTAAAAATATAAACCCTACCTAAACTTATTAAATTATAAAATTGTTGAAAAATTCATTTTGGATTGTCACTAGCGTGCAATATCTCATATTAAAGAAGATACATTTCTCAACAACTTTAAAAATATATATCCTACCTAAAAATATTAAATCATAGAGTTAAAAGTCCATTTATTACCTACCTGTATAGTTACTTTTTTTGATGACTGTAAACAAATCAAGTAGGTTCTTGTCTTCTCTTGCATCCTTTTTCAGGAATTCTGTAATGTTATTTTTTTCCCTTTCAATATTTTCATCCATAACTTTTTTGTTAAATTATTTAAAAAGCTGACATCGTAGCTTTAGTCCAATGAGCATATTAAAGCAGGTTTGGTGTTAACACTTTCCACGCGGCTATTAATTTTAACATTACAAAACAAAATTTTCAGAAACCTTTTCGTAATTTTCAGAGTCTATTTAAAGGATTACTGAACCAATACTAGGCATGTTTGTACTTAATTCAATGCATTTCTCATGGTGATTCCAAATATAGTAATAGAATTAAATAATTTTGACATTTTTGAAACATTTTGTAAAATTTTGGAATGTCGTCTGCAGCCGCCTGCCGCGTGGAAAGTGTTAACCAACCCCTTAGAACAGGCTTTCTCAAGTAGATTTACTGATGCGCCACATTTTAGTAACAAACTTGTTGAAGCTCCACTTGGTCATATTTTTTTAGAATTTACAATGGCAAAATTCCCTTTATAACATTAATTTCAAAATATTTTAACATATAATAGGCAGCATAATAACTAATATTACTCTTTTGAGGGCACATGCGCGCGCAGCGCGAGAACAATTGCTGTATTCATACATCTGACCGTCATAGGCCTATGAAATCTGGCTATATCATGATATGATTTTAAAAAAATTAAAAAAATTAACCACTCTCGCGCCACTTAGGATGTCTTGGTGCGCCATAAGAGGCGCGCGCGCCACCAGTTGAGAATGCCTGCCCTAGAACCATGAAATAAAAATTCTATAAGTTTTTGTCCTCTTCAAGTTATGCAACCAATAAATACCATGCTAGCAATAGTGATTTCGCATTGTTTATTTAAAATTAAAATAAGAAGTGCCCTCATTCTCCTTTTTTCCAAAAGTTAACACTTTCCATGCGGCAGGCGGCTGCAGACGACATTCCAAAATTTCACAAAATGTTTAAAAAACTTTTAGATTATTGAATTTTATTACCATATTTAGAATCACCATGAGAAATGTATTGACATAAGTACAAACATGCCTAGTATTGGGTCAGTAATTCTTGAGATAGACTTTGAAAATTGTGAAAGGTTTCTGAAAAATCTGTTTTGTGTATGGTTAAAATAATAGCCGCGTGAAAAGTGTTAAGACGAGAAGCTAGTTATAATTTTTGTTTGGCCTAACAAGTAGCGCTCGGCATAACTACAACACTGCATTATCTGATCAGCATCCAGTCTCTCAGAGTCATAGTCTTCCCTATCATGCCCAACATCACTAAGGCATCTCTTCTTTAAATCTTGCAGAAGTTTAACCAAGAGGGCAGTGTTTGGCTCAGTCTGGTGTCCAGATCCATATAAATGATTATGTAGTTCAATGGCATCTAGTAGAAACTGAAGTTGGCATAGAGGATTGGCGACTGCTTCATTTGGTGTGACCTGAAAGGATAATATATATATGGATACATGGTTGGTTTGAATAGATATTAAATTGAAGTGAAATTGTTCTATGAGATCACTATAGTCAGCATCATAATGCTAACGACAGAATTCCATTAATGCGTGCGAGCGTATGTGCATAAACCTGGAAGTGCCTCAAAAAATGACCGCGCATCCTGATTGGTCAATCGTGAAATCATCACGCAAATGCATTCATAGTTGTTTGCGCATTTCATGCATCCGGACGTAGCTCTGCGAGCAACAACAAAACACACTCATGAAAATTGCATTTTTGTCACGCCGGTATGGGGACGTAACTCAATGGCAAATCAAAAAGTTACATGAAAAACCTGGCTACGCCACCGGGTCGAACTGGTGTTCACCAGGAAAGAAATACCCTTCCCCCCCCCCCTCCCGACAAGTGACACTGGCGTCCTGATTGGTCTATCCTGAAATCGTCCCGTGCGTGCATGCATGTCATGGTATTTTGGGGTATTTGGTAGTGTTAGGGTTAAGGGCAAAAATGGTCTAATGAAGCTTAATCGACACAGGGATGGTTAAGTCCCGGATTATCCCTATTGAAATGTTGTGCGGAGCTGATCTATGTCTGTTTTGCACACACCTGTATGACTAGGATTTTTGAAAATCCCGGTAAACAGAACGGGTATTGTTAGTCTATTGCGGCAACTACAGTACTTAATACTAGCTAACGGGATCCATAAAATTAGTTTGATGAAAAAAACAACGGTGAAAGTTAAGATACTTCTAATATTTGAAACATATACATTTAATACAGGCATTCACCGATGCGATAGATGTAACGCTATTTGTGAAGTTTATAGACACTTATTTCACCCAGTTTTCTATTAAACGTATACTCGAACCCATGATGGATAGCACTTCTTTTGAAATCGATTCCTAGCGATTTAATGCATCTGGGAACGAGAGTGGCGTATTATTTATGGATGTTAGGAAGTTATTTCATGACAGGGCGAGAGGCTACATCGGCTTTTGTGTTAAGCGTCCTTGGTCCAAAACACACATAGCTTCAAACAAGACACCCACTTAACCATCCCTGTGTCAATTATCTATGATTTAAAGAAGTTGTTTATCACTCACCATTGACATAACATCCTGTAAATGTTGCAATGCATTCTGGGAGCTCATTACATACACTTGACACATGACTTGCAGTACACTAGCCACCTGACTAGATACTGGATTTTGATTGGCTATTAGCAATGATTGACGGTTAAAATCTCTGAAGTCCCAATCTGATTGGTTGATGAGCTGTCTAAAAGTATCCGCTAATGATCTCAATTTTTCCTGTGAAAGAATACAATAAATAAAAATGGGCAGTGTCTTTAATTAATGACTGAGTATGAGTCTGTCTGGTTAAGAGTTTAATAAGGCCACTTAAAATTAATTATTAGATCCTCCTAGCACTGGCCTCCGAAAAGTGAAGAGGGAGGGCGGGTTTTATTTTTATTTGTATACTAAATGGACACATAATTATTGCTGTTTTCATGCAAACTTTATAATGCCATCATCTTTTATTAGCAGCATCAGGAAAACGATGAAGACCTTTTATATGTTTAACTTTATGAGGTATAAGACCCCTAGGATTCTATAAAAACAATTAATAACGACTGTATTTGATGGACCTACGGCACATATCCCCTGGCCACAGTCCAACATATGCGGGCGCCATCAGATCAGATCACTGCGCACTGACTGCGTATGCTTGAAAACTCACACAATTCTGCCTACCAACAACACAAGCACCTGATTGGTCAAATTTAGACTGTAGCCTTTTTAACGATCGTCACACTGCGCCGTATAACCACCAATGCAGTGGTTAACACAGTGGGGCGTGCGTAATAGTGCGTGAATAAACTCATGTTTATTCACAAGTTTTTCAGTTCTCACGTTTGAGCACCAACCAATCAGAGCCGTGAGGTCGAGATTACGAAGTGCGCACCACGGATGGCCATTGCACCGTTTTGGGGTGAGGTACTTTACGCGAGTTCAACCTCATGTGACGTGCGTCCATTAAAACATAATTAGACTTGTCAACTATTAAGATTTCAATATTATTAGAAAAAGTTGACCTTATGTGAGAAAATCAGGGAGGGCTACAAGAATCCAATCATTTTTTAAGTGGTCTATTGAAAAATTAAAGTCTCAATTTCCATTCAGTAAAGGTAAGTGTTAAAAAGTAATGTGTTTCTTGATTTAGGAAAGCAATCAATGGTATTATTATATAGTAGATTTACAAACTTTGTTTTGAGATAGGAAAGCCCTATACTGCACATATACGTAGATAACAGGTCCCTTTTTCATAAATTTCAAAATGCAACAGCGCCACTTTATGATGATGGAGAGAAGAAAAAAAGGTTGTGACATCGGAATGCAAGGAATTGATAGACTTGCATCAAGTCCCTTAGCCACAAACAATGACTGTATGGTGTAAAGTGGAAAATGAATTACATAAAATTAAAAATTAAACATGAAGTATCATATATTTTAGGCTTGTAAAAACTTCCCAGCACATACGTTTTATCATAACTTTCAAAACCGCACAATTTGTTGGGAATTTTCCCAACAATTCTGTGTAAACTTAAATTAAGTCTATACCTAAAGCAGACGACAAACAGCGCCACCAAAAATATGAGCATGGCCAAAGTTAAACTTAAAAGTAGCTTCAGATCGGCCGGTTGAGTTGCATACCTCTGATAATACCTTCCAAGGGAAAGGCAGTGATTCGAAATCTTAATCTGATTATATTGGTTCTATAGAGCGTGTTTCTGCTGGGGAAGAAACCGCTAATAAACACTAAGTTTGCCCAGTAGAAACAGGCAGAACCCGCAATAATCAGTATTTTTGGTAATCCCAAAAACCTTCACAAACAAGGTTTGGAACCGGCAATAAACCCAATAGAAACAGAGAGGCGATTTATCTTAGCGGTTTGCGCCGTGAACCGTGTCACGCTGGGTCATACACATTGTGACGCAATCTTTTTCAGGTGCGGTGGCATTGTTTGGTATTACAAAAGGTCAAATGTTGTGGCCCATCGACTAAGATCGATAAACTTAGCGGTAACTTTTCGCGAGTAGAAACAGCAGGGATTAAAAACTGACCGATTGAAACTTAGCGTTTATTAGCGTTTACTTTTTGCAGTGCCCCAGCAGAAACACGCTCTATGCTTCCCTGTATCTTGAATCACATCATAGGTAGTTCATATCCAGAATGGTGACAATATGTTCTTGTGCCATTATTCCAATTGATTTGATTTCTAATTTAATCCTCATCTATACAAGAGGATTAGAAATTATGATCAATATGCGACTTGCTGAAAGTTGGAACATGTCACATGGCCCACCATTCGTATTGCAGTTAACTCATGATCAAATGGTCATTAAATTCTATCCTTAGCTGGCAGCGATTTGTGTTACATACTACACTCAAGCTACTAAAGAGTGGCCCAACTAGCAACTGGACGTATTTAATGGCTCTCTTAACCCTAACCCCCCTGAGTGCTAAAAAATGCTAATTCTAAGTCCCTCTCCAAACGCATGCTCCGTCGGTTTTTGATGACGTAGTCAACCAAGCCTATATATAGTGAGCGCAGTATACTGCGCGAATGTGTAGCTGAGGGCCTTGGCTTAGTGGCTGGGACGTGGGGCTTGAGAACTGAGGGTCCCCGGATTGAATCCCGGCAGGTTCCCGGAGATTCAGTTGGCATTTTTTCCTCGAAAAACGTGATCTCTGTCAAAAACCCTAAACTGGGGTTAGGGTTAATACTTTCCACATGGCAGTCGTCTGCAGACGACAGTTCCAAAATTTCACAAAATGTTTCAAAAATGTCAAAATTATGGTTTTCATCGCCATATTTGAAATGCATTAAAATAAGTACAAACATGCTTAGTATTGCTTTAGTAATTCTTGAGATTGAAAGTTGGGAAAGTTTTCTGAAAAATCTGTTTAGTCACATAGACCTTTGGTAGCATACTTCTGTCCCAGGGCATGTTTGTGAATTAAACTATCAGGGAAGAAATACGGGTCAAATTTAAGGGAAAATCAGTCTCTGCATGCGCTGCGGATTGAACCCGGGCCGCAGGTGGGAAAGTCTGACGCTCTAACGACTGAGCTAAACAGGTTAGGTTTAAAAAACTTAATTTGTTTCACAAGTTGAACTCTGCGCAGAGCGTGGTACGAGATTGACGGGCCGCCGCGCGGTATACGATTGTAGTAATGTCAGGTTTTGTAGGTTCCAGGAAGGTTAGGGTTAAAGGTATATTATGTGTTTTTTCCAGGACCCCTCAACATCGAAAAAAAATTGAAAGCAGATTTTCTTGCAGATTTACATTTCTGATCATAAATAGTACATACATTCCAAGTGGGCGATACGATTCTTAATTACGTCAAAATCATGGTTTTAGAGGGAAAATAAACTGTCGGGATAACACGACAATTTATATTTTCACTCTAAATTCACTCTAAAACCATGATTTTGAGGTAATTAGGAATCGTATCGCTCTGTAACTTGGAATGTATGATTTATGATCAGAAATATAAATCTGCAAGAAAATCTACTTTCTAAAAAAAATCATGAATAGAGGGCGCTCTCTGGAAAAGATCACATAATATGCCTTTAAGTGAGTGTCCATACCATCAGACTACCGTGTGATAACTAGATTAAAGTCCATAACCACCCATTCTCAATTCAAATTAGCATAAATCATGAGTGCGTACCATAGGTATGATACACAATTATAGTTTTATTTACCTTAAACAAATCACATTGCTCAGGGTGCAACGGGTAATTAAACCAGCACATTAAAATCATCCCCGGTGACTTAAGGCTCCACTCTCCCCGTAATAACACTTCTATTGCTTTATAATACCAAGTTGGCCAACTGACTAGTACCAGCCAAAGACGATACATATCTTGTTTGCTGTTAACAGATGTAGAGTTGATGATTTCGTTCAAGATGTTGTCCAAGTTGGTGAGATGGAGGCAGCAACTGTGTAGGGATAAGCCTGCGGAATAATAACAAATGGTATTAAATTAATGAACAGGATCCTTAATGTAAGGTCACGAATTTTCTGCTTTGTAACTGTCGAATTCCGCGTTTTTCCGCTTTGTAAATTTTGCATTTTTTTGTGATGTAATTTTCCCCAAGTAAGCTTAAAATTTACGATCTATAAAACCAAAATAAACACACTTCACAGAAAAACACATCATTTTAGATTTTTAGGCTCACCTTATTACTGTTTGTTTTGTTTTATTACGTATCGTTTTTTAATATTTATATTGTTTTATTCAAGACTATTTATAAATTTTGTGTTTTGGATGCTTTGTGCATTTTTTTCTTCTTCTTTCATCAAAATGTCGTTTTCCGCGTTTAACCTCAATTCCGCGATTTTTGTGACCTTACCTTAATGTGTATATACAAGGGTTGGTCAATATGTAATGAAAGTGACATTGTTGTGAGATGTATGAATGATTCTAGTGAGAGATAGTGTGATCCATCCAAACTATGAACCTTTTTCTTTCAAACAATACACTTTTGGATTTTTAAGTATGAACTATAAGTGACGTCATACCAATAGCTTAGGACACTGCCAAATCAGTTATTTGGCGGGATATTTGAGAGAAGATTGCATAACATGACACTAGAAGCAGGTGCAAATATTGGCATTGATTTGAGACTTGACTTGACTTGTAACCCTATGAATTGTGACTTGACTTGGACTTGCAAAAAATGACTTGTGGCCAACGCAAGTCAAAGGAAACATTTAGCGATCCGATCTCATAAACTTTCTACAAATGCGATATTAAAATGGCACATTTGTTGGATGTCATATTTGTAGGTTTTATTCCGGTCTCTCCTGACGGAAAAAAAAAATATATATATAGCGTCCCCATATTTGTAATTGATTAATTGCTATTCGATATCAGTGTTGTCAAACTCAGAATTGGTCACCCGATAGAGCAACTGTGCACATCCTATTGGTGTTGTTTTTGGTTTTGATTGTGTTAATTTTTGGGGGTTTTTTTTGGTTTTATTGTGTTGTTTAATTGACGGCAAAAATTAGAGACAGAGAAAAAATTATATTTTAAATGTGTTTTAGCACTGGCCCCCCCAACTCATCACAAAGTTGGTAACTATGACTATTCTAAAAATCACGGGAAAAGGGGTATATTTTCGATTGTCAGTGAGGACAGCGAAATCATGAAAATAGGGGGTATTTCATGAATTAGTCTCCATGAAATTCGAAAAAGGTGTATTTAATAAGAGCAAAAAACAAACGACATCACAGTATGGATTTAATCATTTGATTAGAACATGGTAACAACCCAAATACACCATTTGGGGTTCATAAGTTATGCCTGTTACTGTTGGGTGCAACAAGTTTTTATCTATCTAATGTATGTAGGCCTATAAAGAGTCTTTGAAAAAGGGTGTTTGAAATGATAGTTATTGAAAACCAAAAAAGGGGGTATTTTTCACCCCGATTTTGTCCTCATTTTAGCCCAAAAAAGGGGGGTAAAGTTATTGAAAATTCCTTGCAAAGGGTGTTTTCAAAAAATGAAGAACAGCCATGGTTACCAACCTTTGTGTTGGGTTTGGGGACTGGGGTTTTAGCCTGGTGATCATCAAATTTGGGTGATTGTTTGACAATTTATGCGAACATTTTTCAAAAAGAAAAAATAGCACCCCATTTGTAATTGATTATGATTAATTACTATTCTTTCGATATCAGTGTTGTCAAACCTGCGATTTTATTTTATGTTAAACAAATAATTAAATAAATATACAGAGCTGCTTTAAAGAAGGAAAGCTAGAGAACAAGTGAATGTTGCATTTGCTTACAATTGGTCTGAACAAAATAATATGTGACTTGACATGGACTTGTGAATTGGTCATATATGTGATGCGATCTGTGAAAACCCGTCGGATGTTGCAAAATGTGAAATAGGGGATTATGGGTAAAATTAAAAATTAAAAATTAAAATTAAAAAAAAAGAAAAAGATTTTGTTTAGAAAATTAATTTCTATTACTTTGTGTCATCACCTTTATGAAATTTCACCTTCAAAAACTTACTTAAGTCACTTTTCTAAGTAGCCTTATAATGTTATTCTGTTGAACTATGTATCTTTTATGGCCTGTTTTCATGATTTCTTGTTTTGTAGCGTTTTATGACATCACAATCATCATTCACTCATAACCTTTGTTGTAGTGATCGTAGAAAAATGATCGAAACAGTTTTGTAATCAGCACAGATTCAGCTTTATTATGATATAAATATCTCCAATATGAAAAATCCCGACATGTGGCGGGTTTTCACAGATCGCATCACATAATGTGAAACATAAGTATTTAAACAAACACACAAGAGGTTTTCCACATTTAATTTATTTCAACATTTATACAACTTGTAATGCATTTATTATTAAAAACAGCAAATTCTTATCTATAAATCATAAAATGTGATAGCCCTAACTGAGATAAAGTAAAATCTCAAATGTCTCAAATGTCTAAAATGAGTGGGGACACAGGTTAATAGTTTTTGTTATCAGTTTCATAAAACTATCTGGATTATAAAGCATACAGAATTGCAACCGAAAACACTTTGTGACATCAGAGTTGTGTCATTTATACATTAGTTCCATGTATTCAATTTCAAGCAAAATATGAATGTATATTCTAAATACATGATTTGTACTTCAGAGATATGGTGGATTTTAAACTATTGATGAATGCAAAAAACATTTTGTGCTTTTGTTATTAAAGCTCTGAATTTCCTAATTTCCACAAAAATTAGGCCACTTGTAGAAAATTTTGCTAGATATATCAAAGTATGCATGTCACTTTGGGCAATAATGAGTTTAGATAACATTTATAGATACAAATCCAGTAACTACTTGCAAGAATTACGTTACATTACACATCATTATACATTAATGAAAAATCTTTAAAATGTTAAATTTAAAGCATTGTAAACACAAGGCTGGACTTTAGAACCCGCTCGCCTGCCTACGGCGGGTAAATTTGGTAAAAGTGCAAAAGTACCTGCCTGACTGGCAGATAACTTTTTTCAAACTCAAAATGGCAGTTCCAATACAAGAAAATCCTTAATATACTTGTGAATTTGGAAACATATTTGGGAAGGTAACGTTTAAAAGCTACCTACCCAACTGGCTGGTACAAAAAAGTTTAAGATCCAGCCCTGTGTAAAGATTCTTCATATTAAAAACAATTAAAAAAGAGTAAACTTGCAAGCGTGGTCCCATTAAACACTCTAAAATATACAATACATCAAGGGTTGAGCGCCAGAAGGCTGTAACTCAATTTTTGGGCAAATTGATATTTGGGTACAAAAATAATCCATATACAATAACCTAGATTTTCAGAATCATAAAGAGATAACTCATAAACCACTCTTAATTTAACTAAAATTAGAGTTATAAGTTGGGTGCTACAGTGCAGTACAGTGTATTGTAATGAGTCCCAAATATTTGAAAGTCGATTATCTCAAAATAGCATTTCTTGAGTTACGGCCTTCTGGCGCTCAGCCCTCGAACATGTTGGGCTTCTTTTGTACTCTAGAATAACTTCAAATAAAAAAAGATGATAACACAAACCATGAAATGTTGGACGTTTATAGGCAGGCCTGACAATGTGGCCATACACCATTTTTACCAATTCAGTATTTACAGAAGCTTCATGTCATGATTGTTAATGCACGATGTTTTGGGCTTAACCCTTTGTCAAGTGTACCAAAGAAAACAAGAAAAGAATAACAGCAATATAAATTTGAGCGCGCCGAGACTAACATCTAGTGAGTGTCACATCGAGCATAGCACCTGCAACTATACAAAGCGCCAAACAACGCAAATGAATAATGAATTACATGTAAAATAAAGCGAACCTCTCATTAAGGGAGCTGTTAACCTTCAGGTATAGCCTCCGTAAAACTGCCGTAACTTCTTCATTATTCATTTAATCTATATAAAAGTATACATTTTTTCACAGAAAAGGGTTCAACGAATCCAACCATGATCATAAAATTGACCATTTTGGAAAAAATGATTAAAAAAAAGTTTTTTGACCCATTTTAGGTTCTGCAAAGATAACTCAAAATATATTTTTTGTCATAATAGTTTTATTATATTCTTAATACAATTAAGGAATCTTTTTTTTTTGTTGGAAAATCTTTATTATTTTTGAATTATTGTCCAAAAAGTGCCAAAAATGTGATTTTCATGATTTTGGAGGTAAAAAAATCACATTTTTGGCACTATATTTTGGTCGATAATTCAAAAAATAATAACGATTTTCAAAAAAAAAAAAAAAAAAAAAATGTCATTAAATTAAAGGATAACAAAAACAGAATTCCCATCATATTGAATACAAGTTGTACACTTTAACATGACTGTACATCCCTATAATGCAGTTTCATTATCGATCATGACATATGTGTTCCCACTGATGCTCCCTTTACGATCTAAACAACTAAACAAGGAATTGCCTATGATTGTATACAAGAATGGGTTAAGAGCAGAATTTATGGGAAGTACAAAACCAATTATCCATGCAAAGACTTCAGGAGATACCTCCACCACCTCAGCCTGTACCAAAATCCCAATAACCACAATTGGCAGCCAGCATAGCAAATCTGTTAATGTAATAAGCGCCATCTTGAAAGCCATTCTCAGATCAGTTTTCAATCGGGACATGTGTGATCGTTGAATTTGAATGAATAGACTGATATAACACACTGCAACGGTTATACAGCAGATGAAATTGACTCCAAGAAAAATGACAATTGAATACATAGGGCTTAATTGGCTACCCACCTTTTCATATGTAGACAATACTTGAATGTCATCATCTCTACTAATGGTGCCATATGATATGGTTACAGTTTCATTTTTTACAAGGTTTATTGATCTTCTGGCTAATGGCAACCCTATACACACCTCAGAAAATTGGTATAAATGGGGATCTTTTTCTAACATAACCCCAAATGAAGTTATAACAAGACCAAGCACCCATACTAAAATTGTTACTAGTATTTTTGTCCTAGTTCTTAAAAACAGCTTCCGACTCACAACATTATTTCTAAATGCCCAAAACTTGTCAATGCCTATTAAAACAATGAGAAAGAGTGAGGCTTCACTGGAAAGGACCGATAGAAAACTTGCCAATTTGCATATTGCATGATTCTTCCAATGTTCTGCTTCTATAGGGAAATATTGCCCATAATACTGGTCAGCTGATACAATAATTAGCATATACAATCCCATAAGGAAATCAGCAGCAGCAAGGTTGGTTATAAATAGCACCTGCTTTGTGTAATCTGTTTTATCTTTCCCTCTCACTAATGTAAGGCAACCTGTTAGAAAAACATAACCATTTGCAAGCAGTGCAAAAACACCAACAATCCACATGGAATACATGATTGTTGTATTTGGTAGGAGCTTATTGCAGGTCATATATTCTGATTTTGGTTCAATTGGTATACATTGAGGTCCTTCTAATAATGATTCTATAAGGCAGCATATTCCAGGGGTGTCCACATGTATAGTAGTGTTATCAAGAAATCCTGCAAAAGATTTGGGTGTTATTCTTGAAAGAGGATTACCCTCTAGGTTGACATACTTCATATTGGTTAGGTCATCAAATGCATTTTCCTGAATTACTGTTATTTTTATTAAATTGGAGCTCAAGTAGAACAAGATTGTGCAATTGGGAGAAGACATGGGCATCGATATTGGATATAAAGTTGTTTCTCAAGGACACAATTTGCAACTCGGCACAGCAATTATCAAAGTTAATTAGATCAGAGGACTTCAATATGTTTCCTCCTAAGGCAACAATAGACAAATTGACTAGGTCACTAAATAAACCTTGTGGTAATGTTGTTAGTTTGTTATCCTGCAGTGACAATGTAGCCAAATTATTCAACCCTTGAAATAGGTCTACATGTAGACTAGATAATTGGTTACCATACAATGAAAGTATTGTTAGTTTACCTAGATCCCTGAACACACCTGAATCTAATGTTGTCAGGTTATTATTATACAGCCACAATGTAGACAAATTACGCAACCCTTGAAATAGGTCTACATGTAGATTGGATAACTGGTTTCCATACAAAGAAAGTATTGTTATTTCTCCTAGATCCCTGAACACACCTGCATCTAATGTTGTCAGGTTGTTAATATGCAGCAACAATTCAGATACATTACTCAACCCTTGAAATAGGTTTACATGTAGATTGGATAATTGGTTGTCATTCAAGATAAGTATTGTTAGTTCACCTAAATCCCTGAACACACCTGCATCTAATGTTGTCAGGTTGTTATTATTCAGCCACAATTCAGATACAATACTCAACCCTTGAAATAGGTCTACATGTAGATTAGATAATTGGTTGCCCTTCAAGGAAAGTAGCGTTAGTTTACCTAGATCCCTGAACACACCTGAATCTAATGTTGTCAGGCTGTTATTATCCAGCCATAATGTAGACAAATTACTCAACCCTTGAAATAGGTCTACATGTAGATTGGATAACTGGTTTCCATACAAGGAAAGTATTGTTATTTCTCCTAGATCCCTGAACAAACCTGAATCTAATGTTGTCAGGTTGTTATTATGCAGCTGCAATTCAGACAATATACTCATCCCTTGAAATAGGTCTACATGTAGACTAGATAATTGGTTACCAGATAGGACAAATAGTGTTAGTTCTTCTAGATCCCTGAACATGCCTGAATCTAATGTTGTCAGGCTGTTGTTAGCCAGCCACAATTTAGATAAATTACTCAACCCTTGAAATAGGTCTACATGTAGATTGGATAATTGGTTTCTAGATAAGTCAAATAGTGTTAGTTCTCTTAGATCCCTGAACATGCCTGAATCTAATGTTGTCAGGTTGTTATTATACAGCGCCAATGTAGACAAATTACTCAACCCTTGAAATAGGTCTACATGCAGAATATATAATTGGTTGTCATTCAAGGTAAGTGTTGTTAGTTTACCTAGATCCCTAAACACACCTGAATCTAATGTTGTCAGGTTGTTATTATGCAGCGCCAATGTAGACAAATTACTCAACCCTTGAAATAGGTCTACATGTAGACTAGATAATTGGTTACCATACAAGGTAAGTATTGTTAGTTTACCTAGATCCCTGAACAAACCTGAATCTAATGTTGTCAGGTTGTTATTATGCAGCTGCAATTCAGACAATATACTAATCCCTTGAAATAGGTCTACATGTAGACTAGATAATTGGTTACCAGATAGGACAAATAGTGTTAGTTCTTCTAGATCCCTGAACACACCTGCATCTAATGTTGTCAGGTTGTTATTATCCAGCCACAATTCAGATACATTACTCAACCCTTGAAATAGGTCTACATGTAGACTAGATAATTGGTTACCATACAAGAAAAGTCTTGTTAGTTTACCTAGATCCCTGAACATGCCTGAATCTAATGTTGTCAGGTTGTTGTTACCCAGCCACAATGTAGATAAATTACTCAACCCTTGAAATAGGTCTACATGTAGACTAGATAATTTGTTACCATACAAGAAAAGTATTGTTAGTTTACCTAGATCCCTGAACAAACCTGAATCTAATGTTGTCAGGTTGTTATTATGCAGCGCCAATGTAGACAAATTACTCAACCCTTGAAATAGGTCTACATGTAGACTAGATAATTGGTTACCATACAAGGAAAGTATTGTTAGTTTACCTAGATCCCTGAACAAACCTGAATCTAATGTTGCCAGGTTGTTATTATGCAGTTCCAATACAGACAAATTACTCAACCCTTGGAAATGATCTACATGTAGGCTGGATAATTGGTTGTTGTATAAATACAGGTTTTGAAAATAAACAAGATTTCTTAATGTATTTGGTGCCATTGATACCAACATATTCCCATTCAGTGATACACTGAATAAATTTGATAGCCCTTTGAATATAACTTCATGAAGATAATATATATTGTTTTCAGCCAAGTTGAGATGTGTCAACGCATCAAGATCCCTGAACACACCCAAATTGGTTATACTGTTAAATAGGGATATTTCATTTCCTTTCAATGATAAATGTGTCATATTCTTGAGGTTCATGAATGTATCAATGTCAATATTAGTTAGAAGGTTGTCAGAGAGGTCAAGATAGATTAGCTTATTCAAACTATGAAATAAAGTTGGGCTTAGCTGATCAATCAAGTTATCTGACAATGATAAGACCTGGATCCCCTTTAAATGTGAGAATGTGTTTGGTTCCACATTTGAAATCTCATTTTCTGATAAATTCAGTACTTCTGCATCATGTAACGCTACAAACATTTTAACAGTTAACTTTAGCAACTTGTTACCATTCAGAAAGAGCTGTTTTAGATTACTAAGCCCCCAAAATACACTACAGTTAATATCAAACAGTTTATTGTAGGAGAGATCTAGTATTTGTAGTTGCACTAACCCTTCAAAGTTACCACTATGAAGAGTAGTGATCAAGTTGTGATCCAACAGAAGAATGATGATGTCGGTAAGATTTCTAAAACTTCCTGGAGTGATACCGACCAGCTGTCTTGCACTGCCATCAATCGCTGATATGTTGAAATCCAGTGTTTCGTAGATGAGAAGTATGTCTTCTTGGTGTCTGCCATCCAAGCTGAGGGTAGTAAATTGATTATACTCCAGGCTACAGGAATATTGAGCAGGGCATATAGGTAACTCAGCAACATATATAACATCCCCATATGACTGACTAAACTCCGGTATTTCTACCATGGTCAGACTTGTATCAGGAAATGTTAGATTCAGGGATGGGTGGCGGATTGTCAGATCTTCATAGTCTTCAATATATGTGTAGGGGATGGTGTATAGGTTGGTATATCTTTTAAAGTGTGCACAGATCTCCAGACCAGAATCATTGGTACCATTCTGAAATGACGGACATTTTGTTTGATTCATTCCTAATTGAGACTTGCTTATATTACCAGGAATAAAAACAGGCAATAGTTTTATTGTTGATGCTACATTGGTATGTACTGTCAGGATATCGCTGCGGGAAGTCATACTACAGGAGCCTTGATTAGAATCGGTTAAAGCAAGAATGGTGTTGAAACATTCATCAGCTGAGTTGAACTGTAGTATTAAATAATTAAAAATAGACCAGTGTGTTTGTACTTCCGAAATTGTAATATAAATACCAGTGCCTGGGGCAGATATGTGGATATCACATTGTTTCATTGAAGATGTGTGGAGTGTGAGATATGATTGGTTGCTCTCCAGAGTTATATTTTGATCAGGACATTCAGTGGCATTGTCCAGGGTTACATTGCGTGTGACACCAGTGTCCAAATACGACTGTTGAGAGTCGGTCACATTATCTGCTAGATTATATCTAGACTCTGTTTTCAAAGGGTTTGTCACCACTGTAGTGTTGATTCCATTGTAGGAAGAGGTAGAGGTGGTAGATTGGGGATTTGATACCTTCGCCACTGTTGCATTGGACGTGTTTTCTGAAGAATCTTCATATAGCAAGTCAAGTGCAGCCACTGTAGGTTTGTTACCAAAGTCCAAATTTGGCAAGTCAGGCACATTAGCTGCTCTTGTTTTAATTCGATTTTGCAAAGAATGCGAGTGAGTCACATTAGCTGCTGTAATGTTAGTTCCATTTTGCAATGACTCCAAATATTGCAAATCCGACACAAGAGCCGCTGTGGTGTTTGTTCCATTTTGCAAATATCCTGTATATCTTGAGTCAGTCACATTAGCCGCTGTGGTGTTGGTTCCATTTTGAGAAGATCCCATATATTGCGAGTCAGCCACATTAGCCGCTGTGGTAATGGTTCCATTTTGCGAAGATCCCGTATATCTCGAGTCAGTCACATTAGCCGCTATGGTGTTGGTTCCATTTTGCGAAGATCCTGTATATCTAGAGTCCGTCACATTAACCGCTGTGGTGTTGGTACCATTTTGCGAAGATCCCGTATTTCGCGAGTCAGTTACATAAGCCGCTGTGGTGTTGGTTCCTTTTTGCGAAGATCCCGTATATCTTGAGTCTGTCACATTAGCCGCTGTGGTGTTGGTTCCATTTTGTGAAGATCCCATATATCGCGAGTCCGTCACATTAACCGCTGTGGTGTTGGTTCCATTTTGCGAAGATCCTGTATATCGCGAGTCAGTCACATTAGCCGCTGTGGTGTTGGTTCCTTTTTGCGAAGATCCCATATATCTTGAGGCTGTCACATTAGCCGCTGTGGTGTTGGTTTCGTGAAGATTTCGTGAATATTCTGTATATTGCGATTCGGTCACATTAGCAGCTCTATTATTGGTTCTATTTTGCAAGGAGTCTATATGTCTGGAGTCATTTGCTTGCCAATTTCCATGGCGTGTAACTTGAAAGTCATCAGTCTGATTATTCACTATATTCCAGTCCTCACCGGACACACACAGTACAGGTTGAATTGAACAGATGGTGACTAGTGTACAGATTGATATCAGGAGATACATATTGGATAGGAAATTACTCATTTTGTGAGAAAAACAAATCATTTCATCGAATCAGTAGGACAGATCCAACACGCGGTGGATAGAGTGCAACTGCATGGTATTGGTTTTGCGATATAACCTCTCTTTTGATAATAGTGAAATAAACAAGTACTGGGCGGTATGAGTAATAGGTAAAATTATAGAATTGGGAAAGTATTTGACTAACAATATCACTGTATACAATTCATGCTTTTATCCATAGCAACTGAAGTCAGCATCATAATGTATATTAATTCATGATTAATAGGTTAGATTAGAAAGATGACACTAATAGCAATTTTCAGTGTATATAACAATTCATGCTTAAAAAATAGCCTCCGAGGTCAGTGTAAGGGCCTTGAACTTTTACGAGTAGAGGAAAGCTTGAGGAAAGAGTTGGTAAGTTTGGTAACGGTGTCTGTTTTGTATATGGTCAAACCAATAGCCGTGTGGAAAGTGTCAAGGGTGTACTTATAGATGAGTTGGATGTATCCTCACTTTTGATTAAAACAGAAAACAGGCAAATTGTGTAAGAATTTGGATCTCCAAAAGTTATGTACCCCCCCCCCCCCCCCCGGTGTTTTGGATATATCTAGTTTGTCTATTGACCCTTGTTCAGTACAATTGTAATCTTAAATAGAATGGTTTTGAAATGGGAATTTTTGCTAAAATTATCATAATTTTGAGAGTTCAGGACAAACATGGACCTAACTACAATATTACTGCCATGTGTAAGATTGCATCTTCCCCGGAGTGTTCAGTCGGCATTACAAGAGGTGTATCAGGCGTGTCCAAAAAATCACATAATCAGGGTGGTTTTTCAAGCCGAGGCACCAGTGGCGTAGCTGGGATTTTTTTCAGGGGGGGGGCAAGATTTCTGAAATTTTCGTAAAAGGTTGCCCCAAATTTTTTCCCAGTCACCAACTCGTGAATTTCACGTAAGTGGGGGGGGGGGGGGGGGGGGGGTTGAGGTTCAAAAAATTTCGCACGGTCAAAAAAAAATCGCACAGTACATGTACTACATGTACTATTTTGCCTTATTTGACTATTTGGGCTGAATATACGCCACTGCGAGGCACGATACGTACGTAACATGATTAGGATATCAAAAGAAGCAAACTTTAAGGGGCATTGAGAGATGTATCGATATACATGTACTAAATGAGCAAATAATGTAAAGATAATCATCAACATAGCCCAAATTCAAAATGTCATACAATTCCGACATCGCCTTCATGCCAAATAAGCAAATAACGGCACTTCCGGGTTGAGATTTGCCGCGAAAGGCCGCATGTAAAACGATAGCATAAATTCTGAATTCAGCACCTAGTTTTGATATGATCATATCGAAACTAAGAAAATCATGAAATTTTATATGATAAACGGCGAATGTTGGTAACCTGTTTTAGATGGTAGTTAGTATTATGCCTAGTATTACTTGTCTGCAAAAGAACTGATTTCCAGGATAATTGAGGGCGCACTCCCATACTTATCTCTCAATGCCCCTTTAAGGAAAAGGGTTTATACTTTTCGTACTGTGGTTTTACATATTTAGGGTCCGTATTTGTTCCTTTTTTCGTAATACTTTCGGGAAGAAGGAATTTGAAAGTGTACCATTATATACTTGATAAGAGCTTTAAACTAAACAATACATAATTAGGGTATACATAGAAATACTATGACTACTTGTTTAGGGAATCAAAATTGTTTATCTTCTTGTTTAGTGTATTGAAAATACTGATAATACTTACTTAGGTATGCAAAATATTGTCCATACTTGTTTAGGGGTGATTTTTCACATTAATGCAATTACTAATTTAGGGTACTTTTTGAAAGTCCTTGGACGCGCCTGATACCCTCTTGTAATGACCACTGAGCACCCGGGGCATTTTCACAAGGGTGCCTGATATAGCACCAGAAGTGTATATGTAGTTACAGATAGTGCCTTTTCACTTCACTAGGTATCTGGACAAAAAGACCATATCTGCAATAGCTGCTCTGATTTACGTTAAGTTTGTACTGATTTTCAGCTAATAAATAACCAAATAATTAACAACTGGCAGCTATTACAGATGAGGCCTTGTGTATATTACCCTCAAAATTGACCCAGGATCTAACCATGCATAAATACAAAACTGCATAAGGCCAACAACAACAAAAAGAGTTGTGTTGCCCTCAGCGACCGACCCTAAAATCGTAAAAACTAGGGTCGCTTTTTTTTTTTTTTTTTTTAAGATTTAAATGTGATTAAAAGTGTCTAAATGTTACTATTTCTGGCTGGAAATGAATAAATAAGCCTAAATAAATGTTTTTTAGACTATTGTCACACTAGAAACATTAGTTTAATTGACATATGGGCATACACCAATTTTGTCTTGACATAAACCATATATTTTTCAGCCAAAAAAAAAAGAAAAAAAAAAGGATTTCCGACCGACCGACCCAAATTTAAATTTTTGCCACTTGAGGGCAACACAACATTTTTTGTTGTTGGCCTAAATGGAAATTTGCCTCAGTACCATTTCACCACTATTTGTATCACGTTAAGTCAACAAAAACTTCTGTGTAATAGTGTAGGTGCATCGTACCATAACATAGACCCTTAACCATTACAATAATAACTAACAACAAAATTGAATAGTTAACTAGCTGGGAATTTTGACGAGTTGACCTCTGTTACCTCGCTATATACCGTTGCACCATCAAACTATGTTGTACAAAAAAACATAACTTTTTAGAATCGTCATATAAGGCCTAAAAAAAAGATTGTTTGCCCAAACACGACCGACCCATAAAATCTCAAAACCCCATGCCTTTTTTTTGTTTTTGTTTTTTGAGATTTCATTTTTTTTTTAAATAATGTTTTATGTTGAAAAATATATGTATTAAATGATATTTTCATCTTAATTTGCCAAACTAATCAACAAAACTGCCCTGTAATTGACTTATTCCCACATGTATATCTACCCTTTACTACACTAAGGAGATGCAAATCCATGTTCCTACCACTATCTAGTGAAAAACAGAACATGTCAGACCATGCTGGATGGTCTGACGGTTTGTACTTATACGGATACCAGCTGCACTATTAAAACAAAATACATGTATTAGCCCAAACCAGCCAGGCTACGTTTTACGGTGTGTAAACCGGGGGAGGGGGACAAAGTATGATTTTTTAACCAAATAATCGCCACGAAACCCCTTGGATTCGACCCCTGGATCACCGAGCTGCGTCCCTAACCACTCAGCTAACCTGACAACGCTCACCCGGGCAGCGATTTTGTACACACATATCAGCTTGGTTGATGATGTCATCGAATGAAATGCTATAGCACGTGCGTGGACATAGTTTTTGCCGTAGTGAATCGTAGTGTAGGAAGGTTAGGGTTTTAAAGAACATTAAAGTGTATTAACATCAAATTGTATAGTCATTTTTTTCTTCTCTAAAAGTGTCTATAGCCCCCCCCCCCCCCCCCCCCCCAAAAAAAAGAAGTAATCGACCTACCGACCCACTTTTTTCAACTCTTGTTTGGGCAAACAAACCTTTTTATTTTAGGCCTAACTAGGCCTAACCAAGATTTTCATTTGGTGGGGAGGTCATTATGACGGAAGGGCCATGCTAGTTATAGGGGATGGGGGGTGGGTCGATACTGCTATATGGCGCCATCAACTTTAGTGAATAAACATATCAAATCAATATCCCACTTTGGCAATTTACAAAATGTTATTCATAAAATACTCGCTGTGTAGTAAAATACAAATGATTGTGCCAATGGACACATGTCACACGAGGTTGAGCTTGCGTAAAATATGTGAGCTCAACCTCATTTCAAAATGGTACAACTGTCATCCGTGGTGCGCACTACGTAATCTCGACCTCACGGCTCTGAATGGCTGGTGCTCAAACTTGAAAACTGAAAAACTCGTGAATAAACATGAGCTTATTCACACACCATCACGCCCCACTGCGTCGGTGGTTATGGCGCAGCGGCACCACTGCGTTGGTGGTTACGGCGCAGCGTGACAATGGTAAAAAAGGCTTCAGTATAAATTTGACCAATCAAGTGTTTTTTGTGAGTTGTCAAGCATGCGTGCGCAGCTTGATCGAAGTGCGCCCACGTATGTCGAACTGGGGCCAGGAGATTATGTGCCGTAGATCCATTGTAAAGCTGTAGAAAGAGCACACAAACTTTTGACAGGATTCTCTTACAGGGTTCCCAGCATTTCACAAGACCAAAATTCCCTGATTTTTCCCTGATTTTTCCCTGACAAATTTATATTATTCCCTGAGAAAATATTTTCACTTTATCGGAAGTTGGGAAGGCAATAATTATGTGGGTTGGTTATTAACATATATAGCCAAAATTTCTAGTTGTTTTCCCCTAAAATGGTCCAGAAAACGTTCCTGAAACCATGTTGTTAAGCTTGAATAGCAGTGGCGTATAGGTAGGTTATTCATATTGGGGGGGGCGAGAAATGAAAATGAACCAACAAGACTTTTGTGAGCCAAGAAATGCGCGCGTAGCGCGCGAAATTTTTCGACCTTACACTTTTCATTGCCTGGAAATGTGTTAAGTCACACTACATATGCACACAAAAAAGCCACCATAGCCAGTCAGTCAATGGATAAAAAATACCAAAATAATTACCCACTTGAGCCATCAAATTCCCTGAGTTTTCCCTAGGTTTCTGTCTTTTTTCAAATTCCCTGAGTTTTCCCTGTCTTGAAAAAGTTATTTTGATTTTCCCTGATTTCCCTGATTTCCCTGAGTGGCTGGGAACCCTGTCTTATTACAAAATTATATCTGGGAATCATACAAACAAAGCAAGCATCAAACTCATCATCAAATTTAGGGACAATTTAGAGGAAGGTGGAGATTGATACATGGCTCTATTTCAAAATTGTTCAGCAATTAGTCTAGGGCTGTCATCGACATGGCCGATGTCGACATTATGTCGACATCAGCTATTATCTCGACATGTCGATATCAACATTGGGATGTCGATATAATTGACAAAAATAAATTGAAAAGAGTTGTGAAAAGAGAATGTTGAAAATCGGCGAATTAATGATCGTATTCAGGTATATACTAAAGTTGTTTTAACATGTGTACAATACTGTACATTTACTTAGCGATATTCTCGATCTGCGGTAATATTCTATACTATCGCGATTCGCGGACCTTAATTTGCGGCAACAATTGGCTTGGTATTTGGATCATAATATGTCGACATCATGTCGATATCGAGATTCTAAAATAGCAACATGTCGACATGAAAAAAAGATCTCTATAACAGCCCTAAATTAGTCTAAATGTTGAAAGATCCTTTTGTGTTTTAGAAATAGTGGATAAGCATGGAACTCAAGTAAAAACATATACAACTAGATATTGCTCTGGTCAAAGATCAACCCACCTTTTTTCTCGTTCCTGACATTTGACCCCAAGGTCATAATTTTGACTTACTAGGTTTTTCCAGATTACAGAGGAGAATATGATGGTGTGCGTCAACAAAATATAACTATACTCTGTTTGGCCATCTCGAGACAGTGACGTAACCGCGTATTCTACTAATTGCATCACATAACGCGCGCATACTCCCGGCGCTGGCGTACAAACACGAGCGTTGAAAGGCGGAAGATACACACGCGTGCGTAAAAGCTGCGCCTGTTCAGTTACGTCAGTCTCGAGATGGCCAAATAGAGTATAGTGATCAGAGTGCTCCCTGGGACCCCCACCTCCATGGGGGGGGGGGGGGGGGGGGGGGGGTGGTGGGTGTACTTTTTACCATGAAGGTAAAAAGTATCAGATTGAAGTGAGTTTTGTGTCTATATCTAATGATCCTTGAGATAGACCTTAACATTTGGGAGAGGTTCCTAAAAATATGCTTTGTAATTAGTAAAACCATAGCCGCATGGAGAGTGTTAAGGTGTTAAGACCCCATTTGTCATCAAATATCTACTCCGAAGCCCCCTGTTTTTGAGACCCTGGATGGCACACCCAAAAATAAGTTCAAAATAAGTTCATGTACATATTCAAATGATATATAACAAATCTAGGGTCAATTTTTTAGTATCATATTTTGGCTAATTAAAGGTATATTATGTGACCTCTTCCAGGGGACGCCCTCAATCCTCGAAAAAAAATTGGAAGCAGCTAGATTTTATTGCAGATTTACATTTCTGATCATAAATCATGAATATATTCCGAGTTACAGAGCACTACGATTCCTAATTACCTAAATATAATGGTTTTAGAGTGAATTTAGAGTAAAAATAAGTTGATGGCGCAGTCTCCGACAGTTTATTTTCACTCTAAAACTATGATTTTGAAGTAATTAATAATCGTATTGCCCTGTAACTTGTAAGGCAAAAAAAAAAAAGTTGTTTGTTTGTCCACGTCCGACCGACTGTGTACCTAGGTGCTGACCGTATTACTTTTTATTTTCGATACATTTTTTTTTAAACACATTTTTGAGCAATTTGAATGGCCAAACGGACTGTTTTATTCCTTATTTCTTATGATATCGTCAATCTGGTATTTGCAACACCATCCCCAATTCGCAATCCCGTGTAACATGATGTTTACTGCATGAACTTGGCACTCGCGGCCCGCGGGGACTATTAAAAGGACTAAATGAAATTCAGTGATCGCACGTGCAAGTGATGTCATTTTTATACTAAAAACGCAGTGTGAGAAAATATGAAAAATCTAGTTACGGTTAATATTTGTTCCCAAAATGTTGCTCAACGGCATGAATATTAATTTCAACATAGTATATAACAATTTTTGGGGTAGTTAGTACGGGGAATAGGTTTAGCAATACTTTCACGTATATATTTCTAGCAAAACTTCAACACAATGTTATTTCACATTGTGTAACATTCAGTCACAATGGCGGCGTTCTACGGTATCTGCGCGCAATGCAAACTCAGTACAAAAATAATATTTGATCGAGTTTGTAGTGTTGCAACCAATGCGACAGTATTGGAACTTTAAATTGACAATCTGCCCCAGCAGGAGAAGGAGCTATCAAAATCAGCAGTGTGAAGAGTAAAGCAACTAAAATGTCGCAAACTTATGAAAAGTGAGGTGTTTTGGTGTGTGTTTGGACTTTAATTCACAGTAAACATGCCGAATTTATATTCCCAAATACAATATCCGTATTAAAAAATATTTAAAAAAAAAAAAAAATCTGACCTACCGACCCTACCTTTTGAGGACCCTCTATGGACAAACAAACACCTTTTTTTTGTTGGCCTAATGTATGTACGATTTTGATCAGAAATGTAAATCTGCAAGAAAATCTGCTTTCAATTTTTTTCTCGAGGAATGAGGGCGTTCCCTGGAAAAGATCACATAATATACCTTTAATAGCAAAATGTGCTTTGTTTATGTTTAACTGTGAAATAAATGCATAAAATAGCCAATTACTCACTTATTTGTTAAATATTAAGTTATGTTTAATGAAAGAAGAAAGATGCATGTTCAGCATTTTTTACAAATCTGTGTTTTTGGGGGAGTATCTGTTTGTTCACCTCCCCCCCCCCCCCCCCCCCCCCCCCACAACCCATTTTTAACATTTTGATTTGAAAATAATAATCGACCAACACACATGCACTCGATAAGGGAAAAATCAACATATTTTCCCCCCTTACGGAGCAATTTTGTTGCGCTATAACTAATAAGGGTCCTTTTAGTTTCTACACAAATTTAGAGGTAAGATTTGCAGCACTATCAAATTTCACCCAAATTGGCATAATGCCAATTTGGGTGAAATTTGGTAGTGCTGAATACACCATTTATAGTCTATTTGGCCATCACGAGACAGTGACGTAACCGAGTATTCTACTAATTGCAGTACATAACACGCACGCCTTCTCGCAGCGCTGGTGTATACATACGAGCGTTGAAAGGCGGAAGATGCATACGTGTGCGTAAAAGCTGCGTCTGTTAAGTTACGTCATTGTCCAGAGGAAGCCAAAGAGAGTATAGAATGCTATGACATGCATGGGTACCACTCTAGGAGTGAGGAACTACCTACCATGTGGAGACAGAGTAAGTAAGTTGACCAGACTTCTGTATGACATGGGATACAGGCTGCAAATACCAGGTACAGTCTGTAGAGTGAACAAATGAAGAAATGTGCACTGTATAAACGTTAGGCACAAAAACCAAAACAAATGTTTGGTTGCCCTCTGCGACCGTCCCAAAAATCGCGAAATTCGCCGGTCGCTTTTTTATTTTTTATTTTTTTAAATATTTTTCTCAACACATAAAATTCGAAAATTGCTGTTAATATTTCTCTTGATTCCTAAACCTTTAAGTCTTATGCTTCTTTCAAAGTTAAAATATAAACACCACATGTCAGAGCCCATAAACAGTATTGGAATTTGTGTTTAAAAAAAATCATATTAAAAAACGCGATCGCGCCCTAAAATAAAGAAGAACACAATGCCCTAATTTTATTTTGTTAAACGCCCTAAATTTTTTTTAAAAAGAATCGACCTACCGACCCTCCAAAATGTTGCCCTCTTAGGGCTATCAAACATCTTTCTTTTTTTGCCTTAGGTCAAATCTGAAATATTAAGCTTCCTCGACTTACTTTCTATTACTTTTATTTTTTTGATGAATGCAAGAAGGTCTCAATTATTTCTTAACCCCCTGAGAACTATACCGGCTGATTGGTTGAAAAAATGGATACATCATTTATTGCACCAATGAGAGACATTGTTAGAATAATTGTATCCCTGATAAAGATGGGAGTGAAACATTTTACAAGCTGCATTTGAATTGGCTATTCATATGAGTACATCTTGTAATAAACCAATCAGAACCACTGTAAGATAGACAGGTAGACCCCAGGGGTTAATGGGTGATATTTTATTATTTTCTAGTGATATTTCTTTTAGATAATATTTCAGTGTGACATCACTCTGAATGGCAAAGTCTGCCCTCAACTAAACCCATCATGCATCTGTCAAAAAGCCAGTGGGGGGGGGGGGGGGGGGGGGGGGCACATAACATATGTAGCCACTACGCAGTATGCATACGCGTCTAAGTACAAATTGAAAAAGGTCACAATTTCGTCATATGACATCTTCAAAATCCTTTTGAAAAATGGGTGATTTTCAGTACATTCCATCAATGTTTAAGTTTAATTATTGTATCTGTGACAAGAATAAAATGTGGAAATAAAGAATAAAATGCTCATGATATGTGGCTTGTTTTAATTACCGTGACTCATGAATAATTCAGTGTGTCACAAAAAGCGACACAAAAGTCTGGCACATAAAAAGCATAGAAGCAGACCAGTCCCCTCGACAAGGCCAACGCATGCGCACCACAGCCGACGTTGCAGGAGATGGCGGAACCGAGTCTAGGTAGGGTCTGGGGGTTATTATTAGTAACTTAATTTAGAAGATAATCTTGCAACATCAACAAATATGATGTGATACTATGAGATAATAAATACCTTGGTGAAGATTCATCAGGATTGTTCATATATATAGTAGGAAGGATGATTTTCTTATGACAAATACATTGTGTAAAGCATGTTTATACTTACATTTACGCATAACGGTTTCATGCTCACTGAACACTTAATCAGACTATTTGACACCTGATCTCCTCACTGTATTTTTGTAGTGATTACCACCGGATGTAGTGGGCGGTATCAAGACCCCCTTGGGCCCTCGTATTTATTGAGAGTAGACTGTCCCCTCCACAACAACATCTATAACAAGGTGATTTCTATACCGCCCTCTACATCCGGCGGTAATAACTACAAAAAGACAGATGTCAAATAGTCTAATGAAGTGCTCATGAAATGTTATGCATAAAGTGAAGACTTTACACAATGGATTTGTCAGAAGAAAATCATCTTTCCTACAATAATAAATACTGTATTATCCCTATTAAGCGCTCATGCCCTTATAAGTGCCCACCGCTCTTTTTTCCAATGACAACTCAATATAAAAAAATATATATAAAAAACTTGTCCTCATTACATATGACTTGTCCTCAGTGTGCATGCAGGGAATGGAAAGTATACATTACTCAAATATATTTGTATTAAAAATAAGATAAAAGACTTTAGAAAAAGGTAACTTAATAAGCGCCCACCCAAAATGACTTCGCTAAACGTCCTGGGCGCTTAATAGGGATAATACGGTACCTTTAATTTTTGTTTGAAACTTAAACTTTCATTTGGCCAAGTGAAAAACAACAGAGAAGCATTTGTTTTGTTATTTTCTCAAAGTGAATAAGTTCAAAAGTGTAATGTAAGTTATTGCATGCAAGTGTAAGCCTAAATCTGAATGGTCCATTTGCCCCCAAAAGAGTTCAGGAATGCAACAAAATCTAACAAAAGCTCTGCAATGCTAACTACTGTAAAAGTGACAATTTTCGCGTTACATTTATTTTGCGCTAAAATCAGCAAGCACAAAAATAAAAATGGCCAAATATATTAATTTTGTATGTAGGTCTATGTAAGGAAGCTCAAAATCGCAAAAATAAAAAAGCAAAATTGTTCAAAATGTGTAAAGTGTGAAAATGTACACTTTTACACTAATATATAATCTTACTTTTAGTTGAGACGTATCCCTAGTACAGTGCATAACGGCTTGGTGAAAGTAGTCCACTATGGTGAATATCTCACAGTTGCCTTGTGTTTTCTCTATGAATGCCTGTAATATGCCAAATACTGCCCTATATATGGCATGGTCTTGCAGGCATGCAAGAGGCTGAAAGTACAAATTTGATATAAGCTTAAAACTTTCCAAGCAAAGTTCACTTCAAATTTGCCCATAGAATGGTACATTATATTTAGGGGTTGCCACTTTTAGGGACATTTTACTACCATTTCGCTTATAACACCGGACGGCGTTCCTTTATGTTCCTCTCTTATTGACTTAATTATTAGAAATTATTTTGTCTGCCGATGTTGGGCGATGCACAACGATGGGAGACTAAATGGGCCTTTACAGTAGACTAAAGTTGTGTGTGTGCATGGATAGCACTAGACTCGTGCCTCCTCAATAGCCAAACATTGTGCTCCTCTAAACCTTGATAGCAAAGACCCAGCTATACATGCAGTGCTGGGACGGCACTAGAATAAACATCGCCTTTGCTTACAAATTTTGAAGCAAGCAATTAAGAAAGAGGCCAGACTATTTTACCTTCAGGCGTCAATCTTGGTTATAGTCCCACAGCTGGATTTTAAGACTGACCAATCTCAGCTTTGGGTGGCTTGTCACTATCATCCAGAATTGAAATTGATATATTTTTAAGATACCAGGCCTGTGTGGGAAAACGCAATGTTAATTTGAGGGCCCATCATTGAGGTTAACATCGGTGGTGGAAACTACAGAGCTGCTGCGTTCGGTCGCATCTTGCCTCGCTCGCAGCTCGGAACCCGAGTTATGCATGGAGTAAGAATTGGGTGGTTTTTTTTTTTTGGGGGGGGGCATAAAAGCATACATTTCCAAGAGTATCTATAAAATCTTTATTCTTACAAGATATCTTGAGTTGATAAGTTGGACAGCTTCGCCTCTTGGTAACCAAGGGTGATGACTAAGCAGTGCCCTCACCATACAAATAACCTCTTCTTCTAATGCCGGCAGATGTCTCTTCCACAACGCGATGAGGCATTGGTAACTTAGAGTTATATCTGATGTGGGAAAAAGAGAGGCGGTACAGAGATTAATTTGTATGCTCTGATGAAAATGACAATTAACTGCATGAAACAAATAAGATAATTTTTTGAATTTTTATAAGATTATAATCATAATATTCAGTAGACAAGAGGAAAATATTGTGGATACAAGGGAATCCAAGCAAACGCCCCCTATTTTGGAAATCCGCACGCGGTTTTGGTCAAACGCATGCGTCACACATGTGATGCACAGTGCGCTGGTTACGTTCATCTGCGCCTACAACCTTCTCGATTAATTCGCTAACTGTTAGGAGACTCGCCAATTTGGAACTGATCAAACTATAAAACTATGTGCCCTTGTAATTTGCACAGGGCTCTCACATTTCCGAGGGTCAACACCACAGGCCAAGCACTATTCAATCTGAAAATATTTGTCATTTTTTGTCTGATTTCATTGTAAAGGCACACGGCATGATTGCGTTTCATTTTCACCTTTTCACGCAATGTTTTAACGCACAGCGTGGCACATCTCGTTTTCATTGGTGCGTCTGTTGTGTGACTGATTGATGACTATGGCGAACTGATGCACCTGTGTTAACACTATGCAACACAGTTTCAGGGACAAATGCTTCTGTTGTATTTTTTGGTGAGGCGTGGAATGTTACAATTAACAAGTTGCGTCGGATTTTTGATTAATAGGCCAGCTCAGCTTTTACGTCTTAGTATTCACTATCGTGTGGCAGACACTATGAGCATGCTCAGCGCTCACATCATGTCACATGCATTCAGCTTATATTTAGCCATGCATCAAAAGAGAACACACAAATTTACCCCAGCCAAGAATGACTATATTTGACTATACTTCACATTAAAGTCTAGGGCTATCTTCAGTAGATAGCAAACTACACCACACATCATTATAAGCATCGTAATGTACTTCACATATAAGTCTAGTGCTATCTTCAGTAGATAGCAAACAACACCTCACATCATTATAAGCATTGTAATGTACTTCACATTAGGTTTAGTGCTATGTTCAGTAGATGGCAAACTACACCACACATCATTATAAGCATTGTAAGGTACTTCACATTAAGTCTAGTGCTATCTTCACTAGATAGCAAACTACACTACACATCATTATAAGCATTGTAAGGTACTTCACATTAAGTCTAGTGCTATCTTCAGTAGATAGAAACTACACCACACCATCATATTAAAAGAAATTTGATTACCTTTAAGATCAGATAATATTTTGCTGACAAATATAATTTACCAACAGCTAGCTTAGCTTATTGTTGGTTATTATATCAAGCTCAAATTTTTTGGGGCTGATTTGCGGGAAGCCACCCCCTTCCCCCTCTCAAGTTTCAGACTCCGCGCTAATTCTCAAAAGTTGACAGTCTGGTAAAGCCTTTTGGGAGGGGGGATCCCCCAAAACGCTTGACCGACCGACCTACATGGGAGGTTAGTTTGCCTGCAGAACAGGGTGGGGTTTTTTTGTCGCCTTATGGCCTGTTGCACTATAGGAACCTACTTACCACAAGGTTTATGGCTGTAAGCATTTTGCTGTGATCTCACAACTGCATCAAGAAAAGCTGGGTGCAATGGTTCTTTTACACTTGGACATCCATGGCATGAAACCAATGCCTCGATTACAAGATTTGCACCGGTCACCTGGAATAAGGGCAGACATTGGAGGGATAACCGCCTCAATGTTTCAGACAGTAATTGTCGGCATGGTAACATAAATCTGTAAATATATGAAATGAACAATATTAACAGATAATAGATAATTAAAACCAAATAATTTTTGTTTAGTTTTCAAAATTGTAAATGGCGTAGTGGGAAATCAAGCTCTGCCCGAAAATGTTGTGACCTGTGGTGAACTGCCTGTCCCAATTGGCATGGAATGACTGACTCAGTCTAACAACTTTCGAAGCAAGCATCTAAAATTATTAATTTCTGTATACTAAGGGTGGGAGCGAGACCCGGGAAATCGAGTCCCACCCGAAAATTTCTAGTCCCGGGACAAAAAAAACCAACCCTGTTCTATGGGCCCGATCGACGGTTTGTTCAAATTTGCATTTTATTTTGGGGTGGTTTTTTTGTTGAAAAGTCACCAACATTTTCAGGAAATGTTTTGGGAAAAAAACAAGCAAACAAACAAATAAAACACCTGACTGACCCTGGTACAACCCTGGTTTAATTGAGAACATTCTTATATAGGGTGTCCCAGAATGATCTATACCGGGTTTCAAAAATATACAAAAAATATAAAACAAATAGTGTTTCAAATTTAAACACATCAAATAATATGATGCTTTTATTGAGAACATTCATATACATGGTGTCTCAGAATGATCAATACCGGGTTTCAACAAATATATTATGATATGATGGTGGAAATGGTTCCTACTTATTCCGTTAATTTCATTGAGCTATCTCTTTTTGTTCCGCATATTTTGGGACATATAATTCATCTTTACAGCTATTGTCTCTAGCACTACCAGCATTTCAATCAATAAACCCCACACCTCATAAGTTATATTCAAAACTCCCGCCAAAGAAAGGGAGGTTAAAACCACTCAAGCTAAACAAATCCTGCCCTATTCAATCAAAGCTTTGTTTTCTATGCACACAACAAGTGATTGTTATTAAGAAAGCCAATGTCAATAAAAAGAGGGTGCAATGATAATGCAAATAACATTTCGGAAAAAAATTAATGTTTAAAAGGGTTTAGTGACTTTATAGATTTTCAAAATGGATCATTTTGACAAAAACTTGAAATATACTATCGTTACAAAAAAGTCTGTATTTTCCATCAGAAATGTCAGATTTTCAAAATCGAAAACTCCTAAGAAAGCTGGGCATTTCCGCAAGATATATATGAAAATGATTTGGACAATATCAATAAAGTTTATACCAAAGAAATCATATTACCTCGGTATAGATCATTCTGGGACACCCTGTACCTACCCATTCTTTATCTCCCAAGATGCATTGCTGTACTGTAGCCCCTTTGAGATTTTCTCAATGAGCTGAAATACAAACATAACATAAACAAACATAGTATAAATCCTTGAATCCAATTTAAGTTATATTCGTCTTTACCAGGGTTCTGCCATTTGCGTGGAGAGCCTTAAAATGCAATTCAAAATTTAAAATTAATTAATTAATTAAAAGATTTAAAAGATTTTTTTGATTTTTTTTTTAAACATCAGGCCAGTAGAACAGAGCTGTTTTTCCTTGGCCTATAAAAAAACAAACATAACAACTTACTTTATTGCATGACTCAGTATTATACTGATCAGGAAAACATCCAATGGATTGGGCAAGAGTTGAACATGGGTCCTCCTGTTTGTAGTGTGACACTGTTTTTCTTATCTGAGTCTGAAATGAAATGAATAACTAATAAGGATATATTTAATAGGTTCATATAGATTGTTTGTAAACATAGTATAGAGAATTATTGATGTACAAATCCAAAAGTGAAAGATGTTACTCGCTGAGATTTATGAAGGCAAACAAAAAGCTGACTTGGGCTTTGCGAACGACCCTAAAAACTGAAAATCTAGGGTCATTTTTTCCCTCAATTAAGAAAAAAAGATTTTTTATATTTTGAAACCATTTTTAAATATCATATAGTGGTTATAATTAATAACAAAATGTGTCGTGTTTAACTGCAACTTAAACTCATAACATTGTCAATTACTCACTTATTTGTTAGATATTAAAATTTCTTTCAAGAAAGAAGAAAGACACATGTTCAGCGATTAAACAAAACTAAGTGATAGGTGGAAAATTCAAATGCTTATTATCTTATTCAAATGTTTAAAAGATATAAGTCCAACCTATTTATCATCCAACTTTGAATTTGTACATAACTCTCACAATCATACTACCAGGAATCATTCAAGTAATACTTTAATCATTCCTAAAATCAACTCAAATTCTGGTATGCGCACTTTTCTTTTCAGATCTAGCCATCTGTGGAACAATTTATCCCATCTATTCGTATTGATTTAGAAAATTTGTCACTAGGTCAATTCAAATCCTATATTTCCACTGTATCATAATTTGTATCATAATTTGTATTATATTTAAACACTGTAACATTTGTTATTTGTATGTACTTATGATGTATCGAAATGAGGGCCTGCTTGGAAAGCAGTGCAAGTCACTGAAGCATATTACCCTCAATAAAGAAAGCATAAATAAATAAATAAATAAAACAAATAAATTAAAAATCGACTGACCAACCCAGATGTTGGCACATCTGAGTTGGTCAGTTTTTTGCCTAATGATGTGTCACACTAATTGTATCCATCTTACTGTATGGCAAGTCTGATTCCTGCTCACTGGGGTTGATAGCTACTGTTAGGCCTAAAAAAAAAGAAGTTTGATTGGCGTAACCCGACCGACCCTAAATACATCGCCGACCCTGAATATTTTTTATTATTTTGAGGGGGAAAAATATATATATATTTATAAAAATTGAAGTTTTTGACTGTTTGCTTTCAATTTCGGTTATTTTAAGTCCCCATCGAAATGGTATATTGTTGAAAACAAGGATACATTTTTGCCCGGCAATTAAATACGCTAGAACTATGATTTGTGTGTACTGCTGTCTTTCAAGTGTTCAAAAGTAGGTGATTTGAAAAAGAAGGAAAAAAATCCCGACCGACCTACCCTATTTGTTTTGGTCATGTTACGCCAATCACACCTTTTTTTTTTTTAGGCCTTAGGTAACATTCAGTAGCTATACAAACCCAGTGAGCAGTTAATAAACTCGGCTATGTCTACTTTAACCCTTTGAACCCGGAGTTATTATAAGGGTTCAGTACACCCACCCTGACTTCTCCGGGGGTAAAATGCTAAATATAGTACACCTATATCATCCGTAATAAATGTTACCGATGATAGAGGGCAGTATGCCATTGTACTACATGTATAACGTAACCTATTTATAACATAAAAACGTCCGTTTTATCGCCAACATTGCCAATCATGACCGTAAAACAATGCATCCCTGTCTACCTGAGAATCATCTGCGCCATATTGTGTTGCATATTCATCCAATTTTGCGCTATTTTTGACTGTTTTCTTCAGCTAAATGACATCAAATCACAACGAAAACCTTGCGAAACAATGTATTTCACATCGGGTGAACATCACATGACTTTCAAGTCACATGACCACTCAGTCATATGATCAATGTGTCATCTGTTCGCTCAGGTCGATTTTTCGACCTATCGGGTTATACGACGTTCTCCGATAGGTCGATTTAGGGTTAATGCCCCGAATGAAAAAACGCTTAAGCTTCCTCCACAGTGCACAGCTTTTTCTGTGTGCAAATTAATAGTGTCACAGGTTACATAAGGCCAAACAAAGAAGAAGGTCTGTCTCAGAAACATTTGACAAAAAGGGTAAGTGCTGTGCGATTTTTTATTTATTTTTTTAGAAAATAGGCTATGAGGTATGCAAAAAAAAAATTTGTTGCTATTTTTCTTTCTTTTTTTGCTTATCAAAGATAACGGAGAACTTTTTAAAACTTTTTTTAAAAAATAAATAAATAAAAATAAAAATAAATTCAAAAATAAAATTCAAAAAAATTACTTGCACAAATAAGATTGCAGCGGGACCCAGCCCTTGTGTTTTGTATACATACCCTTGCCCATGATGTAGCTTTGTGTTCTATCACATTAGATGGATTACTACTATACATACCCTTGCCCATGATGTAGCTTTCTGTTCTATTACATTAGATGGATTACTAGTATACATACCCTTGCCCATGATGTAGCTTTCTGTTCTATCACATTAGATGGATTACTAGTGTGTTTTGTATACATACCCTTGCCCATGATGTAGCTTTGTGTTCTATCACATTAGATGGATTACTACTATACATACCCTTGCCCATGATGTAGCTTTCTGTTCTATTACATTAGATGGATTACTAGTATACATACCCTTGCCCATGATGTAGCTTTCTGTTCTATTACATTAGATGGATTACTAGTATACATACCCTTGCCCATGATGTAGCTTTCTGTTCTATTACATTAGATGGATTACTAGTATACATACCCTTGCCCATGATGTAGCTTTCTGTTCTATTACATTAGATGGATTACTAGTATACATACCCTTGCCCATGATGTAGCTTTCTGTTCTATTACATTAGATGGATTACTAGTATACATACCCTTGCCCATGATGTAGCTTTCTGTTCTATCACATTAGATGGATTACTAGTATACATACCCTTGCCCATGATGTAGCTTTCTGTTCTATCACATTAGATGGATTACTTGTATACATACCCTTGCCCATGATGTAGCTTTCTGTTCTATCACATTAGATGGATTACTAGTATACATACCCTTGCCCATGATGTAGCTTTCTGTTCTATCACATTAGATGGATTACTACTATACATACCCTTGCCCATGATGTAGCTTTCTGTTCTATCACATTAGATGGATTACTTGTATACATACCCTTGCCCATGATGTAGCTTTCTGTTCTATCACATTAGATGGATTACTTGTATACATACCCTTGCCCATGATGTAGCTTTGTGTTCTATCACATTAGATGGATTACTAGTATACATACCCTTGCCCATGATGTAGCTTTCTGTTCTATCACATTAGATGGATTACTAGTATACATACCCTTGCCCATGATGTAGCTTTCTGTTCTATCACATTAGATGGATTACTAGTATACATACCCTTGCCCATGATGTAGCTTTCTGTTCTATCACATTAGATGGATTACTAGTATACAAAAGTAACACACATTGCATTAGTAGCTCATAAACATCACCTGTAAGTTCAAACAGATTTAAAACATTTCATATTAATATAGTAGTTCATTTAAAGGGACACTAAGAGATGTGTTGGAGGCAGCGCCCTCAATTATGATAAAAACTGAGATTAGTTTATTTTTATAATTGTATTACATGTATGAACTTACACCTATAAGGATTAAGAAAAATCAGCTCTTTTTGTACAAGAAAACGTCGATTCAAAAAATGCTTATCCCGCGGGACCAGCATTTTACGTCCGACAGTATCCCCGTGCAGTACGCGTGATACATAACGCGAACCATATTTGCATAGAGGGCGTTTTTCAATAAATAGCGATGATATTGTTTAAATCTAGTTTTGCTGTGTTTTTTGTTAGTAGAAACAACAATAATGGCGATTTTTAATGTTCATCTTGAATTCTGAAGTAAATTTTTAAACATTTAAACTTTTCAACACCACTTAATGTCCCTTTAATACAATGACGTCTGTCACTGCAGTCCCAACTGCAATCCTAGACCATGCAATCTTTAAAGTTTTCATTTTTCCCCTCATAACAAAATATCAATTTTCTCACTTTTATCCAATTTACTATCTTGATTTTCTCTCCCTCTCCCGCTCCTGAATCTCTCTTCTCGTCTCTTTCCCCTCTTTTTTTATCACAACATGACCAAGTTTATTTCCTTTATTTCAAAAGTGTCAAGTTTTTCCCTACAACTTTTCCAAGTAGCGCCCTCTATCATTGATTTTTACTATGAAAGCAGATTTTCTTGCAGATTTGCATTTTTGATCATAAATCATAAAAAAATTCTAAATTACAGATCGATACGATTCCTAATTACTTCAAAATCATGGTTTGAAAAAAGATTGTACCGAGCGGTACAATATATTTTTCAAATTTTACTCTAAAATTCACACTAAAACCATTATTTTTAGGTTATTAGGAATCGTATCGCTCTGTAATTGGAATATATTTATGATTTATGATCAGAAAAGTAAATCTGCAAGAAAATCTGCTTCCAATTTTGTTCGAGGATTGAGGGCGTCCCCTGGAAAAGATCACATAATATACCTTTAAAGCAGGGCATAGTATACCGCTGGCACAGGCAATGTGTAGGTACGTGCACAAGTGCAAATAGGTGGCCTATGGGTACACACCACCAAATAACAGTTGAGCAATTGCCTCACATTGCATCTTTACCCTAACCCCCCTGAGTGCTAAAAAATGCTAATCCTAAGTCCCTCTCCAAACGCATGCACCATCGGTTTTCGATGACGCTGTCAATCGAGCCTACATAGTGGGCGCAGTGTATTGCATGAATGTGTAGCTGAGGGCCGTGGCTTAGTGGTTGGGACGTGGGGCTTGAGAACGGAGGGTCCCTGGATCGAATCCCGGCAGGTTCCCGGAGATTTAGTTGGCGTTTTTTCCTCGAAAATCGTGATCCTGGTCAAAAACCCTAAACTGGGGTTAGGGTTATGGTAACAAATTTTTTTGGTGTTCTATTAACCCTAACCCCCCCCCCCCCCCCCATCCCCCCCCCCTGAGTGCTAAAAAATACTAATCCTAAGTCCCTCTCTAAACGCATGCGCCGTCGGTTTTCGATGAAGTAGTCAACCGAGCCTATATAGTGAGCAGAGTATACTGCGGGAATGTGTAGCTGAGGGCAGTGGCTTAGTGGTTGGAACGGAGGGTCCCCGGATCAAATCCCGGCAGGTTCCCAGAGATTTAGTTGGCGTTTTTTCCTCGAATATCGTGATCCCGGTCAAAAACCCTAAACCGGGGTTAGGGTTAACACTTTCCATGCGGCTATTGGTTTTACCATACAAAAGAGATTTTTCAGAAACCTTTCCCAACTTTCAAGGTCTATCCAAAGGATCATACTGAATCAATACTAGGCATGTTTGTACTTATTTCAATGCATTTCACATGGTGATTTCAAATATGGTAATGAAATTCAACAATTGTGATATTTTTTTTAAAAAAACATTTTTTGAAGTTTTGGAATGTCGTCTGCAAACACCTGTCGCGAGTGGAAGTGTTAAAGGCACATTATGTGATCTTTTCCAGAGAACGCCCTCTATTCATGATTTTTTTTTAGAAAGTAGATTTTCTTGCAGATTTACATTTCTGATCATAAATCGTACATACATTCCAAGTTACAGAGCGGTACGATTCCTCATTACCTCAAAATCATGGTTTTAGAGTGAATTTAGAGTGAATATATAAACTGTCGTGAACACGCCAGTTTATTTTCACTCTAAAACCATGATTTTGAAGTAATTAAGAATCGTATCGCCCTGTAACTTGGAATGTACATGTATGATTTATGATCAGAAATGTAAATCTGCAAGAAAATCTGCTTTCTATTTTTTTTCAATGTTGAGGGCGTTCCCAGGAAAGATCACATAATATACCTTTAAAGAACCTATAAAGGCTGGGCTAGATGTATGCTGTTTCCCTGTATCATTGTTGGGTTTTATATTCCCAATTGTTTTCAAATGATTAATAATTTGTTTTAATATTTGTGTTTAATTCTAATTGCAGAAAATGACATGTTTGGCTATTAAATTAGTACATGTAAAACTATGTGTCCCATACTGATACTAAAAATGTGTATAGTATGTGTCCCATACTTCCATTGTCATGGTAGGCAAAATTAGACCTTGTGATATACCGTGTGGTTCAAAAAAAGGTTGTAAAAGTAATTTTACAACCACATTTAAAGTTTCAGAGAATTTTTGTTTACTTAGTCTTAATCAGCAGTGAGTTTTGAAATTATCCTGAAAAGATGGCACGTTTAGCTTGTTTGGTTCTTTAGATATGATTCATTACAGAAAACATGTTCAAAACTAACTTGTCACAGGAGCGTCATTTAGTTTTTGTCTTCAACAAAACAGCATGCTTTAGTTTCATAATTGATAAGCCCGCCCTGACAAAGTATCCCAATCTCTATGCTTATGTGCCATTCACATTCAACAAAGAAACATAGGTACGTATAGGTAGGTAATGTCAAGCACCAGACATGTTTCAGATGTCTCTTTTTTTCTTTTTCTCCCTATTTTTTACAATTCATGACCAATCGTGTGTAAGTCCACTGTGTGCATTCCATCTCTACTAAAGGACGCTCCCGTGGCCAAGGCAGTTTTGTGCATGCTTTCTGTAATGAACTATATCTGAAGAACCAACCAAGATGTACCATTTTATCAGGATAATTTCAAAACTTACTGCTGATCAAGACTTAGTAAACAGAAATTCTCTGAAACTTTAAATGTGGTTGAAAAAGTACCTTGAACTTGGGTCAACTTTATTTTGAACCACCCGGTAGTTTGTACTATCACACGCTAGGGCATTACATATTTCTTTTATATCATGATATCACATCGTTCTTTTCAAGCCATAATGATAGGAAAAACTATCACTTGGTTGAAATCAGGCCTATCATGATATTATATAGGGTACCTGGTTAATCAATATACCTACCATCAAGTATAAAAGTCTCACAATCACACAGGCGACCAAGAAGTAGACCAACTTTGGGGAACTTCTTCAAGATATCTGTCAATTTCTGAAAGTAACAAAAAAAGGGTGTTTTTTTATTGTTAGAAAAGGTGCAGAAAAAGATGCCTAGATGAGCTCCTACATGTAAAAACCACTCCACCGTGTTTCCGGGAAGATATAATGCGCCAATGAACCGTTTAGTGTGACATTATGAAGTGCTCCTCCCATATCAAAGTATCAATTTTAGGCCCCCCCAAAAAAAGTTTGTTTCCAGTAGCAAGCATGAAAAGTCAAATGCGAAATGCAGTCCTTTTTGGGGGGGGCTTCAATTCATAGCAGAGATCACTCGAAATGGTTTTAGTTAGTCAAATCTGTGCATATTTGTTACTCTTATGCTCGCTTTAATGTGATATTCGCAGCGGATTTTCACTTTCGTGTTTGCCGAAGGTGGCCAATCGCCATCTTGAAACATGTTGGACACGATTTCGATAAAAGATGGCGCCCTTACAATATTTATATCCCATGGTTTTTCTCTTAACAAAATAAAATGCGCAAGAATCAAGTCTCTCAGTGAAATGCGTGCGCACTACTGGAAACAAACTTGTTTTTTCGTTTGGCCTTATTTTGTTTGCTTCATCTATTCATTAAGTAAACGTAACCAATCCGCAGTGAAGATAGACAACATACGGTACTGTCACATACCGCCCTAAACATATATAATTCACAAGATATACCAGCACCAGCCGGGAATTGAACCCGGGACCTTCCGTATAAATATCAAACGCGCCAGTGTATAGACCAAAAGAGGACTTCCCCATCAGTCTATGACATTAACACACTTATATCTCGTGACAATACCCCCCCCCCCCCCCCCCCCCCCCCTAAACAAGGCACATCCTTGTGCCGTAAATACAACTTATACATTACTAAATACGCTCCACTATGTGGACCCACCCGGTTGTTAAGAAACAACAGGGCCACCGCTGCCACCAATTTTGTCACCTACCGCTAACCGCCCTAAACATATATAATTCACAAGATATACCAGCAACATTTCGGAGCAACAGCCGGGAATAGAACCCGGGACCTTCCGTATAAATATTGAATGCGCCACAGCGCCAGTGTACAGACCAAAAGAGGACTTCCCCGTCAGGTCTATGACGTTAACACACTTATATTTCGTGACATTACAATACTCAAAAGCAATTGATCTATTAACCATGACATATTGTCCACTATTAAGGTTGTGTTTGTTAAGCTGTCTGGAGGAGGTGACCAGCCAAAATGGTGATTCAAATGTGTTAACAAAAAACAATGCACCGGAAACAAAATATAGAGTTTCTAAGCATGCATAATTTGTATATTGATGATGACAGGTTGCTACCCTGTATATTATGTCAACCCAGGCTCGCACACAGAACCTCAATAGCTCGGTAGCGTAAGCATCCACTCATGACTTTTAATTGTGCAGACCTACATCGTGTACATGTTATCGACCCAGACCTGGACTAATACCAAGTATACCCTACCACTGCATGTCTTCAATGGGGACTTTTAAAGGTATATTATGTGATCTTTGCCAGGGGACGCCCTAAATCCTCGAAAAAACATTGGAAGCAAATTGTCTTGCAGATTTACTTTTCTGATTATAAATCATAAATATATTCCAAGTCACAGAGCGATACGATTCCTAATAACCTCAAAATCATGGTTTTAGAGTGAATTTAGAGTAAAATTTGAAAAATAGATTGTACCGCTCGGTACAATCTATTTTCAAACCATAATTTTGAAGGTGTGTATGTGTGTAAATTCAAAAACTGGGAGTGTAAATTTAAGGATTTGTGTACAACAAAGTATGCCATGTGGACAAAAACTAACTGGGTGTGTATTTACAATTTTTTCAGCAGAGGACATTCAGACGAGCTTAGAAGAACTTAGTTAGTGCCTAGTACAGGAAACCTATACATTGGTGTTAGTATTTTTAACTTTTTTCCCCACCAATGGCAATGGGGACAGATAGTGAAACATGCAAAATACCTAAATGATGAATAATACCAACTGATGACAAATAAATTACACTAAGTATATGACTTGTTGAACAAGTTAGTGCGTAGGTAGGCATGTTCATAAAATTTTGAAAATAAAAGTATCTCTTTGAAAATGGAATACATGGAAACAAACCATGTCTGCAGGCTGAATAATAAAAATATATAACCAATATAGTTTGCCTCATATTGCTGAACTGGTCAAGTTATGCACATTTTAAACCAAATGCTTGTGTGGGGTTATTTAGACATCAGTAAATACATCCCAGTCCACATCATATTACATCGCTGGATTTAAAAGAGGTAAACATGGAGTTTTCCACATATTTTGGCTACCAAATTTTTAAAAAAATGTCGCCTTCTGTAGTCAATGATATGAACATCCCTAGCCTAGTAACTAATAGTAATAGTATAGGCTAGGGGCTATCATTTTCTTCGGTAGGGGAAGGGGGTCCCATATATCCTGCTGGGAGCCTGGGGGTCATAGTTTGAGAAAATAGGGGTCATAAAAATGTATGAACGCTCCCTGGCCTAAATAAACATTAAATTTGTCATAAGTTTAAGTCTCTTTTTTTAAACAACTTAATAATAAACATGGCAAGACAAGTGACAAACTACTAAAATAGGCCTAGTCTTACTCTAGTTACTATTACTATTAGCAAGGAGTTATCATTCATAGTTAACTCCTTGGCCTATAATTATACAGGGTGACCCAAAAAAAATGTTAACACTCCGGGCACATAAGAGCTTTCAAATAGCTTGAAAAGAATCGAAAGAATGCGTTGAAAAGAACAAAGAGATTAACTGATGTGTGTGTGTGACTTAATCATGTTGCTTCTTGCTTCGTGCAATTTAAAAGCTTTACTTTCATACTGAGAGGATTGGACCAAGCCGATTTTGCTTCCTCATGTTTGCTGAAGCATATCTCCCGTTCTAAATAACCAATTGGAACGCAATAAAATGCAAATGAAAGCTTATTTACTCAGCTTTCATAATACATCAAGATTATACCCGTGTGTTCCTGCCCTTTTAAGATATCTTATGTGCCCGGAGTGTTAACATTTTTTGGGGTCACCCTGTATTATATTCCCGTCCATCAAACCCAGTAATAGTATATGGCCATGCGTTTTAAGTTGGGCCGGTCTCGTGTGACGAACTTAAAATTGGTGAATATCGCGTGTATTTTCATTTGAATGGCGATAACTTTTCTATACTAGGCAATACCCCCACAAAAGTATACATCTTCTTGATTAAAATTGTCTTAGGAGTTCAAAAATGCACTTAAAATTAACATAGGATGAACCCCTAGAAGGTTATGAATTTGAAAAGGTCAACAATTTATGGAAAAAATCTGCTGAGAAAAAAAAAATATGAAAAAAATTCTGCATACCCTACGAGGTTAATTATTGCAGATTTGAATTTCTGACAGTTAAAGCTTTCCAAGCATATATAACTTTCTATATCTAGGTAATGTTTACAGTATTTTGCACCGGGTTGGAAAAATGTCATTTTGCGAAGAAAAAAATCTGACATACGAGGGGCAGTCAATAAATAATGAAAGTGATCATGGTATGGGATGCATGAGTGATTCTATTGAGGGGATAATGTGATCAATACGAAGTATGAACCTTTGTCTTTCAAACAATACACTTTTGGATTTTTAAATGTGAACTATGACGTCATAGCACTGTCTCAAAGTAAGTACACTTGGGACACTGCTAAATCAGTTATTTGGCGGGAAATTTGAATTGTTTTTATGAAACACGTGGTAAGAAGATTGCATAACATGACATCAGAAGCAGGTAAATCCCGATTTTTTTTCCGCATAAATATGATACTAAAGACAATAACCTTAATCCCTGTGTAATTTGGAATGTGTAGTATAAGAGGAAAAAGTAAGGAGAAGCAATTGAATAAAAGGTATACAAATATAAGTATTTAAAATAGCTAATTTTTATTTAAAAATGCCCAGTCAGTGAATCACTAATATGGCGGAAAATCAAACAATTTAGGAAAAATTCAAGCAATTAACCAGTTTGGAAGATTCCATATGATACTGATAGTTAACTAATTATCTGAACTTATTCGCATGAAACCTGCAGAAAAAATGCGCAGACGGCAGATAATTTTGAAACGGGCCCAAAATGGCTAAAATCATGAAATTTACCAGATAAAAGCTTACTGTGCCTTCAAATTCTAATCAGAAATAATGAAAAATGTTTAAATCAATGTGTAAACATATTGTGATAGTCAAAATGAAGATATACAGGAATGTATCAATCAAAGATGGCTGCCACAACCTCTCTTATTACTGTTATCTTTAGAGCTACTAGATATGTATTGTGTAAGTAATCGTCACATAATTTCAATGGTTTGAGGAAATTTTATGAACAGCTCCTTTTGAAATCCCCACTATTATTGTTTTACATCCCACAACAATTTATTAAATTATAATCCCTCTATTGTTCTTTATCCTTTGTTGTTTTCTAAGGTATATTATTGTGGATTTTGCTAAATAAAAGCGTATTTGAGATGGTCCCTTCTTGTTCGTATTAAGGCATTCAGATCTAAAAAAGAGTGTCAAACAGAGATAAGTGTGTATTCTAACTATGTGCCAAGTGTTATCTGTTTTTATGCTTGCACTGCAAATGTATCAATCAACCCATATTCAACATATTACATATCCAGCCAAATAATTGGCAGATTTCAGTCAGTGTCTGAAACCTCTGAACCAGTGTTAATGACGTTACATAACCAAAGGTATCTAACAATCCAAAAGTGTATTGTTTGAAAGACAAAGGTTCATACTTTGTATTGATCACATTATCCCCTCAATAGAATCACTCATGCATCCCATACCATGATCACTTTGCCTAACCGTATGTGCTGGTAAAAGACGCTGCGTCGGTACATATCCATCCAGTCATACACATGTAGTTCTTCAATGCATTGCGGGTCTGTAATTATTGATTAATTCTTTATTAATTAAGGTGATTACCCATTATTAAACATCTAAATTATTCAAATCAGTTTATTTACCAGAGTTTATGTACTTAGATGCAACAATTTCATTCCATAAACATGATTTAACTCAATTGCACTGAACTGTACTGTAGATGCCAAATTTGCTGCGCCGGACTCTCCTGCGCCAGACTCTCCTCCACCCCTGATGTTGGTTAATTAGCCATTAATTAACAAAAAATGACAAAATTTTAACACATGCTAATACTTTTATCTTCTTGCCCTGCATAAGAGCTTTATTTTGATACCAAATTTAGCTATGTAGGTAGTATCTTTATACAAAAAATTGAATAGACAATGTCATTTTTGATGTGCCGATGTCACAACTCCACCTTTTTGCAGGCCCAGTTCAAAACGCATGGCCATATAAACTATCATACTATACTATGATTGAACCAGTCCAGTGTAAGTGTAAGCTTACATTTGTGTTTGAACTCGTGAGGTTTTCTTGTAAACGTGTTAAAAAGTTCTTTAATCCACCGATTATACATGCTTGATCTTTACTGCTGCCATAAGCTGAAACTTTTTCCAGCCAATTGTCAAGATGGGCATTGTTTATTTCATCGACCATGGCTGTGTTTTTAATAATCCGGGAATTACCCCGGGGATTACTTGCTCAGACCATTCAGACAGATTGCTTTGTTTTCAAATCAGCCGCTCCACTTCCGCACCTCACCATCACGCGTGGGTCAATTCGAGTTCACTCGGAAATGAACCGGATTTTGCCGAAAAGGGTTCGGAAGCAATCGGGAGCATTACGCGCAGTGATGACAAACTGGATATCTTTTTAGAGGATTTCTTGCTTACATCGTAATATCTTTATAAAAACATTTGTTATCATTTAAAAGCACTGTTTTACTTATTTTATGTCATGAGATTAATTTATTTGATACATTTATGCATTTATGTTGTGCATTACTTCTCAAAATTTGTGGAAAAACTAAATCAAAAATTGCTGAATTATATGAGGGATTTCATAAAGTAGAACATTGGTCCACAATTTATATTCCACACCGCAAGGCACTGGCAACCCGAAACACCCCAAAATGGCCGATGGTCGAACTTGTTCTTTGTGACGATCGTGTCAGAAAACCACACATATTTTACTGGTAAGTGCAGCCTTGAATTTATATAAGTGGACCTACTGGAGACCACTTCTAGGAACTTATATGCTTTATAAGTGTACGGTTGTTTAAATAATGGATTCATCTTAAATTCGACTTAAATGACGTCGTATAATTAGGCCCTAATTAATTGTTTTATTGTTCGTCACACACTCGCATCTCGGTAACAGAACACGTCGTATATTAACTGCAAAAAGTAGGCCTAAGTATTGTAAACAAAGCATAAGAAACATTTAATTTGCCCACAACATTCACAACCATCACAAGAATTGCTGTATACAGTCATAGACACCTTGAATTTTTTCAATTGGCCTGCCTTTCACTTTTCAGTTTTTGTTTGAATCAGAATTGATTGAATGAATGAAGTTCAATTAAAACTCCAACTCATTTGTTTGGTTTTGAAGTTCACTCTGAGTTCTGACCAGTGCCATGTCTGAATCCTATACTTACATGTAACTATACTATAATACTATAGTCCAATTTAGTCTCGATAGATCAACCTATGGTTGGGTATCTATCTATCTATCTATCTATCTATCTATCTATATCATATGGTGTAGTACATTCCTCTTGTAGTAGAGTATTGTCGTACTGTAAGGTGCAAAGGGTGCGATCAGGAACACGATATCCTCTATTTACAGTTGAAAAAGGTGCAAGTAAAAAACGCCACCGTCCTAACGTAGGACTCATCCTGCTCCTAAACTGCTCCATGGTTTGGGCAGTCACAGCTGAAGCTGGCAGGTTGTTCCACAGGCAGATGGCGCTGGGAAAGAAAGAATATTGAAATGCCGAGATCCGGTAGTGTTGTATCTGGAACTGGGCGGGGTGACCTCTGGTTTGTGTTGTCGATTGAACTAGGTGTGGAGGGCAGGTATACATAACTTCACGTACCTATTGCTTGCAATAGGTACGTGACATAGCCCCTGGTTTCAAAGCCGATACAAATGTGTCACAGCAGCGAGTAATTTTTCACAGAAATATTTCTTGAACACCGCAAAGCTTAGACGTTTGCAAATAAGATTATCAGTAATACGTTTTCCTACAGTGCATTCCTACATACCTTATTTTTAAAACCGAACAACTGAAGCAGAAAAACAGCGCATTATCTGAGGTGTGAAAATGAAAATTCGTGAATACATGTCGTCTAAACGGATTAAGATAGCGACTTCCTTTGTGTGTACCACCTGTGTCTCTTCAACAACTGTCAAAGTACTGTCAAAGTCCCCGAATTCCACGCACTGATTTGTCGGAACGCAGATAGTCAAAGCAGTATAAACCGTATACTCCATGTAAGTATTTATAGGTGGTTTTTTTAAAATTTATCTCATTAGACCTCATCAAGGTTTCAGAAATACAACAAAAACATATAAAACAATGCAAGAGATGAAATAGAATTCATATAAAAAATACATACAAGAACTTTATAAAGTGATTTATTAAATTATTTCGGATTCATGCAAAAACAATTGCTGGTACCGCTACCGTAAATGCTCTGTTTGGAAGGTTCTGTTCTATTCATGTCAATCCATAGTTAGGCCAGACAGAGAGATGTTATTAGAATACTACGAAACACCTCCCTGGTTAGGCCTACCACCAATTCAATGATCAATCATCATCAGATTAGAATCATGGTGCTTTCTCATTTTAGTAGGTCTCAGTCATTCCATTCCCAATCCAACAAATGCCTAGTGGATAGTTACCATGATGATACCACGTTTTATTAAAAATTTCCCTAACAAACATTAGCAAATATATAATTTCTGTGTCACGCCAAGGAGTTACTAACTCCTTGGTCGTCACTGACACTAATTTATACTATTTACAATCGGAACGGGGTCTTACCTGTCAAATTATGTGTACTTGAATTCCCCATCGTGATTACGAATACGATGTCCAAAACATGCATGAGCTGAGGCACAAGGTACCGTTGTACTTTTCTTGAATTTTACCGAGATATGTTCCCATAAAATTCATTTGCTGTTGTACTGAAAACTTGCTGTCTTCTTTTCTTCACTGAAATCTGCCGCTATTACTTTTCTATTCCTGTAATTTGTGCCAAAATAATGACATACTGCAAGATGTATTCCACCTGAGTCAACCATGAAGTAAAAGTATGTTGTTAACACTCCATTGCCATAGGCATGCATGTACATTTTTGGTTGGCTGGCTAAGATAGTCGATAAAAGTAGATTACATTTCACTGCTCAGCTGATTTCTTCTAGCCCTCTCAATTCCGGGCCCAATTCATGACAAAAAAAGCCCTCGATTTGTCTTTAAAAGAGAACAGTGGCATATAAATATCCTTTAAAAGTAGCCTAGCGGGCTTCATAAGTAGCCCAAAAAAGACTACCAATTTGGCAACAGTCCGACCCAACAAAGCCTGTCCCCCTTCCAAAAATGAAGTGGTCCTTGTTATGATTTCAATAAACAGCTGTCCCAACTGTCATGCCATTGTTTCCATGCAAATTGGTGTTAAGCTCTTTTCAAGCAACTTGGGGGATTTGTTTACATCAAAATGAGTATTTGATCAAGGAAGATGGTTCAGAAATCTTGGCGGTGAGTCAATTTTATAGGCTTGGAGGGTATACATTTTATTTCAATATGGAGCACAGAAATATTATACACATCTGGGTGAAAAGAATATTCATTTTGGACATGGAATAGCGATAATCTTGGGACTTTTTGGGCCAAGTTTAAAAACAAATATGTTTGCAAAATGTTGGTAGGATTCTGAGGATATTTTACAAGAGTTTGAGGATGATATGATTTAATAATAATAGTAAAACTGATGGTTGTTAGGAATGTCCCAAGCTACACATCAATGTTTAAAGTATGCTGATAGGTGGTGGCGTTTTTCTGTAGTCAAATGTGTAAACAAATTTGGTAAAATAATCAGTTTCGGGAAAAAATAGATAAAATAAAGAATATGGGTGTGAATTTAAATGAAACAAAAACTCTATATTGTGTGTATGAACTTGTTATTTAACTCCTGAATACTAGAAAATAATCAGAATTACCTAAGTAGAGAAATACGATTTTTTTAAGGTAATTTTGCACTTTTTCATAACAATTGATGACGTCATCGTGACGTCACGAACAATATGTCAAATGAAGCGTAATCCCATATATAGTTCATGGTATGAATATCAAATGGATAGGTTATGTTGGGGGGAAATTGTGGACATTTCAAATAGCCGACTCTGGTACCTTAATTAATAATAAAACGGTGCTTCTAAAGCGCCTCCCACCGAAGTCTCAAAGCTTTCAGTCGCCAGCACCAAATACTTTGCCGGAGTGACGTCACATGCCGATTGCTGATGTAAACAACATTTTCCTATTTTCGTGCCGCATTTTTTTATGATTTTTTATTTTTTTATTTTTTATTTTTATAGTAAAACCTTTTGAAAAATTGCATGTAAAACTATTAAAAATGTTTAAGTTGCTCCAGTAAAACTTTATTACTTTTCTTTTGATTTTGACTCTTGTATTGTAGTCTTGACTTGAGTGAATCATTATTCATTACTACTATAATCAAAACAAATAATTGTAGATTATAGCGTCATGATCCAAGCTCTCTCGTTCATCCAAAAGTCGAACGCTGTCTAGCGCTAATGCACCAATAATTTCGTGGCTCTGTACAAGAATCCATTTGGATTCTCCTAGATGATTTTACCACGAATCCACTGAATCCATGGCTGCATAGCAGCCATTTGCTAATGCTATGTAAGCGGCACAGGGGTGCCCCCTCAAGAGCTGAAACTTTTTAAAAAATGAACCCATGAATGACACCATTTGGTGCACATTTTTCATACTTTTATGCAGTAGTAGGGACACGCTATGTATAGTTGGCGTCATAGAAGTTCAGCACTTTTTTCTGTAACAACTGCGTACAAGCGTTAACATGTGAGTCGTAAAACAGCATCACAACAACGTTATCTTGAACATAAAATAATATCAAATCAAATCCAATAATTGGTTATTGATTATAACCTGATTTAAGGTAGGTAGAATCATGAAATTTTGAAGTTGATTCAATGCTTTTAAGAATAACAATGTCATGCTAAAGCGCTAGCCTATAATACATGTCTTATTGGCTCCAACCTATGATTTTTTATTGCGTAATGATTGTGGGGAATAAGCCTATTGCATCACAAACACTATGCATGTGTGAGAGCATGACAGAGCTCAACATTGTGGAATATGCTTTGTCTATACTTGTATCTTATGGCTAACAGAGTGATTATGTATTATTTTATTCAGGTGCTCTTGAAGTAGCCAACTCGACCTATTGACCTCCACCATGTCGGATCCTAATCAAATGCAGGACATGATGGGTAGCATGGGCAATGGTCAGTCAGGTGGACCCATGCAACAAGGGCCTATGTCGGTTGGACCTGTGCCTAGCCCAATGCAAGGTAGCCCAATGCCAACACCCAGCCCTAGCTCATCGATGCATGGGCCCAGCCCTGGCCCGATGGGTGCTCCTATGGGTGGACCCATGATGTCTGTTCCTAGCCCACACCAGGGAGGAATGCCCGTCTCTAGTACTGGTCCGATGCACCCTATGCCTAGCCATAGCCCAATGCAGAGCCAGAGTCCGATGCCTCCTATGCCTAGCCACAGCCCGATGCCTAATCAAGGACCGATGGGAATGGGTAACCAAAGTCACATGCCCAATCAGGGACCTATGGGCAACCAGGGCCCCATGCCTGGACAAGGGCCTATGGGAAATCCTGGACAAATGCCTGGACCTGGACAAGGATCGATGCAAGGACACATGTCTGGACAAGGAAGCATGCCCAATCAGGGACAGATGTCAGGAATGCAAGGTGGACACATGGGTGGTCCAGGACAGATACACACCCCAGGGGGCATACCAAACCAAATGGGTGGCCCTATGGGTAATCAAACCAATCAGGGCATGATGCCTACTCAAGGCCCGATGCAGGGACAGTCACACATGTCATCACAAGGGCCAATGAATCAAGGACCAATGCAGAATCAGAATCACATGCCTAATCATCAAGGCATGCCCAATCAAGGACCAATGCCAAACCAGGGTCCTATGCCTACTAACCAAGGTTCCATGCCACCCAATCAAGGCTCTATGATGCCAAACCAAGGCCCTATACCATCCAATCAAGGCATGCCTAACCAAGGGGGTATGCCAAATCAAAACACTGGGATGTCTGGCGGATCGATGCAGGGATCACAGCAGGGTGGAGGACAGAATTATCCTAGCGGCAGCGGAGGAGCAGGAGGTGGAGGAAATCAATATAGCATGCTTCAACGGGTAAGTCACTAATTGTAGTTTCTTTTAAGTACTTCCAAGTAGGCCCTCATTTTATGCATACATTATAATACACAGATTGTTAAAAAGATATGTACATGTGAAAATATAATCTTATATATAATACATACAAGTGAGAAGTGGAAGTGGTGATATATGACTTAAATTGACTCAGTGGCATATTTCTTAACTCAATACGTATTTCATTTCTGGTGAAATATTGAAAGAATGTGACCCAGCGGCAGATTTTGATGGATGTTCATTGCATTTGGCATACATGTACACTGTACACCCCTTTTTTGCCAATGAAATAAAAGGTTGACACATCTTAAATATCAAATATAGCCTATTTTGGTTACATACATTTTAATGACACTTTCATTCTTCCACTAGGCCTTGGAGTCAATGGAAGAGAAAGGTATGCAGGGAGACCCACGCTATGACCATCTGATGCGAATGGCCAACAGGTTCAAAAACCAGCCACAGCAGCAAGGTAGGTTTAAGCTCTTTTTTATTCTCCCAGGACTCAATTTAAATTTTCAGACAGGACTCTGGATGCCTGAATTTCTCCAAATATTCTCTAAGTTGATTGGTAGGACGCTATCTGTTGTCGAAATTATGACAAGCTTGTTAAAAATGGCGGCGCGGTAAACACAGAAGTGAAAAACCATGTATAAAAATGCACAGATTTGACCAAATAAATAAACCCATTTCAATTGAATCTCCACTATAAATTTTCATTGAAAGTGATTTAGTTGACGAGTTTGTCATTTTGACGATGGTTTACTTTTGGGATTCGGTTCGCGAAGGTGATTTTTGTTCCAGGGACTTTTTAGGCGGGACACAATTTTCCGGGACTCGCTCTCACCCCTAATAGCCTAATAGGTGGGAAATTTCATAATTGCCAGAAATTTTGTTCAGATCTCCATACAAAAAGTATTGGAAAGCAGTGATAGTCATGTTTATTTTACATTTTGGGAGTTTTTCTTACACAGAATGGCAGCGTAAGGTCGGTTGTACATGAATTGCAAAACAAAGCTGCCATTTTGTAGGAAATTTCTCACGCATTCCAGCAATTCTTTTCAGTTCTCTATAAATGTGAAACAAGTGTATAGGAAAGTAGGGATTGTCATGTTATTTTGACACAGACTGGCATCTTTGTACTCGATGGTGACATACAATTTCAACACATTTCGAAGCAAGTGACTGCAAGTCTTGATATGGGGAGAATTGTTGCTGTTAAGAGTCATAAATAGTGAATTAACATTTGGGAACCTTCTATTTACAAAATGTGTGTTAAATACTTCACAACAGATCAAATCATTCAGTCATATCGCCGGGTGGTGTGGAATGCACTAAATCTCTTTTAGAAGTTATGAACATGGTGCTTTCTAGCTTATGTACTCATTTCAAAACCCTGGCTAATTGTTACTTGATTTGCAACATTTTATGTTTGTGTATTCAGGCGGCTATGGCGGTCAGATGGGACCAGGTAATACCCAGCAGCACTCTGCGACGACCCCCGGAGGCACAGGTTCTCGACCGACACCATTCAATCCCGGCCAGCTGCAGCAGTTGAAAGCTCAGATCATGGCCTACAAGATGCTGTCCCGAAGTCAACATCTACCAGACAACCTGCGCATGGCCGTACAAGGAAAGCATCCAGCCATGTATCCCAGATCAACAGGTAGGCTGTCCTTTTTTTCTTTTCTTTTTTGTAAGTATTTAGTGTGAACTTATGTCGTCAAAATGTGACATCCTTTATGACATCAACCACTGGTAAGCCCCAAGTAGTCCCTTAAGATTATCTATTATGACTAAATCAAACACACTTTAATTCGGAAAGGATATTCATTGTGGGCAGTTCCGTAATTAGGTAACCCAAATTGAAAAAATTGAAAATCGTCGAAATAACCTCATTTATGTCTCATATCAAAGGTTATAGGTTGTAGTTACATGATATAATTTGGAATTTGACCTATCATTCTCGGTTTGGCTGATTTTGAGGTTGTTGTGGACGTACAGGGCGTTTTTGAGTAGAAATCGCACCATTGAAGTGCAATTATTTCCATGAATGAACTAAGGCAAGTATTACAAATTGATACAATCAATACAACAATGAACATGTGTTATGTATCATATAAAATAGTTACTTAAAATGACCAAAATATAGAGGAATTACACTTTTTGGATTAAATTTGGTACCTTCTGTGTCGGACGTACACTCCCAAAAGCTGCTACTTTTAACCACTCCGTTCAATACTTTGGCAATGTTGGAAACCAATGAGGTAAGTATTTTTCTAAAGCTGATGATTTATACTTAATGTTTAAAACTTATTTTGTTTTGTACCTGTTTACTTGTTTAATACATGGGCTCTTGAAGTGTGTCGGACGTACATCTGTGAATTATTTCAGAGATGTACGTCCGCAACACTAATATGTACGTCCGCAACGGTTAAACATCAGTCAATTTTAACTTCAAGATAAAGGTTCTGATAATTTTCTCTGATGGTTTTGTTTAGGTTTGTCCCTCTTACAAACAAAACAATATAAGTTTTCATTACAGACCTGAACACTTCAGAGATTTTTTGATTGGAATACAGGTGTACTGAAAAAATCACTTTCTCTGCGTACGTCCGCAACGGAGGGTTTTCACACTATATCTCATAAACCGAAAATGGTACAGCAAAGGAATTTTCAGGTTTTATACTCGTACTTGAAACCCAGGTGTTAAAAATCAAGCAACTGGTATAGTTTAGATTTTGCCAGCCCTCAAAGTGTCTGAAATGTACGTCCGCAACTACGGAATTGCCCTGATACATGCTCTGTACTCTTTGAGCGTGTTTCTACTGGGGAACTTAACGGTGTTAACCGCTAAGTTGCCCAGTAGAAACAGCCAGATGACGCTAATTAACGCTAAGTTTTGTAACTGCAAAAACCATCGCAAACCAGGTTTGTTAACGGTAATTAACGCTAACTTGCAAGTAGAAACAGCCATCCGTTAAATCTTAACGCTAAGTTCATGTGACCCTGAGGTATACACATGATTTTGTTGTTAACGTGTAATATTAAAAGACAGGAATGCGAAGGCAGTCTTTTTCAGGTGGGGCGGCATTGTTGGTATAACAAAAGGTCATTTATTGTGGCCCATCGATTAGGACGCTAATAAACTTAGCGGTAACTTTTCGCGAGTAGAAACAGGGGAATAAAAAGTGAGCGTTAATTACCGTTAAGTTAACTTAGCGTTAACTTTCCAACGTGCCCCAGCAGAAACAAGCTCTTTCCAAGCTATATCTAGAGCTCAATTGCTCAAAAGCTGCCTTTTTTAAGCGATATTGTTTGTTTTCTGAAATGAAAAGGGTTTTTTTTGTGATCTAAAAATTCAATCATTTTGCAACAAAGTGGTATTTTTGTCTCGCCTGATGTAATCAGAAAGAGACTATGTTATCACTATTTCTGTCCGGCGTCCGCCGTATGCCGTCCGCCGTCCGCCGTCAGCCGTGTGCTAAGAAATACCTTTGTGACGCGATATCTGGAGATCCGTAAGGCCTATCGTGATGGGACTTGGTGGAGGGAAGGGGGGTGGTGCGTTCTGTTGCTGATTGATTTTTCAAGGTCATCGGGGGTCATACAAGGTCATCGGGGTCAAATATGCTTAAAACTTTTGAGACGCGTTGTGACGCGATAATATCTAGAGATCCGTAAGGCCTATCTTGATGGAACTTGATGTCAGGGAAGGGGGTGGGGTGTTCTTTTGCTGAGTAGTTTTTCAAGGTCATTGGAGGTCATTCAAGGTCATCGGGGTCAAATATGGGGTCAAATAAGATCCGTAAGGCCGATCTTGATGGGATTTGGTGGAGGGAAGGGGGTGGTGTGTTCTTTTTGCTGATTAAATTTTCAAGGTCATCGGAGGTCATTCAAGGTCATCGGGGGTCAAATATGGGGTCAAATAGATCAGTAAGGCCTATCTTGATGGGATTTGGTAGAGGGAAGGGGGGTGGTGTGTTCTTTTTGCTGATTAAATTTTCAAGGTCACCAGAGGTCATCGGGGTCAAATATGGGGTCAAATAGATCAGTAAGGCCTATATTGATGAGATTTGGTGGAGGGAAGGGGAGTGGTGTGTTCTTTTTGCTGAATAAATTTTCAAGGTCATCAGAGGTCATTCAAGGTCATCGGGGGTCAAATAAGATCCATAAGGCCTATCTTGATTGGATTTGGTGGAGGGAAGGGGGATGGTGTGTTCTTTTTGTTCTTAATTTTTCGGGGTCATCAGGGGTCAAATATGGGGTCAAATAGATCAGTAAGGCCTATCTTGATGGGATTTGGTGGACGGAAGAGGGATGGTGTGTTCTTTTTGTTGATTAATTTTTCGGGGTCATTGGGGGTCAAATATGGGGTCAAATAGATCAGTAAGGCCTATCTTGATGGGATTTGGTGGAGGGAAGGGGGGTGGTGTGTTCTTTTTGTTGATTAATTTTTCGGGGTCATTGGGGGTCAAATATGGGGTCAAATAGATCAGTAAGGCCTATCTTGATGGGATTTGGTGGAGGGAAGGGGGTGGTGTGTTCTTTTTGTTGATTTATTTTTCGGGGTCATCGGGGGTCATATATGGGGTCAAATAGATCAGTAAGGCCTATCTTGATGGGATTTGGTGGACGGAAGAGGGATGGTGTGTTCTTTTTGTTGATTAATTTTTCGGGGTCATTGGGGGTCAAATATGGGGTCAAATAGATCAGTAAGGCCTATCTTGATGGGATTTGGTGGAGGGAAGGGGGGTGGTGTGTTCTTTTTGTTGATTAATTTTTCGGGGTCATCGGGGGTCAAATATGGGGTCAAATAGATCAGTAAGGCCTATCTTGATGGGATTTGGTGGACGGAAGAGGGATGGTGTGTTCTTTTTGTTGATTAATTTTTCGGGGTCATTGGGGGTCAAATATGGGGTCAAATAGATCAGTAAGGCCTATCTTGATGGGATTTGGTGGAGGGAAGGGGGGTGGTGTGTTCTTTTTGTTGATTAATTTTTCGGGGTCATTGGGGGTCAAATATGGGGTCAAATAGATCAGTAAGGCCTATCTTGATGGAATTTGGTGGAGGGAAGGGGGTGGTGTGTTCTTTTTGTTGATTTATTTTTCGGGGTCATCGGGGGTCAAATATGGGGTCAAATATGGGGTCAAATATGGGGTCAAATAGATCAGTAAGGCCTATCTTGATGGGATTTGGTGGACGGAAGAGGGATGGTGTGTTCTTTTTGTTGATTAATTTTTCGGGGTCATTGGGGGTCAAATATGGGGTCAAATAGATCAGTAAGGCCTATCTTGATGGGATTTGGTGGAGGGAAGGGGGGTGGTGTGTTCTTTTTGTTGATTAATTTTTCGGGGTCATCGGGGGTCAAATAGATCAGTAAGGCCTATCTTGATGGGATTTGGTGGACGGAAGAGGGATGGTGTGTTCTTTTTGTTGATTAATTTTTCGGGGTCATCGGGGGTCAAATATGGGGTCAAATAGATCAGTAAGGCCTATCTTGATTGGATTTGGTGGAGGGAAGGGGGGTGGTGTATTCTTTTTGCTGATTAAATTTTCAAGGTCATCGGAGGTCATTCAAGGTCATCTGGGGTCAAATAAGATCCGTAAGGCCTATCTTGATTGGATTTGGTGGACGGAAGAGGGATGGTGTGTTCTTTTTGTTGATTCATTTTTCGAGGTCATCAGAGGTCATCTGGGGTCAAATAAGATCCGTAAGGCCTATCTTGATGTGATTTGGTGGAGGGAAGGGGGTTGGTGTGTTCTTTTTGCTGATTAAATTTTCAAGGTCATCAGAGGTCATCTGGGGTCAAATAAGATCTGTAAGGCCTATCTTGATGTGATTTGGTGTAGGGAAGGGGGTTGGTGTGTTCTTTTTGTTGATTAAATTTTTCAAGGTATTATATTACATCCCTTGCATTAACTACAATGCATACCTCTGTGACAGTGCTACATTGTATCATATGTTTCATCATCATTTCTTTCAAGTCACTTTTGATGAACAGGCGAGACGCGCCGTTCGAGAACCGCCTTGTATTAGTTAAAGCCGGTATTTTGTGAGCATGAAACTGAATTTTATTAAATCTCAATTGAAATTAGATTTTATTTGCACTTCATGCTAAAAGTTACCAACTTTTATTATGATGCACAAATATTGTGATTTATTCCCACTTAGCAGTAAGACTTCCTACACATACAGATATTAGGACTGCATAAGTATACTTTATTGCAAGAATTAATTTCTACTTGTCCTTCTCCTCTTAGGTTTCAGTGGTCCAGTGAACAACACAGGTGGTGGACAGATGTCTAACCAATGGGCTGGTCAGCAATCCCAAGGACAGACTCCTAATCAGCAGCAGCAACAGCAACAAGGTCCGATAGGTCAACGCACCATGCAGCTACAGAAATCACCCGTCATTGAATCACGAATGGATCAGCCAGGAATGGCCGGTAATCAGCAACAGCAGAGTCAGCAGCAGCAACAACAGCAGCAGCAGACGCCTGCACCGGCACCGCCTGTAGAGCTGCCGCGTCCGCCGGACAAATCGATACCGACGGTAATGATGCTGCAGCCGAAGCAGAATCGTGTCATCACTATGGGAAAACCTCAGGGTCTTGATCCGGTGGAGATTTTACAAGAAAGGGATAATAGGTAGGGATATATTGATATTTTTATAGGCCTACAGTTTTACTCAGTTTCAAATTAGTTAAAATGCTTGTTATCGTCATATGAAGAAATTGCAAGCAGGACATGATCACATCTCCATTTACAATTCTTTTACAGGCGTCAATGAAAATCAAATTTACAATTTCATAGCTTTTTATTTAATTCATTTTACAATATATTTCAGATTAATTTCCATCTTCATCCCCCCCCCACCAAAAAAAAATATATATATATAATAACCGGAAAAAATTCCTTGGATAATCTTGCAAAATGTTTAATTGGGCACCAACATAGAAAAACAGCATTTAATCGGTCAACAGTGGTGAGTGCATATTTATGCTCAGTGTTTACTTTTGTAAAACAAAAATGTGTTTACCTTTTTGTTACTTCCCAGAATGTCAGCTCGTATCGCTTATCGCATCGAAGAGTTACAGAATCTGCCAGGATCTTTGCCTGATGATCTGCGCATGAAGGCGACCATTGAATTGAGGGCGCTCAGGCTTCTTAACTTTCAGAAACAGGTAACCTCTATTTTTTTTAAACTGTATTATTGGGCCTTTTTGTTTTCTTGAGAGCCAGGATTTTAAAAACCTATAAAATAATGGTGATTTGATAACTTACACGTACTATACTGAAATTGGTTAATAATTATAAAGTCTCCATACAACAGTGAATTGAAATGGCACAATGGGTGCGCACAGATACAATAGACGCATTGTACGTCCTCCAGGGTGAGTTGGAAAGACACTTTTTTCACAAAGGCGTCACAACAAATTTAGGCATGCATGTACTCAAAACCAATGGTAGAGCTAGAAAGTCACACAAAAAAGATCTCACATAAGTTAAAATAAAATAAATTTTGGGTTTTTAGTTGTCTGAAAAAATTAAACTTTTTAAATCGCACAACGCATAGCTATTGTCCAAATGTATGTTGGCCTAAAGATCTTTAAAATTTGGCTTTCACTCAAAAGAAGCAATTTTTAAAATTGATCATGTGTTATCACGTTACACTTATTTTAGTAAAGCCCCAAATTTTAAAGGCAATCCATGAGATGGTCCAATTATCAAGCAATTCCTCAATGTATTCTAATTAGATTCGCTTTCTGAATCAACTCCAATACGTCTAAGGATGGCTGACACACAACAAGGCTGGCCATCTTTATTCTTATACTTTAATAGTCTATTATGTTAATTGATTGTGGTTATGTTGTCACTCTTGTAGCTTCGAAACGATGTCGTTGCCTGCATGCGTCGTGACACCACCTTGGAGACGGCTTTGAATTCCAATGCCTACAAGAGAAGCAAGCGACAATCCCTGCGTGAAGCCAGATTGACGGAGAAACTTGAGAAGCAACAAAAGATGGAGCAAGAAAAGAAGAGAAGGGCTAAACACCAGGTAGATATTATACTGAGATTGTGGTATCCAGTTTCTCATGAGTGAAAAATCAAAATGATGGCCAAAATTTGTGCTAGGGCAGAATTTTTAGCGGTAAAACAATGTAATTTCTCAAGTAATCACGTCAGGTAAAAAAATGTCAGGCAACGCACTTGATAGTAAATTGCACTGATTGGATATGCTCAGACATGACAAAGTTCACACTTTTGAGTATTGGATTAGTAGTCAGAAATGCAGAGTGGATGAGTAACCAGTTTGTGAACACTAGATACCTTTAGAATCTGCAACCAGTTTGTTTTTGTGTGTGTTTTGTTGGTTTGCCATTACATTGGTTCTACCTCCAAGTAATGTGTCACAAAAATAGTCTATTCTGGGATTATAAGCTTTATTCCATATAATCCCACAATGAAGTCTTTACCTTAGACTAACTCTTCCTCCTTTACATGCTATTTAATGAGTATTCTTCATGTCTCTCTCGCTAGGAATATTTAAGCACAGTGTTACAACATTCCAAGGACTTCAAAGAATATCATCGCAACATTCAGAACAAGAACAGCAAACTGAATAAGGCTATCCTGATTTACCATGCCAACACAGAGCGAGAGCAGAAGAAAGAAAATGAGCGTATAGAAAAGGAGCGTATGCGTCGTCTCATGGTAAGTTATAAATCCTCATCTTTAAAGTACTAGTTGGTTCCGTGTGACTTTTGTCTACCTGAATTTAATTCCCAAACCGTAATTCCCAGCACATGAAGTGGTACAGGGTGTATCAGAAAGAACTGTACCGAGTTAATATGATTTATTACGGTATGAATTCGATAGATATTGTTCAAACCGTTTTCTTATATATCTTGCGCAAACGCCCAGCTTTTAAAAGAACTTTAAATTTTGAAAATCGGTCATTTCTAATGGAAAATACAGACTTTCTGGTAAAGAGGGTTGATTTCAATTTTGGTCTAAATTATCCATTTAAAAAATCTGTGATAATACTAACCCTACCTGAGATATCCACTCGTCCATAGGACAGGGTTTATTTTTGGTCGCCATATCTCAATTTTTCACATCAATTTTATAACTATTAATTATTTACATACTTTTGTGGGTGAAATTTGGAGATACGTTTTGATTTTTAATCCGTAAATAAACCGGGATTGGTTCTGCTTGAGTGGTTTTAAGTTTCTTTTCTTTGGCGGGAGTTTTGACTATTGCTTATGTGGTGTGGGCTACATTGTTTGAACTGTTGGGGTAGTGGTAGAGAGGATTGATTGAAATTGAAAACACATTTTTATCGATTTTCGATTATGTCTTGTCACACGAGAACAAAAAGAGATATCTAAATGAAATTAACATATAATATAGGAAACATGTTCACCTTTATATTGCAGGTGTTTAAATTTAAAACAATAATCATTTTGTATTTTTATGTATTTTAGAAACACGGTACAGGTCTTTCTGATACACCCTGTATATTAAAATCCTGGTAAATCATCATATTGCTCATATAATTGTAAAGCTCTGTGCCTTCTAACAAAACAGAAGAAAAAGCAACGAAAGAACACTCCTTATTAATCCCAACCTCTCCATGTTCTGCTAGCTTTGCACTTGCTGTATACAGCTATACACTTGAAGAAATAATTATGAGATGCATACAAAGTACAGAGGCATTCATGCAGACCATATATGGAGTTGGTAACTCCATGTTTGGTAGTTGCAATTTACAGCTCAAATCATACACAGAACATGCTACATCGTACATTTTGTATCATATGTAACTCCAAATTCACGATGTGAAAGCAATTTCACCTAGTTCCTGTGTCCTATTACATAAAGGTTAAGATTCTTCATAAGTGACTTAAGGTTGTTCCTATGGCTAATTTTTTATTTGATATTTTGATAGAGCTTGCTGAGCTCCACAATAATCTGAAATTTGAGATTGATCAGAGGTATGGTTTTCTAGATATGACAATTTTATTGTCCAAAATCCATTTTAAGTCATTTTGAATTCTTTTGTTTTGTATTGTTTTTCGGCCAACAGAGGGCAGTCTATTTTCTTTTCTTTTGTATTGTTTTTTTTGACTCCCTAGGTAGAATTTCTATAAAAATTTAGTTTTTTGTTTTTGCTCTAATATTTTTTTGAAAACTCCTGTAACTGTAGACTCCCGCCGCACAGGAAATAAGGAGAGTAGTATAACCAACATATACACCAAGTGGTATTACATTTAGTAAAGGGCATGAACTTGAAAAAATTAATTAAGTGTATTAATTAGCGTTATTTTTTATTTATTTTTTATTTGTAGATAATTAAGTATAATTAATTATGCAGATCTATGTCTTATGGCCTCCCGCAGCACAGGAAACTTTCTAAAAACTATAATTAACAAGCTCCCAAAATCTCAGCATTGTAGCATTTATACTTTTCTTGGAAAAATTAATTAAACATTTTTGCATATTATTTATTTTGCTAGGCCAGCTAGGGGGTCAAAAAAACAATAAGAAACAAAAGAAATGAACGCTTCAATTTTGCTTCATTTTTGACAATAAAATTGTCATATCTAGAAAAACCGTACCTCCGATCAATCTCAAATTTCAGATTATTGTGGAGCTCAGCAAGCTCTATTAAAATATCAAATAAAAAATTAGCCATAGGAACAACCTTAAGAATAGTGATTTTCCAATTCTTCTTTTAAGCCTTGTTCAGAAGGATATGAATTATGAATTAAGAAGAATCACACTTCTTAAGTTTAATCTTAACTTTTATGCGATAGGACCTGAAATCTGAACTCAAACATTATCTGATGGAAAGGCTAACAAAGGTTTTGTTATCTTGTATCTTTCGTTAGGCTGAAGATGAAGAAGGTTACCGTAAACTTATTGACGAGAAGAAAGACAAGCGTCTGGCGTACCTGTTAGGTCAGACGGACGCCTACATTGCAAGCTTGACGGACCTTGTACGCTCACATCAGAAAGTTGTCAAACAAAAGAAGAAGAATCTTAGGAAGAAGGTAAAGAATGTTTCTCTTGTATAACATTGAATTTTATGGGAAACAATTGGAATGGTGTATGACATAGACATCCATCAAATTGTATCTAAACTATTTCCCACCGCCGCCTGTCCAACTCAGGCAAGGTCATTGCCTTAATTCACCAAGCTCATTGCCCAGATGCCCTCGGACTAAGCATTCATGCTCCAGAACTTTTTTAAATAATGACCTTGACTTAAAACACTCTTAAAAAATAAAATTTCAGTCCTTTTCCTTTTTGACTAATTTCATGTCTTAAGTTCCATTATTTACCGTCTAACCTTATGTGGGGGTTTGTTGTTGTCATTGACCAATTTATTCATTGTCATGAACAATAATATTTTCTTCAATAAGTGGTTCACACTGTCCATCGCAACACAAATAATCAAGCTGCATGTGAAGCAGCATGGTCGATCAGCAACCAATTTGAACTCGATGGTGAAGGGACAGTGCTAATTTGTGTTACTGGCTGGTGTAGCTATTGCATCGGATGGAGAAGAATACACATAGCTGACAGTGACAGATATTTGTTTTACACACAAAGCAACTAAATTTGTGTTAGACAATCATGAAGGTCTACTAAAAAAAGTAAACTTTTAACGACACATGCTATGAGGATCCTTCCCAACCCCTCCCATGAGTGCTCTAGTAAGAAGGGTGGGCCAATTCAAGGGCATGATTGAATTGGTATCACTTTTCTTTTGTCATTTCATGTTATACCATATCAAATCCTAGGCGCTCCAATTCATGCATCATTCATGCATCAATGCCGAATTAAAATGTCTATGGAGCGGTGTCGTAAAAACATGGTTTTTTTTAACCTTTTGGATCCTAGAATCAAAAATATAAAATGGATCATCTATGCAAACGAGCTCATGTAAGAAGAAGTCATACTCTATCTAGTAGTGCTTAAAAAAACATTCTCCGACACATACAACCTACGGTTTTTTCAACTGAATAACCAGCTGTTTGCCTAAATCTGGTCAATTTCTCTGCTTAGCACGGGCCGTTTCAGACTAAAGTGTATTTTCAGACCGCTATATTTACGGTATGAGCGCCCCCTTCAGTGATGGAAAAAAAGTGATTGACCCTTGAAGTCTAGGCTTTCATTTGAAGCTAAAATTATTGTGATCGGACAAGGGCAAGGCACGTGGATTAGCCCTTATAAAAAAATGACCAATCCATGATTTTGTTTTAGTCAGAATCAAAAACAATTTCATTATAGCAATAGGGAGGGTTATTGAAACATCACAATCGGGGCTTTGTTTTCTCTTTTATTTTAACTGCATTCAGAGTAGACAGGTCAGGCATCGGTCGAAAGACTCATGCCACTGTTTCAAAAGTGTATGTCTAAATTAATAAATACATAAATAAACAAAAGTATTACATATTTATTGTTGATACGGCCGTAGTGGTCCCCCATAGAATAATGGTACAGTCCATAAAGTCCAACACAGGTTTCGTAGCGGTGTTTGTTTAAGGATATCGAGTGATCAATAAAGCATTGGCTGTGTGTAAATGCATGGCAGGTAATAGTAAAGGCTATTTTTAATAGGAGCACTTTAGGACCAAAAGGATTTGATATTCAAATTCAAATTATACCGTTTTATTGACTGTTACACCATTTGCCCTTTGCCCATTGATGATATAGGCCTGTACTATAGGCGGTCATAATGCTATGGATGAAATTCAAGCTATTTCTCGCGAGCATGTTTTGTTATTGTTTGCGAAGCTGCGTCGAGATGCATGAATGCGCCAAAAACTGTGCATGCATGCCGTGACGATTTCACGATTGACGCATGGTCATTTTTTGAAAGCGCCCAGTACGCAATTCCTGGTATACGCTCATACATGTATATGTACCCACACACAAAAGTATGCATGCATTGCTGGAATTATATCCATATCATTATGACACTGACTATAAATGGCATACTGTAAAACTATCAATTTCGTGAGGGATTCAATTTTTGGGGATTTGGCGAAGGCTGTGGACTCGTGAAAATTAAATACCTTCTAAACTCATAATTTTGCATTGAAATTGCCCTCTAAAATAGCAGTAATTTTCAATTCACGAAATAAAGACTTTAAACACATTGTTTAACTAGACGTAATTCTCGAAAATGTGTTTAACTTAAATACGCGTCTAACTCACTAAAAAGTGTCTAACTTTAAACATAGGTATGGGGGTAGTTTAAAGCGCGTTTAACTAAACTCATACACCAACTGTATGCCTTGAATAATCACTCAACCGTGCCTACTGCAAGCTGAAGTTCAGATCATGTAGTATTAAAAATACCCGTGCTTTTGAGGTATTCGGTCGATATCTATTGTAATCCATTAGGGCCACAACAGAAATAAATACCTGTATTTTTTACAGACGCACGACAACTCTGGGGACGATATTCGCGGAGTTTAAAACCGTGTTTTGTTAAACACATTGTTTAAAAGATAAAATCGGGTTTAAGTTAGACACGCGTTTAGTTAGACACGGTTTTAAGCTAAAACCATGTTTAGTATTAGAATACGGCCCATAGTGTTTTACAGTATATTGTATGGATGAGCATAGAGAGAAAGAGAGACGGTAGAAGATGGCTGTTTAACTGCTTTCTATGTGTTTTCTCAATAGCCAAGAAAACATCTAAGTGACGAAGAAGGCGTAAGTCTTTAACACTTCCCGTACTTAGATCTTTAAGTAGATGGAAGTCTGTCGTGAGACTAGAAAGGTTCTTGGTGGCAGCTGGCTGGTTCGGTACAGCCCTCCTCATGCAATGTACGGACTGGTTAATACTACAGAGTGATTCAAAAAAAAGTTCAGTCATTTTTGACACCCATTTTAAGCTACTTACTTATAAATTTGTATAATTTTTTCACATTTTATAAAAACAGTGGCTATTGATCGTTACTTAGGAGAAAATCTCAGAACTAACTTATTTGGTTAATGAAAAATGGAAGTTTAAAGATCACAAAGCAACATTTTATTTGTTCACAGAAGCTTTCTCATCTTAGTCCATTTGACTAAACACCCTTGAACAAGATTCAAAGACATGAACAAGAACACCCATGAACAAGAACACCCATGGACAATTATATAGCGTTGTCATTTTAATCATTGATTAATCAACAAAACAAGAGATGATAGTTGTGTTGCAATAGTAAAAAATCGATCATGTTGGCCAGATTTGATGACACCTTTCGGAGAAGCTTTTGGAGGCATCTGTGGACAAGTCAAATTTGCACAAGATAACTTAAACTGCCATGTTGCATCAACAAAATAAGCTAGGTCTCAAGCTTTTTGCCAAGCAATACTCAATTATCACTGCTTTTATAACATGCAAAGAGAGTATAAAAGTTTATTAGCAAATAGGTGAAACTTGCTGTCGGAAATGGTTAACTTCTTTATGTATCACCCTGTATACACCATTCATCTTCCTCTGTACATTGATGTCAAAGCATCAAGTGGTCATAGCAGCTTGATATTTTGTGTGTGTGGTTCAAAGATGAATCCCTATAAGATGCATGAAAAATGTTGCTACTGTACATCCATTGCTGGAATATACACTGACATCATTGCGCAGAGAAGGCCGGATGGTTGAAGGGATGTGATACTAGATATTAAGTTTGTTGTAGGTATGCTGATCACAATACATTGTGTGCATGAGGAGGCTGTCATAATCTGTTAGGTTTGTTATTACACCACACTCCTCGCGTTGGGAGAGCTATTCAATGTGCTCCTTACCATTATTGACCAAACTATGTTCCACAAACTCAATTTGTGAAGAGGAAAATATTCAATAACGAAATACCAGACATTTAAATTGTGCCACTCTTTGATACTCACCCCACTTGCAAACAATAAATGTGTTTACTCATAGGCATGAGTGACTCCTCCTCCTTACTGATTTAATACCGCTTTGAAAGTGGGTAGATTGCATAGCTGGACGGGTGCCACAACTTGTTTGTCCAATAGATAAGCTATGCGATTTCACTTGTCCTTTCTTAATCAGAGATAGAGAAAGGATACAATCTCTGGTTTAATCAGAATGACAGCTGGTTTTCAGGAATTGTTTTCTTCAATGAATACTTAGAGGTAGAAGCTCCTCGGGCCTTCTAATCCAAAATCTGTCGCGAATTTGTTATTGTAACATTCCACGCCTCACCAAAAATGCAACACAAGCATTGGTACCCAAAACTGGATGCACATATTAACACAGACGCATTAGTTACACCATACATAGCCCTTCACATTCGCTATAATCATAAATAAGTCACGCGACGGACGCGCCATCAAAAACGAGACGCACCAGGCCCAGGTGTGTAACAATGTTGCACCATACATTTGCGTTCGCTATAATCATCAATAAGTCGCCCATGGACACGCCATCAAAACGAGATGCACCAGGTCCAGGGGGAGTGTCTAACAATGTTTTGTGAAAACGGTCAAAATGAAACGCAACCATGCTGTGTGCCTTGACAATAAAATCAACAACAAATATGCCAATACCCTCAGATCACACAGTGACCAAGACCAAAGTTTGTCAGTACTAAACCCTCGAGTCAAATTTGGAAGTGCATTAATGATATTGAATCCAAAATAGGAAATATTGTGAAAGTGGTCATATCCTAGGCCTCTTACATCCTCTCAATCCAAAGATCATTATAACTGTATCATCATATTTGTAACGTGGCTAAAAACATATGTGTATTGTTTTGCAGGGTGTCACATATTTAGCCCTAATAGGCCAGATTGATATAGATTAGACAGAGGTGAATCTGTTTATTTGTTTTATTGTTTTCTCACTAAGGGAAATATGATATAGTTCTGTATACATATCACAACCTTTATAGATTGAAGTGCATGATATACACAGTGTGTAAAGGGTAATTCAAAATTGTGTCACAAAAATAATAAGCAAATCAAAATGGTTATATTTCAAAGGCATTTCTTGATTCTGAAGTATGCACTTATGTGCTGTGTAAAAAGTCGTAGAATATTTCAATTATATTTTGTCGTAAGTCTTTTTACCAAATCATAGCTAAACAACTGGCTTTTTACTGTAAATGGAGACAGTTTGAAAAAGATTTTCAAGCTCCTCTATGTTGGTTGTAAGTATGTAGTGGCTTTTAAAAATAAAATAGCTTTGTACTAGACGTGATGGGAATTGGAGAAGATGAGAAAGAAATACAGTTTTGAAAGAATTTGTTAACCCCACCTGTCTATCTTACAGTGGTTCTGATTAGTTTATTACAAGATGTACTCATATGAATAGCCAATTCAAATGCAGCTTGTAAAATATTTCACTACCATCTTTATCAAGGATACAATTATTACAATGTCTTGCATTGGTGCAATAAATGATGTATCCATCTTTTTAACCAATCAGCCGGTAGTTCTCAGGGGTTAACCCTAAGAATAATCCCCAAGGTGTATTTTCGGAATAAAACTACCGGGGGGTGGGGGGGGACAAACGGGTCAATTTAGGAGGTAATCCTGCTGAGCAATGGAACGAGTGATTGCAACAAATGTGGTTTTCGTTGAAAAGAAGAACACAACACATCAGCTTTCCATGTAACAGAATATGAATGTATAATGACGATAATTATACGATAAAAAAGAATTCATCATACACTGCAAATTATGAGCATTTACTTTTGGACAAACTAAAAGTAAACTCAAAAGTGAACGCAATACTAAACACTTATGTGAGCCCAACAACTAAGCTGTTTTCTACCCACCCTCTAATAAATAACTGTCCCATTATATCACAGATGGTGGAAACATCTGTGATTATATTCACTCACTTGGAGCGTGCTTTTAGGTCAATTGGGTGCAAAATGCAAGAAATGTTTAGTTTTGAGTTTACTTTTACGTTTACTTTTGTGTTTAGAATTGCGTTTACTTTTGAGTTTACTTTTAGTTTGTCCAAAAGTAAACGCTCATAATTTGCAGTGATATTTGGCAATGGTATTTTTGATTTTGATAAATAAAATGCAAGGAAACATTGCGGTGTTGTTTCACTCTGATATAAACACACACGTTAATGAAACCCTGTTGCGTATTTCGAGCTGTGAATTATGAGCAACCGTTTGTATTCTGTTATTTCGCCAGCATAAAGAGGATGATGGCGACATGCGCGTCAAAGTCACAAACACAGTAACCGGCGAGATTCTAAGCGGAGAGGACGCCCCCATTGCTGCTCAGCTGGAGGCTTGGCTAGAAATGAATCCAGGGTATGAGGTGGTACCACGTGGTGATGGAGAATCATCGGAAGAGGAAGGCAGCTCATCAGAGGAGGTATGTACAAAACATGTATTCACAGTGTCTCCAGAAACCCATTTTTATTAGCCTGGTATAGGATTATACCACTAAATTGAAATGGTTAGCTTAACCTCCAAACAGATCAGAGACCAGTACTAGTCATTTATGTAATTATTTTTAGGCTGAACTTAAGTTGCCAATAAAAGCTTTCTCGGCAAAGTCTACAATCAGAACACCTGGTTGAACTCTGAAATCGGATAAGAAATGAACTTCATTGTGAACTATAATGAAATGCATTATTTTTTCATCAGTGATCACTGACCGCTATAGCTGTATTGCATTGACAATTCATGATTGACAATTGTTTTAGTGTTGATCCGGCCTCATGACAATTGTATGGTATCTTGCAGTGTATTTGCATCATTTACTGAGATCTCAGTTCTCAATTGTGTGTGCCTGCCGAGTGTGTTAACCTTTATAGACACAGGCATGTTTAAAAAGCTGTTCATCATTTTAAAAAAAAATTACTTGCTTCTCTGGGTAGACTAGAATGATTTAATCGTTTATCTTTTCCCAGAGTTAGCCAGTGCACATAAACATTTAAGAAAACTATGTACTTCTGACCAGATTGGAACTGGCAACCTTCATAACACTAAAAGTGTTTGCAATGTTTGTTTTTCATCGATTCTACTCTTGTTTGCAGGAAGAAGAAGATGAAAACGCATCACAAGGACCGACGGAAGCAGAACAGATCTTAAAAGAAAATGCTAGCAAATCTGCCACCGATGTTATCAAGTAAGTTAAGCAGAGAGTGTCAGTCAATCAAATGAGTAGGCATTGAGAGTGGGATGTGGGGCAAAATTAGTGTGAACACTTTTGTGCCTTCCAAGTGTATGCAGAGAAATCAGTATACAGGTAATCAAACGTTACACAATTTTGTTTCATTTCAGACCATTTGAAGGCATTTTCACCCAAATTAACACAGTTTTTATCTGGAATTGTTCTTAATTAAAGGGCAATATTTGGACTGTGGAAATCATGCAAGGGAAAATGTGTCGATTGTCATTTCATAAGATACATTTCAACATTTGAAGTGCACTTTATGATTTGTCATCAATCTGTTTCCAGTTTTTCACTCAAATTTTCATTTTATTTAGCATAGGCCATAATTGATGTGTATATATTTGTTATATCATCATCGGTTACCCATCATATGGCATTGCTACTCGAGTATGTACAATGTACATATTGGGACAAATGAAGTAGCGCCACTGAGGACTATCCATACACAAGTCAAAATGATGAAGGTGGTTGATTTTGGATTCGTGGTCCGCTGTATCACAAAACATTCACACCTCCTGGCGAAATAGGGTAATAAAAAGATAGTTGTACAAAAACTATGTATACCTTCTTACATTTTGTCTCCGTATAGAGGGACTTATCATGACGACGATGATGAGCCATCGTCTAGCACTGTTGGCCGTGCAAGGTGAGAAAATCATTTGCTGTCATGAGCGGAGAAGCAAATGCAAGATAATTTATATTCGGAAATGGTTGACGGAGAATAACATCTATTGGTGTTTGGTTTTGAACACAGACAATCATGGGAATGAGCAAACTAATGCTTTTGTTGAACCAGTATTGTCAACAATCTCACTAATTCTTGAATGTGCCATAGCTTGTAATAACTAAGTGCACATTTTCCTTCAGCATCCTGCTTATGATTTGAATCAAAAGCAAATAACAGGGAAAATGTCATAACAATTTCTTGCTTGTAAAGCTCTCCCAAGTGGTGGTTGCCTTTCAAAAGTCTGACATCGAACACAGATAAAAAGGTTGTACACTGTGGTGGAACACAAATCCACCTGTACCCCCATCTTTCAGCACCGGTGGTGGCCTCATGAGATGATATACATCATACACCCCAGTGTTGTGACGACTTCGACTCAGGTCGATGACTTGGCTTATATATTTGTTGATGACTTGACTTGACTCGAGTCACCAAGAGCAATATCTTGACTTGTGGCTCAAGCTCAAGACTTGACCTGAGTTACTCATTAAAAAAATGTGACTTGACTCGAGTCACTTTTCTTAAAGACTGGACTTTGTTTGTGTCTGGTGATGAATATTTTTTTAATTTGAGTCAAAAAAACAACATTTGATGGTTAAAGAGAATATTAATTATGCAAATACTACTTTAAACAAGTTGCCTGAACGTGATTTGATAGGTACATGTACTTCAAGCGAATATATTTCGTATTTAGTAAGACTTTATGTGACTTGAATAAAATCAATGAATTGACTTGACCTGACCAGTTGGATTAACATGACTTGACTTAGCTTGACTGGACATGACTTAGCTTGACTGGACATGATTTAGCTTGGCTTGACTTGACTAAGCTTGACTTGGCATGACTTAACTTGACTTGACGTAGCTTGACTATACATGACTAAGCTTGACTTGACATGACTTAGCTTGACTTGACTTAACTTAGCTTGACTTGACATGACTTAGCTTGACTTGACTTAGCTTGACTTGACATGATTTAGCTTGACTTGACTTAGCTTGACTTGACATGACTTAGCTTGACATGACTTAGCTTGACTTGACTTAGCTTGACATGACTTGACTTAGCTTAACTTAACATGACTTAGCTTGACTTGACATGATTTCGCTCGACTTAGCTTGAGACATGACTTGACTTAGCTTGACTTGACATGACTTAGCTTGGCTTAACTTGACGTGAAATGACTTAGCTTGACTTGGCATGACTTAGCTTCACTTGACATGACTTATCTTGACTTGACATGACTTAGCTTGACTTGACATGACTTAGCTTGACTTGACTTCACTTGATTTGACATGACGTAGCTTGACTTGACATGACGTAGCTTGACTTGACATGACTTAGCGTGACTTGACATGACTTAGCTTGACATGATTTAGCTTGACATGACTTGGCATGACTTAACTTGACTTGAAATGACTTAGCGTGACTTGACATGACTTTATTTGACATGACTTAGCTTGACATGACTTGGCATGACTTTACTTGACATGACTTATTGTGACTTGACTTATCGTGACTTGACTTAGCTTGACTTGATTTGACTTGACATGATTTAGCGTGACTTGACTTGACATGACTTAGCTTGACCTGACTTAGCTTGACTTGACATGACTTAGCTTGACCTGACTTAGCTTGACTTGACATGACTTAGCTTGACTTGACATAAATTAGCGTTAGCTTGACATGGCTAAGCGTGACTTGACTTAACTTAACTTAGCTTGACTTGACTGAGCTTAGCTTGACTTGTCATGACTTGACATGACCTAGCTTGACTTGACATGATTAAGGGTGACTTGACTAGCCATGACTTTGCTTGACTTGACATGTCTTAGCAACAGTCTGTTTGGCCATCATGAGACACTGACGTAACTGTGTAGTCTACTAATTGCAGCGCATTGCAAGCACCTACTCAAGGCGCTGCCGTATACACATGAGCGTTGAAAGACAGAAGATACATACGCGTGCGTAAAAGCTGTGCCTGTTATGTCACGTCACTGTCCAAAGGAAGCCAAATAGAGTATAATAGACTTGACCTGACTTGACTAAGCTTGACTTGACTTGACATGACTTAACTTGACTAAGCTTGACTTGACTTGACCTAGCTTGACTGACTTAGCTTGACTTGACTTAGCTTGACACGACTTAGCTTGACATGACTTAGCTTGACATGACTTAGCTTGATTTGACATGACTTAGCTTGACTTAACATGATATGACATAGCTTGACTTGCCTTGTCTTAACTTGACTTGACTTGTCTTAGCTTGACTTGACATGATTTAGCTTGACTTGACATGATTTAGCTTGACTTGACTTAACATGACTTAGCTTGACTTGACATGACTTAGCTTGACTTGACTTGTGCTTTAAGGTTTAGTGACTTAGTGACAGTACTGCAACCCACATCAATGTGGTGATCCACTTCCTAGATACAAGTGTGATGATTCATGGTGCATTATTGTATGAATTTGGCTGATTTTTTGTTGGGCTCTTTAACTAATTTGCTGTGGTCCACTCATTATATTAGCTTCCATTTTAAAGAGAACTCGCGACAGTTTCTATTTTGAGTTCTCTATAAAATGTAGCTGCTTTTTCATCAATGCAAAAAAATAGCGTAATGCTTCATAACATTTTGCATCAGTTACCCCTAAATATTGGGGAGTGTCTGTTCCTTTTTTTTGAGCAGACCTGATTTCTTTTTCTTTTATATCTATCATTACTAAACAGCCCACTAATAAGACTTATTATATTAGTGCAGTCATTTTGGGTATAAGAACTTGCAAACCTAATGAAACCATTTTATTTTTCAAAGATCTCTACTTATTTGATTCACACATTTTCTCACATCTGTTTTACTTTGTACTTGCAGCGATGCCAAGGAAGTAACTGGAGACGATGAATACGCTTGTAGGACAAAGAGTAATAACTACTATGGTTCTGCTCATACGATGCAGGAGATTGTCACAGAACAACCAGCCATGCTAGAGAATGGTACTTTGAAGTCATACCAGGTGAGTAATCATGCATTTTATGAGTCATTTCTAGTATAAGATGAGACATACACCTGACACAAATAGTGCCTGACATTACAAGGAGCTTTTATGTTAGGTAATTTAAAACCAGTAATCGTATACAAAATCTGAGATCTACATTAAAGGCATATTATGTGATCTTTTCCAAGTAGCGCCCTCTATCATTGATTTTTACTATAAAAATAGATTTTCTTGCAGATTTGCATTTTTTATCATAAATCATCAAGATCTACCAAGTTACAAATCGATATGATTCCTAATTACTTCAAGATCATGGTTTGAAAATAGATTGTACCGCTACTGTACAATTTCTTTCAAATTTTACTCTAAATTCACTCTAAAATCATGATTTTGAGGTAATTAGGAATCGTATCGCTCTGTAACTTCGAATATATTTATGATTTATGATCAGAAAAGTAAATCTGCAAGAAAATCTGCTTCCAATTGTTTTTCAAGGATTGAGGGCGTCCCCTGGAAAAGATCACATAATATACCTTTAAACAAGCACATTTCTTCCTGGTAATTTTACACCTCAGTCATAAAAATTGAGTGGATACTTTATTATTTGTGATGTTTTAAGAAATCAGACCTAATGAAAAATAAAAGTTGAAGGAAATCCATTTTCTATGGGATGTCATTGATTTGTATTGAACACTGACTGAAAGTAGTCAGACATGTATAAATAAATGATGAGCTGTGATTCATGACACACACATTTTCACTGGATAGCACATACTAAGCAATATTCATACACTCTTAGTAGTGTCGAACCAATCAGAAAGTAAGAAAATCAAATACGTGGAGTGCATTGAAAGTATCTAATGCACTCTGTGTGTGCGCCGTTCAATGCGCGCACCACACGCTTTGTTTTGATTCGTTGTTCAGGAATTGGGGGTTCGCCGATTTTCACTACGGGTGATAGCAAACTTGGTAACATGTATTTATTTGTTTTTACATTATATCAAAATTATGCTCATATTGTGAATTTTTATGTGTAGTGTCATGTATGAATTAGGTCAATACATATGCGTATATTTTGTTTCTCGAAAAATAAAATGCTGATTTGCTCACAATAGCACTCCCCCTTCAGGGTCGTGCCATTATTCACACACCAACATCAGCGCACATGCATTGATTCGTCTAATTTCTCTCGAAACAAGACATACGCATTTATTGACCTATAAATATCCCATAGAAAGCTAAATGTGTTACTACTTTTATTCTTAGGTCCGATCACTTAAGCCGCCATAACTTTAAAAGTATTTACTCCATGTTTATGAAAGATGTGTCAACTTAAGGTCACTTAATAATGCATATCTCAGATTTGTTGGTAACGATTATTGATTTTGAATTTACTAACATAAAAGTACACAATAGTCAGGAACTATTTGTGTTTTGTTAGGTGTATATCAAACACTGAAGTATGAATCACAATGCCTTGAACTATCTCATAATGTACACGTTCACAAATCTAAATCGGTCGCATACTTTCAATATGTTAATGTTGGGATTCGCACATTTTCGATTTAGGTACTTTCAGTCAGTATGGTCATGCAAATTAAATACCCAGAAATTAGTTGTGCAGACGATAATTCAAAATGGCAATTTTCTTGTACTACGATAGCCACCGTTCGGACTAATATTGTAGCTTTACGAGTAAGTCTCGACAGTCCTCAGCCAAAATATTTTCTTCAGATATATACCTACATTTCTGTGACTATTTTTCTATCTTTCAAGTTCGCCTATACTCTGTTTGGCCATCTCGAGACAGTGACGTAACCGCGTATTCTACTAATTGCATCACATAACGCGCGCGCATACTCGCGGCGCTGGCGTACAAACACGAGGGTTGAAAGGCGGAAGATACACACGCGTGCGTAAAAGCTGCGCTTGTTCAGTTACGTCACTGTCTCGAGATGGCCAAATAGAGTATAGTTACAAGCATTAATACGTCCGGAAAATGGACACATAATACAATCATTTTTTTTACACAATAATCTCTTCCACAGCCGCTAGAGTAACAATATTATGTGTTTACAAATGTACATCATGAACTCCAGTATTAGCATGTGCAAGAGATTGCCTAAAGATGACGCATGCTGGGATATTTTGGTCGGGCTATGAGTATTCATAATATTAAATAGATGAATATTCAATTAAAATTAAATTACGTCACCATCCTTTAGTCTGGCATGAATCATGCTATTTGTTTTTCAGTCTCCAACACAGCGCAGCATCGCGTCTGCACATAACTGCAAGGAATCCGTTGGAGTATTTCAAGCTGAATTTATGCATTACATGACCTGAGAGGTGCCCAACCAATTGTGATGGTTTCACATTGTGGGTTGTGAAGAGCCAGTTCCCATATTAAATTTTGCATTTTTCACTCCAATGTTGATAATATTAACAAAACTCTGAATGTGTATATTTTCTGTTTACTGGGTTCTCAGTTGGGTGAACAACTCACATCTGATCAATGTTTCTTGGGCTTTTTCACACTGGTTGTCATTTGTGTAAAACAAAGTATATAATGTTTCATTATTAATTTGGTTTTAATGAATGTTTTGCATTTTTCAGTTGAAGGGCTTGGAATGGATGGTTTCCCTGTGGAACAACAACTTGAACGGAATCCTGGCCGATGAGATGGGTCTCGGCAAGACCATTCAGAGTATCGCCCTCGTTGCTTATCTTATAGAGAGGAAGCGAATCAATGGACCATATCTTATCATTGTGCCATTGTCGTAAGTGATTTCATTGTTGTGTAAAGATCCTTCGTAACAACATGAAGGTTTACTTTAAATCACCCTAACCCCCCTGAGTATTGCTACCATATAGTGTGATCAGTTCCAAATTGACAAGCCTTATTACAGCACAAATGAATATGAAGGCGCACATGAAGGCAACAACGCACTGTGCATCATATGCGTGACGCTTGCGTGCGGCCAAAACCGTGTCCGTGTGGCCTTAATTGCGCTAGTATGCTTGGATTACTTTTCCTCACAGAGAGATAATAACCAAACATTTTTTCGCCAATTTGGAACTGATTCAACTATAGGTAGTGCATGCTTCTCCTGTCTCTCTCTTTTCACATTCAGGTGAGCTTTCATATGCGGACAAAAATCTGTCAAATTTACACTATGGCTTGCTTAGTTTGGAGCGGGACTTCCACGCATATGACCTTGGTTCAATTTCCAGTGCTAACAGACAGTGGCGGCACCAGCATCAACAATTTAGGGAGGGGCAAACAAGGGGAAGACAATAATTGGGGTGGGGGTCAAAATGCACACAGAGCACACAATGAGTGTGGCTTTTATTTTTAAAATTACCTGAATATAGCTTAAAATTTGTTCTGAATTAGACATTTCAGACCAATTTGATGTCATTTTGACATTTCAGACCAATTTGAAGTCATTTTGACATTAAAAGTCAACGCTTTTTTGATTGTTTTGGGGACAAAATGGGGGTGGTGCTTGAGCTAAATGGGGCCCTGTGGGGTGGGGGGTAAAGGTTGTGACTTGGGGAATATGTCCCCCATGCCACCCCTCCAGTGCCGGCACTGATGACAGAGCTGGTATTTCCACTCTAAATTTGAACCATTTTGTTTATTTTTTAAACACCTAGGGGTTAGGGCTAATGTATTGTCTAAAATGAAATGGGGAATGTGTACAGTACCCATAATCCTCTAGATCTACTGGGTCCCCTCCAGTTTCAGTCTTGTGTTATTATGGATGGGGTAAATATGTCATACCTTTCAGTATCTATCATTTGCATTTTATTTCAAAAAGATATGTTTATCGCACCTTTAGGGAATCAAGTTAACTGATAAATGATTCCTCAATTTGTGAAATTTGCAACTGATTGAATGTGTAAATATTGTGTTTACTCTACAGCACCTTGTCCAATTGGGCCATGGAATTTGACAAATGGGCCTCTGCAGTGGTCAAGGTTTGCTACAAGGGTGGCCCTCTGGTACGACGTGCTCTAGCCACACAGCTACGCTCCATGAAATACAATGTATTGCTGACTACTTATGAGTATGTAATGAAAGACAAAGCTATATTGGCAAAGGTAAGAATGAACACTCTGAATAAGGTTTACTCTTGTAGGAAGGCAATGGTTTAGAACAATAAGTTTGCAAGTTTCACATTTTTGTAACAATATTTTTTTCTTTATTAATTAATTCATTTGCACATGAACAAATAGAGGAAATGATCAGGCCCATAGAATTGGGTGGGTTTTTTCGTTGGTTTTTAGGTGTTTTTTTTATTATTTCATGTAAACTCCTATTTTGGAATTAAAACTTAAATTTAAACATCCTTTGGATTGAAATTCATTTTGATCATATATGACTAAGCTAGTGTGGTATAATAATATTGAAAAATATTCCTTGAGATGTCTTCTGAAATGTAGAGAAATCCACCGTTGATAAAAATGTTCTCATTAATTTTTGTTTTACCATTGTTCAGATCCGATGGAAGATGATGATAGTAGATGAAGGCCACAGAATGAAGAACCACCACTGCAAACTTACCCAGATTTTGAACACTCACTATATCGCCCCTCATAGAATCCTGCTCACTGGAACACCCCTCCAGGTAAGTTTTAGATTCCTTTGATGTATCAGTATGGACGTACGTCAAAGTAGTTTGACCTCATGTAAAAGTATACACAGTCACAGAATGATCAAACAGAGATCTGTGGTGCACAACATGTAAGTTCAACCTACTGCTGTGACTGATTAAAGGTAGATGACCCGATTTTCAACTTGATGTTTTCCATTTTACATGAAAGGTCATCCTTAAAATTGTTGCATTCCAAAGTTTGAGTTGCATAACTCCAATGGTTCTATTTTTAGAAGCGCAAGGTCAAAAGACATGTGCCCATTGAGTAGTACACAGACTGGTTGGTGGTTAACCACCTTTGGCAGTAATTCACCACATTTTAACCTATAATTTCCAAATGAAACATTTCTGGCCCCTAATATTTTTCAGACATAATGAGAAAAATATGGGGATTCTTCTGATACCAAAATATCTTGATGTGAAAAAAAAATCATAGCCCCAAAAAAGTCATCGGGTCATATACCTTTAACATAATTTTGTGAGTTTTTAAGCATGCCCAAGAGTCGATCAGAGTGCGCCAGTGTGTGTCTGACTGTGGCCAGGAGGCTATGTGCCATGCATCAAGTAACAAAGGTTTGTCCTATAGTTTGATCAGCTCCAAATTGGCGAAGCCTCCTTACAGCAGGGAATGAATACAGAAGAACGTGGGTGTATCATATGCGTGACGCGTGCGTGCGTCCAAAACGCACACACTTGGATAACTTTTGCGCGCGGAGAGATAAAAACCAAATATTTTTGCCTATTTGGAACTGATTAGACTAGTGTCTTTCAGCCACATGATTGATATGTTTTTTATTATTTTTAAAGTTGTATAACCTGATTCAACCAAATTAGTAAAGTAAAAGCCACTATTCTTGTAACGGCATACTACGCAGTGGTTCAATGGTTCATGGTGTGTGGCTTGAGAAAAACCACACACTCATCCAATCAGTGCGTAATCATGCTTTATGCAATTAGCGGCAAGGAAAAACAGGTTTGTCTCAGAAACATTTTGCAAAGTGCTGTGCAATTTTGTAAAATTTGACTGTGAGGTATGCGATTTAAAAAAAATGTATCAGCCATGTTTAATTTGACCGGTTTCCAAATTATGCATATAACTTTCGTGTTGATTCAAGCTTACAGAGAACCATAGGGGGGAAATGCATCGCCGCCACGTAGAGCTACGCGCTAAAGCCTATTTTACATTCCAATGCGCCCGGGTTTCTGAGACCCTTTTTGGGGAGGGGGGGGGGTGGGCCTAAAGCTATGCTATAATTATTCAAGGAAGGGTGGATTTGAATTTAGACTAGATGAGACAGTCACCTATTATGTTTCAATTTAATAACCTATTTCATATTATCTTACTATTTCAGAACAAGTTGCCAGAATTGTGGGCTCTCCTGAATTTCTTGCTGCCAACTATTTTCAAGTCGTGCAGCTCGTTTGAACAGTGGTTCAATGCACCATTTGCATCAACTGGAGAGAAGGTATGTTTGAAACAGAGAGAAATAGATAGTGGAAATGTTGCTTGAATTGGTTGCTATGCAACAAAAAGTAGCCCAATAATTGGTGATAAATAGTAGTCTGTTTTAGGTGCATTGTTGTGCTAGTTGTTGTGTGCTAATTGGTTGCCACATTGAGTGTGAAATATAGCCCAAGGGGGTTGCTGTGCACCAAATTGTAAGCCACGGGAAGTGTACCCAAAATTGGTAGTTATGCAGTAAATTATATCGCAATACACAAGAATAGTTAGTTATTGGGCTACTGTTGGCGCTATTTTATTGCAATCTGAAGCCAGAAGATTTTCCTAAGTGTGATGAACAATTATTCTAAAACATGCACTCAAAATGCAATGCTGACAGGCACTGAGACACAGTTGAATTATCAATGTCCTCCCAGTCACAATCTCCCCCCCCCCCCCCCCATTGGCTCAAGCACCACCTCATTTTGCCCCCCAAGCAATAAAAGTGTTGACTTTTATTCTAAAAATTAGCTAAAAATTACTCTTGAAATACTAATTTCATACCTAATTAAGATCATTTCAGGCAATTTCGACATTAAAAGCCAACACTTTTGTGCGCTTCCATCTTACCCCTCCAATTTGTTTCTCTTTTCCATTTGCTTCCCCCCGCCCCCCAAAAAAATGGAATTTATGCTGGTGCCACCCGTGTGAATTATGTCCAATGAATCATGGCAGGTGTGGCAGGTGCACATTCAGCAATGTAAACCTCATTAGTCAATACAAATCTATCTGTTCCTGTTTCATTATACAGGTGGAGTTGAACGGTGAGGAGAGTTTGTTGGTCATTCGTCGTCTGCACAAAGTACTGCGACCATTCTTGCTGCGTCGTCTCAAGAAAGATGTAGAGTCACAACTGCCAGATAAGGTAAGTTCATTTTAATTGCCATTTTAAAAGATAATACTGAAGAATGTATCTTGAGGTTAAAACATCCAAGGAAATTTTAATTTTGATTAAGCTCAAGTCAATGAGCATGTCTGTAATTACTGAATTACCTCCTTGTGTATAAACATGTATGATTGATTTTATTTCATTTGATTTAATTTTATTTGATTATTGATTTACAGATAGAATATGTGATCAAGTGTGACATGTCAGCGTTGCAGCGTCTCTTGTACACACACATGCAGGCCAAGGGTGTGATGCTGACTGATGGATCGGAGAATAACAAGAAGGTACGTAGCAGAGATTGCTTATGATTATTCATTTCATGCAGGTGCTAGGAACAGTACAGTTCAATTATAGTGGTTATAATGTGAAAAAGATAATAGAAACGGCACTGTATTTATATCTTCATGAGAAATTCCCCAGCCAAGCTGTCTTAAAACTGCATAAAATGATTATCCAAGAAACTAAGCACATGACATTCACATGTTTGATTATCGCCAGGCTTGTTGCTCAGGGAGCAATGAGACATTGTCAACATATCCACAATTATATCCTTTCTTTGTTGTGATATGCTCCTCAGTCTAAATATTGTGTGATTGAAATACAAAGTGTACAAGCATGCAAAATCATAGTGGATAATGCATTAAACACTTTGCAAATAGACTATATGCTTTCAAAACAAACCTTGTGGTCAGAAAAAAATTACTGTAAAGGTGTTCATATCATTTTGTGCAAAAGGAATTAACCATGTTTCATTCACCGAAATTATGGCGTAATACAGTCAATTCAGTTTATTCTTTGAATGAATTAATGCGGGATTTGTGAAAATTATGGTAAACTCGCGTGAGTTTAGGGATGAAAGACTTCCGGCAATTGCTGGATTTCCTGGCATCGAAAACCGTGAATATATATGTAGCACGAAAACCGTGAATATATATGTAGCACGAAAATGTTCACTTTTCCAGTAATTGATTTGCTATGTTAATCTCACCCAGTTTAATTCTAATTGTGTTTTCTTTTAATTATTGTGCTTGTCCTACAGGGTAAAGGTGGTACGAAGGCTTTGATGAACACCATCATGCAACTGAGAAAGATTTGTAATCATCCCTTCATGTTTCAGCATATTGAGGTAAAGCAAACAAACACTAATGTGTGTTGCGGTATATACCAGGGTGTGTCAACAAATAGGACAGTAAAATTGGATAATTTCATGTATTTTAAATTAAGGAGGCGATTTGTAGGGTTTATTTTTCCTATTGCTATTCCTAAACCTGGTATAGATAATTTTATGACACCCTGTATGATGAGTGAGTCCATAAAGGCATTGATTACAGAATTCAGATGAGCAAATAGTGAACTTTCTTGTGTTGTAGCCCCAATTTGATGGATTAGTTTCTCCTTATACCCAATCCATTCATTAGAGCAGTTTTGAAGGATTTGGGCACAGGTTGAGTAATAGTATAGTCCTGGAGGTGGTTCTATGTTCATAAGATACCCAAAAAGAAGAATGAGTTGGTTGGTTTGCACTACTCTGCAAATTATGTTATCACAAGTACAAGAGGTTCATTATATGTAACGGGTTGAATAAAAACCACCATTTAGAATGTATTAATAATTATGGCGTTTTCTCTCATTCATTCCTACGCTATACTACATTTATTTATCATATTAATCTTATTGGCTCGCAACAGGAATCTTTCTGTGAACATCTAGGCATCAACGGTGGAATCATCAAGGGTCCCGATCTCTACCGTGTGGGCGGCAAGTTTGAGTTACTGGATCGTTTACTGCCCAAACTGAAAGCAACAGGTCACAGAGTCTTGCTCTTCAACCAGATGACCTCACTGATGACTATACTTGAAGATTACTTCATTTACAAAGGTATGGATCACCCTTGCTGCACTTGTAAATCCATCCACTATTGAATCCATCGTTTGAACATGTTTAAAGTATTACTTTATACATGCTGAAGGGCCAGGTGGAGATACAGAGATTTGACAGAATAGCGACGAATATGTGACCTGCTCTCACAAGCACCCAGACATGACAGTAGTAGAGACACAGGCCAATTAAGTTGCCAAAAATCATTAAAGGAAATCTGTGCCACAGAACTCTAGCGCTCAGATATGTAGCATTATTATCATACAGACCACATTCTTAGGTTAAAGTTTTTAAAGTGCCGCACTAAGACAAAATTGGCTTTTGAATGGAAAAAAATCACCTGTATGTACGTCGCCATATTGATGACTAAACAGTTTTGAGATTCCAACATTCATGTACTGATATTTATGCATTGAATTCCTGCGCGACTGTTGATGAAGCAGATGCGGAGACCGATTTCCCCCTCAAATTCGACCCGTTTCTCTCCCCTGATAGTTTAATTCACAAAACCACGCCTGGGGAGTTAAGGTTAATATATGGCCCCTATTGTGCACGTTGACCCATTGCCGCCTAAATGAAGCGAAATGATTCTGATGATTTCTTGACGATGGCAGCGACAATAATTGGCTTAAAGCATTTTGGGACTTACCTTGCACTGTGTAAGCGCTATACAAGAACTGTTCATTATTATTTATTTATAATTATTTTGGGGAGAAAATAACAAGATCAATATGTCATATCATTTCCACTCACCCATTCACAGGCTACAGATACCTACGTCTTGATGGCGGTACCAAGTCAGAAGACAGAGGAGACATGTTAAAATTGTTCAACGCCAAGGATTCACCGCACTTCATTTTCCTGTTGAGTACACGTGCCGGTGGTTTGGGACTGAACTTGCAGACGGCAGACACGGTAGTCATCTTTGACAGTGACTGGAATCCTCATCAGGTGAGATCATTTGTCTTAATACTATAAAAACTAAACATGCCAGGATGGAATAGTATTTGTACCAGAAGCTATTGATCACTGATAAGGCCCCCCCCCCCCCCATAAAAAAAAAAATTGTGTTGCCCTCACAAGCCTAAAATCGAGAAGGTCGGCCGGCCGGATTTGTTAATTTTTTAATTTTAAATTATTTCAGTCAACATGTGTGAAGATACTAAGGAAAACGCTTACTGGATGTATTTTCAACCCAATGGTGAATATTTTGGTTTCTTCTGTGCAATTTTCACAGATTGGAAGATCTTGAAAAAAAAAATCTTGAAAAAGAAAAAAAATCTTTAAAAAAAAGAGGAAAAAAAAGAAGAAATTCTTTAAAAAATAATAAAAAATACCCGGCCCACATTCTCGGAATTTTGACCCGGCCGGATGAGGGCAACACAACTATTTTTTTTGGGCATAAGGCTATTTTAATTTAATAGTTTAATCATTTCCAAATCTGGACATAATTGCGTGTGTAGCTTGGATAACTTTTGTGCGCAGAGTGAAAAAAAATGAATATTTCTTGCCAATTTGGAACGGATTAAACTATAGGTAGCTCAGTAATGTAATCATTTTTCTGTTGTTACAAGTTCAAATTAATTGATCATTTTGGGTAAACAAATATTTGAAAAGGTAGCTCTTTTTAAGAACTGTTGAGTTACGGATTCTGATGGCCTACTATTAATTAGACAGCGTCATGGACAAATTTCCAACAATGCATGCATACCGGACGCTTCCAAAAAATGACTGCGCGTCCTGATTGGTCAATCGTGAAAACGTCACGCATATGCATGCATAGTTGTTAGCGCATTTCAAGCATTTGGACGCAGCTCCGTGAACAACAACAGAACACGCTCATGTGAAATAGCTTGAATTCTGTCCATAGCATTATGACAGTGACTTTTATGTATGGTTGGTTTGAATATACAATTTAAATGCACTTATGTGATGTTTAAAAATTGATTCAAATGAATCCATTTTGTTATAGTTCAAATGTACCATTTGAATACATATTAAATAATAATGCAAGTGAATAACATGGTGACGCAGTATACATCATTGCGCATGCCATGTTCATAATGTTATGGTGTAAGGGATTCTAAATCTGACTATATAATCTCTTTTTAATTTAACCAGGACTTGCAAGCCCAAGACAGAGCCCATCGTATCGGGCAAAAGAATGAAGTGAGAGTGTTACGTTTGATGACCGTGCAGAGTGTGGAAGAGAAGATCCTGGCAGCTGCCAAGCACAAACTCAACGTTGACAGCAAGGTCATTCAGGCAGGTTTGTTTGATCAGAAGTCCACAGGAGCAGAGAGAAGGACGCTACTGATGAACCTGCTGGAGAAAGATGAAGATCAGGAAGAGGTGAGTTACTGGTGGAATTGATTGATTGATTGATTGATTGATTGATTGATTGATTGATTGATTGATTGATTGATTGATTGATTGATTGATTGATTGATTGATTGATTGATTGATTGATTGATTGATTGATTGATTGATTGATTGATCGATCGATGATCGATGATCGATCGATCGATCGATTTATTGATTTATTACATTGTTAGGGCTCTTTTTGAAGGGAAAGATTACATGACTGTATCATATTATTTGATCAAAAAGCTAAAGACAAGAAATTATTATATTTTTATTTATGAAAATATCTAGGAATAAGGCTTATACAGGGTGAATCAAAAAAACACTCTGCACAACAATTTGAAACGACCATTTGACCTTGATACATGCATTCAAGCATGGAATTTATGGTGTTTGTATAAAGCGTTGTTAATCTAGTTTATCCTACCAAAGATTACAGTAATCTACTGAAAAATAAGCAAACTGCGACACGTTTTGTAAACTGTCCACGGGTTTTTTTGCCATTCCAATGGGATTTGTACAGTTAAGACATGAATATTACTGCAGCATGATGATATGGAGCATCTTTGAGGTGCAGGGATGTCACTTCGGCTCTGACACGTGCACAATGTTTTTTGATTCACCCTGTATATATATTTGTATGTATATTATTCAGAAAGGTGTGAGTGTGATATTAAAAAAATAATTAAATAAAAGTCTCTCAATTACTGAGGTGTCTGTCAGTCTCCATTTACAATTAATGAACAAATGTTATTGCCTGTACTTTCAGGTGAGCAGAGATCAGGATGAGGTGAGATATTGGTGGAATTGATTGATTGATTAGTTGATTGATTGATTATTTGATTGATTAGTTGATTGATTGATTGATTTATTGATTGATTGATTGATTGATTGATTGATTGATTGTTTGTTAGGGCTATTTTTGAAGGAAAGGTTGCATGACTTTCATAAAAAATCAAGTGAGGTTCATGTAATGCAAGATCAGAAACATTACATGGTGTGAGACTTTCTTTTTGTGACCAGTACAACGAAAGGTACCTGATATCGGCAAAGCCCATTCTGTGTTACAGGCCACTGAAATCAAAAGTAATGAAAAACTATGTGAAGATCAAATTTCTACTTCCATCAAAAATGTTTTTATTAAAGACTTTTCTATATTTATGGACGCATTAGTCGAGACGATTTTTGCCACTGTTCCAAAAGTGTCCCAATACATTTTAAAACATTTAAAAATATTGACTAAGTCAGCTGTTTAGTCAAAAAATATATTCCATGTGTGTAAATTCTGAATTTTTGAAGAGTACCTATCACCATTTTGTACGGAAAAAAACACCAAGAATAATAATTCATGGCGAAATATGTCACTTTTTAGAAAGCAATTGTGTTCATTGATCGTACGTAACCCTGTTGAATTTGGTATCCTCATTTCCGGTTTAACCTCAGATTGCAAATGGTTTGCTGTTTACTCATGAATATGCATAGATTTCGTGCTAATAACCAATTTGTGAGCTCGACAACCCATTTTGTTGCTACGCAATTCGTCAAATGATTAAAACTGCACAGCTTATTGGCCAGTACGCATCTATTTATTATTCATGAGCATGACCTTTACCTTGCACAACATAGCCTTGTGTTCCTGTGGTCTTAAACAGGATGAGTCAATTGCGATCACCTATTGTAGCATAATGTAAGTGTGTGAATTTCGGGCTTATGAACAGTGCAATAATTCGCGCAATCTGTGAGAAGAGAACTTTAACTTTTATTCCACTTGTCAACAACTTGTTTTTCCCATCGCGATTTCCTACTTTCATAAACATTGATCGCTATTTTAGACCGAATAAAGCTTAATTTAATTCGTTATTCACAAGTCCATAGTATTGCATTTCATGGTACCAGGGCACACCAAATTTGCACCGGATGCTTGCTTCCACCTCATCAAGAAGTGGTATGCCACACCTACCATCAACTCCTTGAATGACATAATTAATGTAGTGAAGGAGAGCAGCAAAGTCAATATACCGCAGTTAGTTACCACAGCAACCCAGGAAATGGCTGTGCCAACATATGACTGGCAGGCTTCTCTAAATCCCTTCTTACGTCCAATTGAAGGCGTCAAGACAATTCAACCCTTTTGATTGGATGAGCCGAGGCAATTGATGTTCCGTCGTCGTACAATCGATGTTAAGAAACCATACAGAATGCTCAAAGATGCAACACTACTCCCGCCAAATGTCATCGGTGATGAGCACATCATCCCATCCCCAGGCTTAGGACAGTGGTATCTCTACGAAAGGATCTGCGATTACTGCCTTACAGATGCTTTAAAGGACCCGACCTGTCCCGGCCCAACTGTACCAAAGTTATGAAGGAATTTATGATACCTGTGGGTGTCATGTCCTCTTTAGTATAGGTTTTTAAATAAATACGAACCATTTTTGTAGATAAGCTGTTGCATTAAGCTTGTACATTCACTTGTTTATGGTACCAAGTTGGAATCACTTGTGCTAGTACTAGTAGTGAGTGCTTTGTATCTGAATATTTTGGCATGATATAACTAAGTAACATTTTATTTTGTCTGATTGGCCATATTTTTGCTTTTAAATCTTTTAGTAAACAAAAAGTGTACATTTTGAGTTGTATAAGTGTGGATCTTTGACAATCCCAAGTAACATATATATATTTTTAAATTATGGCCACATTGAACCTTTAAAATTTACCATCACATAATGACATTTTCCTTAAAGCCATATATTTTACTTATTACTTATTGAATATGTTTATCAATAAACAACCCCTTTGAGTAGACATTGCAATTGAAATTATCGCTTATCATTTATGAGTAACATAACTTAATATTTTATGGCCACATTTAAATTTTTAGGGATTAATTTCATCATCAATGGGGTCAATTATTTGAATCCAAATTGTATGATTAGATTTAAGATAACCTAAGAGTATATCCACCAATGTTGGTGGTGGTAGGATAAAGTTAAGACAGTTGTTGCTATGGAGAAATTATGATATTATTATTTATATCATCATTATATTATTAAGTTGTATAAGTTAAATTATTTGTAGATTAAGTTGTGTAAGTAAAATGTTGTTGTAATGTAAGATATTTTTTGTAACGCGACTCGAGCGTCATTTTGGTGGATTTGTGCGCAATAGAAATCCACATTATTATTAATATTAAAAGAAAATTATCATTATTATTAAACTATGTTTGCAACCATGTACAAATGGATGTGCTTACTTAGAAGCCTCATAGCTATAAAATGGACATTCAGCTGATTACTTAAATCGCTATATCTTTGGAACCAAATGTCTGATTTCAATAAATTTGGTATCATTATAAAGCTGATTAACTAAACTATTTAATTACAGCAAAAACTTAATTTTGAATTTTAAGACATCAGGTACCTTTCGTTGTACTGGGTCACATTTGTTATTTATATTTGATCAAATAGCTAAAAATAAGAAATTCTTATATTTTTATTTATGGAAATATCTAGGAATGAGGCTTATAAATAACTATATATTTTGGACTATTATTATTTAGAAAATGTGAGTATGAAAGAAAAAATAAGTATAATAAAGGTCTCCCAATTACCGAGGTGTGTCAGTCTCCACTTACAATTAATGAACAAATGTTATTCGCTGTACTTTCAGTGTATCTATTAAAATATATCAAGTGGTTTTTAATCAATTTATCCATTGTTATTCTATAGGAAGAGAATGATGTACCTGACGACGAGACCATAAACCAGATGATTGCCCGTACAGAGGGCGAATTTGAGATTTACCAGCGCATGGACATTGACCGTCGCCGTGAGGAGGCGCGTAATCCTAACCGTAAACCTCGTCTGATGGAAGCCAACGAACTTCCGCAGTGGCTGAGGAAAGATGAATCCGAAGTGGAAGCGTTGACATTTGAAGAGGAGGAAGAGAAACTATTTGGAAGAGGGTCAAGGAGCAGAAAGGATGTCAACTACAGTGATTCTCTTACGGAGAAAGAGTGGATGAAGGTACGTACGGCTAGACAAGAATTATTATAACAAACACACTTTTAACACAGCACTCAAAATGTACGCCTGTACAAAAATGTGAACAAAAACAAACAAGAGAAGAATGGCAAACAAAACACACTAAATTGGGGAAGAAATGCAAATAATATAATAATAGTAATAAAACACATTTATAAAGTGCACTACATGGGGAGTCACAGTGCGCCGTACACACATTATGTAAGAATCCTAAAAACACCTAAATTACACCAACTAAAAACCTAAACATAATACAAGTAAAATACCAAAAACAGAATAATGTATTTAAAAAATCATTATTTAAAACACACATGTACAGTAGAAAGCAACATTTTGATAACAAATAAATGCGCTTTTACAATTGCTTTAAGGAGTATGTTCATCTGGATGGCAGTGTCATCGGCATACAACGCTATCAAACTGAATATTTTATGAGGCCATGTCATTATAAGGAGCAATATGGTCAAATTTGCTGCGTTACTCTAAGAATTATAAAGTGTTATGTTACGCAAGAGCTTAGTTCTGCAAAATCCACAAATAAGTTTCTAATATTGAATAGACCCCAAAGCAACTATTATTTCGAATGTAAAACAATTACTGCCTGAATATTTTATCCTGAATGGTAGACCTATTTCAAGAAATTGGTGTCATATTTTCAAGCAAGCAATGATATCACTCCCATCTAAACACTAGTGTAATAATGCCTAAACATTGTTTGGTTGTTTAGTTATTATGGATTGTCAAATGATGGATGATAACTAATCAAAAAGGCCTCGAGCATATTTAAATACTTGATAAATGTTTTACAAATGACCAAACTGAGGAAACCTTCTAAGGGAAACAATGATTTTGACAATTAATGTCAAATTTACAACAACAAAAAAACAACCTTTGTCTTTGAAAATTTTGTATTCTTTTGGAAATTAGGGATGGACAGTGGAAGTGGAGGACAACCAAACAACCATTTTTACCAATTGGACTTACTGTTTATGACTACAAATTATTTGATTTTTGTTGTAGGCTGTAGAGGAAGGTAATCTTGAAGAAGTTGAAGAACTTAGCAAGGTCCAGAAGAAACCCAGAGGCAAGCGCAAACGCATTCCTGTTGATGAAGACGACGACGATGACGAAGATACGCCTAAGAAACCCAAGAAGAAGCGTGGCCGACCCCCGGTGTCTAAGCCGACGCCCAACCCACCCAAATTAACCAATCATATGAATATGCTCATTGATACCATGCAATCGTATAAAGACGAGTAAGTACAAATTATGTCTAACAATGGATTCATTGATTATAGAGCATTGTCATTCAAATTTGACAAATCTAACTTATAGACATTGACATGAACGATGCATACCCCATGTACGGGAGTGCCTGCAAATGTATAAATGTAAGACTGCCCTTTATTAAGTGGCATATGGTCCAAATAAAAATCTGTTATCTTATCATGCGAGTGTATGTATCCATAATTGAATAATGAGAACCAGGAAAGCCCTTCTACACTGGAAAATGGCTGAGGTTTAATAGCTTTAATGAGGCTTGATCCCTGTAAGGATCCCAAGGTGGGCCTTTTAATCCACCCATATTTGTCAGGACTAGGATAGTGGTACTTGGTAGTTTGATATCTTACAAATTGTGGTGCCTCGCCAGATTTAATTAAGAAAGCGCGGTATATCTGTTTCAGACAGCATTGGTACTACTCATCAAATAATGTCACTGTCTGGCAGAAACAATGTGGACTCATGGGTACCTGATTGTAGGTGTCAATACTCAACCAGGAGGGTTATGGCCCGGGGGCACACAACTTATTTTTGGGTAGAGGGTGTGCCAACCAGGGTTTCAAAAATGAAGGCAGCGGAGTGGGTTTTTGACGAAAAATAGGGTCTTAAGAACTGATTTTCTCCCAAAAGTAGGGTCTGAAGAACTGGTTTCCCCCCCCCCCCCCCAATTCATTTAGTAAAAACCCCAATTTTTCAAATAAATAATTGTAGCTTTGGAATGCACATTTTCAATAAAATTGGGGTTTAAGAACTGATACAGGCTCAGAAGGGGGGTCTTAAGAGCAAGCAGAAGAGGGTAAAAAGGAGGTCTTCAGGGAGCCTCATACCTATCCTATACGCTACTTGCACAGTATAGATGGAACTATTAAAAGCGAGGCTCTCCCCTCACCACGCACTATCACGCCACACTGCGTCATGGTTTCACCCAGGTTTGTGCATCGCGTGACGCGGCTTGGTGCGCGCGCAATGAGGGGAGAGCCTTGCTTTCATTCTAAAATGGCGATTGGGTGCAAGTATCGTATACCCTTTTCCAATGTCAGTGCCCCCCTCCCAGGTTATGGCAGATCTACCAACTTCTTCTGATTTCATAGAAAGTTTCCTAAAAATGTTCTGATGACATCATTTGAATATCTCCCAATATTCTGGCAAGTTTTCTCCTATTATTGCAAGAAGCAAATGTTGGCAGACCTGTCACTGTTTAAAGCTCCTGTAAATTACTCATACTAAATTATTGATTTCATTTCTGCTCTTCTCATGTCGCATCAGTTCGGGTAGACCACTCGCCCCTCCTTTCCTGACCTTGCCGCCGAGGAAAGAGCTGCCGGATTATTACGAGCTGATTCGCAAGCCCATGGACTTCAAGAAACTGCGTGAAAGGTCAAAGACCCATCGTTATCGATCGCTTGACGATTTGGAAGATGACGTCATGCTTATGTTTCAGAATGCACAGACTTATAACCTGGAAGGATCGCAGGTTAGTAATATTCTGAACAGGCTTGTAGACATAGGATGCAGTGGGCATAGCGCTGCTACAAAATATCCCCTTGTGAAGTCAGATTTGCACAAAATTAGGTTGCAATATCTATTGCTTATCAAATATTTCAGGTGTAACAAAAGTTTCATCCATATCCTGAGAATCATCACTTCACACTCCTTATGTTATGTGAATGATATAAAAACACTCTCTAAAGTCATACTGAATCCCAACCACCTGGTTGTTGTTTTTTCAGTTTCTCCACAAAGGGCAAATGTTTCACAGTTATTTGTGTCATTTTGAGGGGGTGAACATCTTTCTGTCACTTTTATTTTTTTAATGTTTCCTCTCCCTATTGCGGCACAGATCTATGAAGACTCCATAGTGCTCCAGTCGGTGTTTACTAATTCCCGGGCGTGTCTGGAACAGACGGGCAAGTTGCCTCACGAGTTGGAAGACGAATCATCATCATCATCCAGCAGTGACGATGACTCGAGCAGCTCCGATACAGAATGTAAGGACAGTGAATTGGGAGGAGGGATATCTTTTTGTGGGTCATTAACCACTTCAGTGCTAATAAAGTATTTATTTTTATGATGGGAATTGTTTCAACTTGGTGGCAGGATCTGTTGCAGGATATAACAAAATTGGATACTATTTTAATGGAAACCTTATCTTAAAGCTAACACTTGGTCTTGGGCAGAGAGAAGACTTATTTGGGGCTATTCAGTTACAACTATGTAATAGTAAGTGTACTTTGAGGTCCCAGGGTTAAATCAATTTCACAGTATGACTGGACCGTTTCATAATCGACATGTGTCATAGCACAAAACCATCACATTTACCCTCACCCCCAAGTCTTGTTTTTTTTAAATAAAACTATCGGGTGAGAAAAACAGGTCAAATACAAAAATGAAGTTCGGCCATGCTCAATTAAACCTGGTCGCCTGCGAGGGAATCATGCCTCTACCTGATCACACACACCACAGAGTCAACTTCAAATAATCTTAAGATTTTCTGCAGGAAATGACAGCCCGCTTGATCGTACCACACGATTAACTGATGAAGCGTGCACTACCTGGTGCTGGTAGTGTAGTGGGTTTTTTATTGATGAGGAAGGTTAGGCACAAAAAAAAAGTTGACTTGCCCTTTCCGACCGACCCGAATTTTCAGAAATCTAGGGTCAATTTTTTTTTTTAAATTTCAAAGTAAAAAAAAAATTAAAAATTAAAAATTAAAAGAAGCACATAACAATAAAGAAAGATGAAAACGTGTTTTTGACGTGCAGTATCTCCCTGTTTAAATTTAAATAAAATCTGATCGTCCGACCCAGACTCTGGCCTTAAAAGGGCAAGTCAACTTCTTCTTTTTTTGGCCTTAGGGTTAACCCTAATGGCACTGAGTTACAAACTTCTACTCTACTATGGGCTGGCACGCTTAGGCGGGCTATCATCATCTATCAAGTCCACTCCTTACAGGTGACCTAGATTCAATTTCTGCTGCTGTAGAGTCAGTTTTCCCTCTAATTTGATTCGTTTTTCTCCGGCCATTGTGTTATTCCCATATCCACTCCGCCTGCGTTAGGGTTAACCATATAAAATGTGACAGAGGTACTAAAAACTCTAATTTTTGAACTGATAGCATACAATATAAAAAGTTGCTGAATCAAAATTAGTATTCACACTGAAGTGGTTGATGACAAGTATATATGCCAATCTTCAAAAATATTCTTGGGGTCAATTGTACTGTGCGGAATCTACAGTACATTCATCATCAGACATCTCAACGAAATTAAATTCACCATTTGTCATAATTGTTTTAACATATTTTAATTTACTTCTAGATTTACTAAAGTATTCATTTAGTCTTATTTATACACACGGTTTATTTTTCTCTCCAAATACACTAAGTACTGTGCAGCTTATTGAGTCTATAAGACCTGTTTCACATTGCACCACATTTTGCCACAAACAAACCAGCAAAACCTGGAGCAACATACATTTTGTCAAATGTTGGTTTGGGATAATATTCAGTGCTATAGTCATTTGTATTGAAGCATAGCACTAAAGCATATTCTTTAGTAGTTTACTTCCTCTATTTCTTCAAAAATTTTCGAGAAATTTCCAGATGCTCTGGAAATGCTTTCACGTAAATCCCGCCATTAGTAATTTACAGCTAAAAGGGAGCCTTTTAACACTGGGTGGAATGAGAGAAAAGATTCAAATCCCTGAGATGAAAATATGCAATCATCTCAATACAGGGTGTTTTATGTGCATTTCCAGCATACATCCTAATTATCCCAGAATGCAATTGGAATAATTAACCTAATTATCCCAGAATGCAATTGCAATAGATATAGTAAAGAAAAAGTTTTATTCTTAATATTTGATATGCCATGAAAACAACTTTTCAAAATTGCATAAAATAATGATTGTTTATATACCAGGTTTGGCGTAATAGCTTTACAATTTTACGACAAAATGTCACAAAATGTGCTTGTTCCTGGTTTTGATTAAGTACGTCACACAGTCATATCAACAAATCAAAGCTTTGTCAATTTGTTACTCACAATAATATTGCTTGTTCTTTACGCCTATACTGCATGCATTGCATTTGTGCTTAATGTTAATGTCGGTCACTCATTCTATAGTTTGTTTTTGTGTTTATCATTTGGGTTCTTTAATGTAGTTGGGAAAAGAATAGTGGGACTTTGGTGGGAAAGTGGGACATTGGTCTTTTACCATAGATAAATAATTCCTCTGTAATATCGTTGATTGAAAGGCTCTTCAAACCCTGTCTCTTAATTATATTTTCATTACAAATTTGAGCTTGATCTCAAAGGAATCCACGTCTCTACATCAGATTGATCGAAGATTGATTACTTCTCGATTTGAATATCATAACATTTTGAAAGACAGAACTTTGGGTATTATATCCCAATATTGCTCAAACTGAAGATGCAATCAAAACATATTAGAGATACTGGCACATTTTGAGCTAAGTATATTTATCGGAGACACCTCCACAAGTTGAGTATATTAATGAGAGCAACCTCCAACACTTTTAGCAAAGTATATTAATGAGAGCCACCTCCACATTTCCTTCCTCCCTCCACTCCACTCACCCACCAGCTCGTTCCTCCTCAGTGAAAGTAAAGATCGACAAAGAGGACAAAGGTAAAGGCAAAGCAGTAAAGAAACCGGTCAAGAAAGGGCGCCCCCAACGCAAAGCAGTAGTCAGTGATGACGATGACAACTCAGATGAAGAAGAAAAGAAAAAGAAAGATAGCAATTCAGTGAGTGAAAGATAGCTCTCGCCTTGAACCGAGACTTGTGTGATTGTAGTGGTAGATAGATAGTTTTGTAGGCGTTCCCGATCAGATTTAAATACAGAAACCATTTTGTTTAATTGACTTACATCGGATATTATTGTAGAGCAGTGATGTGGCTTGCGTTGCTATAGTTTGATCAGTTCCAAATTGGCAATTGGCGTGTGGCCATAATCATGGGCATATGCTTGGATTACTTTTGCGTGCGGAGAGAAACAGAATATTTCTCACCAATTTGGAACTTGGTGAGAAAAAACAGTATATTTCTCACCAATTGTATACTCAATTTGGAACTGATTGAACTATAGTACAATATCTTCATTTACATATGATTTGAACCCCTTCAGAATATACAGCAGCAACATCACAAGAGACTTCACTGCTCTGCAATTACAGCCAAATCAATAACACAATAGAATCCCTAACAAACATGTTGCTAACTAACTGTTGTATTGTTAGAATGTAGTTTTTGTCTTTGCTGAATTGCTGTGAAATTGAAATTGTATACAATTAAGATAACACTTGTTGCTAGATTGTCATATTCACACATTGGTTGGACTAGCTGAGAACAAAATATGATGGGCAGGTAGTGTCATTTCTGGTCCAAATTGATGTTTCTCGCTCTATGGTATTTTCCTTATTGGTAGGTTAAAGGAACTTTTTTTTCTTCATATGGGAACCTAGCACCGCTCAGTTGTCCTAGACGTATCCAAAGCAAGAGGATTTAGGGATCTTTCAGGTCAAAGAAGAGTCCTGCTCTTTTTACCTCCCCCTCTCTCCATTGGGATTTATATTCTTAGTGGCCTTAGCACTATATGTCACACAGCCACACCCCGTACCACTAGTGCATGCAATCAATTGTCCGACTTACACTAATCTAGCTTTTCTAGCACATAGATCACCTAGCTTTGGATTTTGAAATGAGCACATTCTGTTATTTAACACATCGTACAATGTATACGATTTGTATGTTTACTCTTATTTTCTAAAGTCGCCCAGCTCTAACTAAAATAAACCATTTTCTACTGGGCATACGCCTCCCTCTCCCCTCTGAAAAGGAAAACATGTCATTAATACACACCAAACACATGGGGAACACCGCTCATCTAGGACGGCTGCGAACAACCCGTTATGTTTGAATCAGGTAGCATGATGGAGAGGCAGTAGAAAGGTGACATACCTTATAAATCCTTATGTGTATCAAAAAGTCTAATACAAATTGTCAACATCCTATTTACCAGACACCGATGTAGCACAAAGAATAGTAGATATTACATCTAAGTCGGCGTCTTTGAAATAGCGCCAGCTCTGTGGAGCCAAAGTTATAAGCAGAGAGTCTCTAATCAAGCAAAATTATGAGAATGTTAGACAACAAACGTTCAAGTTCCGCGGAAAAATAAATGTAGCAGTCCGCACAGAGCCGAAAGATAGCGGTCAATGAGGCTAACACTCATCGCATAATTCAACATTCCCGCTTCTGTAATATTAATATTAACTCCTGCATATGAATTCTGAAAATATGGGTGTTTTGGTTCACTTTGAACTTAATGTTAACAATTTTTGTTTCAAGAAAACGTTGTTCCTTCGTATTAACAGATTAACTTAGTAAGCCATTATAACTTCATGCTTCCATTATGATGCACATAAAAAATATAGCGTGAACATGTTTATTAAACCATCTACATATTCCCAACATGGATACAAATCACAGGAAAGTAACATTCAGGGGTGTGGTTATAATTGGGAGGTTATCCAATCGGGGTTGAACATCCCCTGTACTGCAAAGTTCATTTTCTAGCTTTCTTGAGAATGAGATGTGTAAACAGTTTCCACTCGGCTATTACTTTTACCATATTTAAAACATATTTTTCATAAATTTCTATCTCAAATATTACTGAACCAATACTAGGCATGTTTGTACTTATTTTAATGCAATTCTCATGGTGATTCCAAACATGGTGATGTATTTCAATAATGTTGACATTTTTGAAACATTTTGTGCAATTTTGGAACTGTCATTTGCCCCAGGGAAAGTGTTAATTAACCAGCTCTTCATTTTGTATGCATCAGACAAAGGCAATAGAGAGATCCCATGTTTTGGATTAGAGGCCATTTTGGAGGGACACAGAAATCTAGTCTATACTCTATTTAGCTTCCTCTGGACAGTGACGTAACTTTACAGGCGCAGCATTTAAGCACGCGTTTGTATCGTCAGTCTTTCTACCCTCGTGTGTTAATAACAGAATACGCAGTTACGTCACTGTCTCATGATGGATAAGTAGGCCCTACTAGTAGACTATGGTATCGTTAGGCTAAAAATGCATGTGTTTCTTAACATTTCAAGTAAAGGTTATACTAATTTGGAGGTCATTCACCAGGTTGTCATTGAATAGAGAGGGTCATGGGTCCGAACCGTTGTGTTCCCTTTTATATGGCAGCTAATACAAGATACTGGATCTCCCCATTGCATTAGAGTTATGTTCAAGATTATTATGATGCAATCACATGCTGACACCCTCCAACTTGAGGTGACCCAGAGTAAGGGGGCACAAATATAAAAACCCTGTTCTACGGGCGCAACTGACCCCTTTTCTTCATCACATCTTCACTGTTTTAATTATTTTTTAACATAATTGTTAAAATATTTCTAAAATTTGTAAAAAAAATTGATTTCTTGGTGAACATTTTGGTGAAACTTTTGATTAAAAAAATTGTTGACATTTACCAAAATATTCACGAAAAATGTTGGGGGGAAACAACAACAAAAACCGACCGACCTACTCTACCTAAGAGGTCCATTTGTCCATAGAACAGGGTAGTTTTTTGGCGCCTAAAGGTTGCATAATGTTTGTTTAAGGGGGGGGGGGCTCAAGGAAGTTTTGGATGGGATTTGTTGAATTTATCGAGATGCTGTAATTTTTGAACTATTAATCAAATGAAAATAAAAAAATACATTTTGGAAAGAATTTGGGTAAAAGAATCAATTTTGGGCATCAATTTTGACCAACAATTTTTTTTATTTTAGAAAATCACAAATCTACATTTTGTGTCAAAATTGATGCCAAAAATGGATTCTCTGACCCAAATCCCTTCCAAAAATGTAGTACTTTTATATGCATTTGATTAATAGTTTAATAATTACAGCATTCACAAAATTCAAAAAGTGACTTCCTTGAGTCCCCACTGAAGCATTGAAACTTATGGTGACAACTTTCTCACTTTCACACCTCAATGAATTTTAGATGTTGGTGTTTCACTTGTTCAACCCATGGTTCTTAAGTTTGCCCAGAGACTATATAACTATGGGACAAGTATCTGGCTTAAGTTTGCCTCACATTTGTTTATTCCAAAATGAAATGATTTTTGTAACATGTTATGTAACAGCAAATAATTTGTGTAACTTGTTCATTTTCATTTTCTCCAGGATTCGTCCGATAGTGAAAGTGGCACAGCAGACTCTTCCCGAGCCTCCTCACGTGGTACTTCACCGGCACCCGCACAAAAGAAACACTGAGTGATAGTGAGTGTTAGCGTAGCAGAGATTAGATGAGGGATTTTGAAATTGCATAGCAGACTATGCATCAGGCAACTCTGTTATTGTATACTAAAATGGCAACACCTGAATATGAAGGTCACTGTTGATCACAGTCATGGCGATGTGTCGAGGGTTGACAAACAGATCGACTAACTCGCCTTTTGTATCATTTGGATATATTATTATAAAATCGATCCTTATTACCGTACCCAAAGATTCTAAGGACCAAAATACTTGCTCAACTGGAGTTGAGAGCCGAATTGATTTTGTACACGCAACTCAATGGAACGCAAAATACTTTAACTAATTTTTCTTTAAAATTTGATATTTCAGTTAAGCCCTTATGGTTGGATGTGTGCTGTCATCATTATTTGAATTAAGGAGAGAAAACATTAGTACCTGCTTAAGATTTTAGGTTCTCGGCCAGAAGTATTTTTAGTTCCAAATGTTGTATAAAACATCGTCGAGCTAGAAATGTAGCTAGCTTGCCCATCAGACAAGTTGTGAATATAAGTTTACCTGGCACTCTTTGATTGTCTAACACAATTATACAGCCATATTTCGTCCACATTTGCTGTCTTAAATCCATATCAAAATATTAAATAGCAAATGAAAACTAATTTTGTAACATAACAAGTGTTTGCCTGATGAAGATTGGTTACCGTAATGAGTTTCTGGGTTTTATAAAAATTATAATTTATTGCTGGTCATCAACATTGTATAGTTTGTTTTGATTGTTTGAATTCAAACCTATGTAGTTTAGTTTATATGTGTGTACACGCCTTATGCTGATAACAAACTAGCCAGTCGAAGATTGTGTAAATTGGGAGTCTCTCGATGGACTAGGAAATACAAATCACCCACAGCAACTCAACAGATGGACGACCAGTCGTACACAAGTTGGATTAAAGTCAACTGCTGCGATGGAAAGTAGGGTGAGGTTGCCGCTGATTTGATTGCATTCAATTGAACAACATTATGACGGAAATTACGTCATCGGGGGTGTCCAGATCGCAAAGCGACATTAGTATGTTATCAGCATTAACCAAAGGTGTTTTTTAAACTGTAGGCCTATTTGCCTAAATCTTATAGAACGTTTAATGGCAGATTGGCCCAAATGAAAACTTTTGGATTGAGCCAAGTATGGGCCATGGGCCAGCTTTGTATAGTGAATATTTCTTTTGTTATAAATACAATAATCTTATATGGCAGTGTCACCTTAAATTTGTTCATATCACCTTTTCAATTTTGTTCGATTCGTTGGCATATTTAAAAATAATCTTCACATTTTTGTCAACTATGAATACTAAAAATTGAGTGTATATTCCGAGGTAAGAAGCCTTCTCAACTCATTTTAAGTTTCTACTTGTCTTTTTGTCTCGTGATGTAATCATCCGTATTGAATGTATTTTTATGAAATAGTAAGACCCAATGTAAAACAATCAGGGTTCGTTAAGAGTTCCACATAACCAAAGGTGTTTATCACGCCAACTAGATTAGAACATGAACCCCTTCTAAAGCCTATTTTAGCCAATTAACATGTGATAGGCCCTAAGATGCGGCATTTGAAGTAGAAGTTTGTCTCTTTAAAAGCACAGTAATTATGATGTAGCGAGCATTTTACGCTGAGGGCAGCACAACATTATTTTGTGTGTGACCTTAGCTGTGTGAAGCCTGAATAGATTGCCTGTACACAAAACAAGCAATTCTCAATTAACAAATATGCACCTCAGAAACACGCACAAGTACAACGTCTTTGTAGCAAATTGATTAAGAATAGTTTGCTTTGATTGGAAGTGGTTCCAGTAATGTGCAGGGTGAGGCTTGCAGGATTTTGGTCAAATTAGGTCCCAAAAATTGTGATGACGATCCTGCCTACTCATACTGGGATTTGTTTAGCAAGTATAGTCATAGAGGGATGTACCGCGAAAATGACTTGAATGAAAAGAAAGATGCATTTGTGACATTTTATGGTATCGTAACAGGATGGACAGTGGTTTATTATATTCATTTTTCAAAACTCTTCAGAATTATCATATTTATCATTCCTGTTTCAGTTATATATTTTGACACTAGATGTATGTCCAGAACGAAGATGTATGGACTCAAATAGATTAATTTGATACACTGCAACTTTTAGTTAATCACTGACCTTCCCTTAAAGATGCTATACTTTTAATTTAGGATGTAGCATGCTGTAGGTCCCATGCATGCATTGGTTTCTCGCTAGATTATACCAAAGATTTTCTAGTACAGGGATTATGATCGCTATTGAAATGTCGAAATAAGAACTGATACTATGTGTGTTTCATAGCACCTGTATGACATGGCATGTTTGAATAGAGTGGTAATTAGAATAGGCATTGGTAGTCTCTTGCGACAACAGCATGGCCCATATAGTGGCTGTTGTGACACAAAACTAACGTTGAAAAACGAGATGGCACAGTGAAAGTGTAAATACTTCTAACAATTTCAATTTATTGTACATAACTTCTCCACCCAAGTGTTTTTATAGAACTGAAGTCGAACCCATGCGCACAATGGATTATGTGTGCATATTGTTCAGATCGATACTAATAGATGCAATCTTTCAGGGAACGAGAGTGAATATTTATTGATGACTTATTCTTGAGTTATTTCATGACAGGGCTAAATAAATACTACACATTCTTTATCTTGATCCGAAACACACATAGCTTCAAACAACTTGGCGCACATAAGTATCTCTGTACTAGAAATTGGCTCTAAATTTGGCGAAGCCTCCTAACAGCAGCGAATGAATACAGAAGAACGCGGGCACATGTGAAGGCACCAATGTACTGTGCATCATATGTGGGGGTGCGCTTGCATCCAAAACCATGTGCATGTGGCCATAATCGCATGTGTACACCTGGATTACGCGCGGAGAGATAAGAACCAAATATTTCTCGCCGATTTGGAACTGATTAAACTATAGCAGCTACATCTTAATATTCTTTGGACTAAAGCTCCATATTTCCTGAATTTCCTATCGAACCATGGTGATTGTTAACTAAGATAAGTGAATGTTTGTATGGAGTATTTTATATAACAAGAAAGAAAATGGCTAATTTATAACGATATCATAGAATGTATGTAGTTTTGTATTGGTTGGTAGTAGTTGGCTTAGTATATTTAGTATATCATCAAAATGGTATTGATAAAGAATGGATGGATGGCACAATAAAATATATGTGTACAAATATATGATCAGTATATTGTGTTTCATTTGTTGGATAATGTGTAGCCTCAAAATAATGTAATTTACTTAGAGTTTCACTGTTATAAATGTGACATTAGGCTAAATTAAAAAAATCATTTGTCTCAAAACTCTCGCGCGCGTTAGTTTATTGATGCGCATTGGAAACAAAATTAAAAAATTAAAAAAAATACCAAAAAATACCAAAATTTCACAGATTTTTCAGATTTTCATTGATCACATCATTTTAATTACAAAAAGTCACTTTTACAAGGATTTCAATATTTTATATTTAAAAAAACCCAAAAAAACCAAACTGAAGAGCTTTGAGACAAAAGATTTTTTTAATTTAGCCTTAGATTGTTGCCAGATCAACATAGTACACGCCATACTTTGTTTCACCATGGACTTAAGTTTCACCTATAGTTGTGATGTGACAGCAGCGCAAATTTTAGTGAACACATACTAATCACGTGTGTTTCTCTGATGCGACGCTGTGCGTACGTGCATGATCAAGACCATGTTGACCTTGGCGCAAAAGTGCTGCGCTGATGTCACCTAACTATTGTAGATTCATAAACATTGGCTGATCGGTTATTGATTTGGACCTGTTCCATTTAAAAGGATATTATGTGATCTTTTCCAGGGGCGCCCTCTTTTTCTTTTCTTTTTTTAAGAAATTAGGTTTGATTTTCTTACAGATTTGCATTTCTGATCAGAAATCAGTGGCGCAACTAGGTTATTCATAGGGAGGGTGCAAGAAGAAGAAAAAAATGTACGCCCTCTGAAAAAGGACCCTAAACAAGTATTTCACTCATGGCCACAGACACCCTATCAAGTATTTTACCATTTTTTCTACCCTAATTATACTTTTTACAAGTATTTTTTAATTAAAAAAACATAAACAAGTATTCAGCCATTTTCCATACCCTAAAAAAAAAACCTGAAAAAACCAAGTATAAACATTTTGTATGTTATCATACACTACAGACCATCAATAAGTTTCAAATTAATGTTTTAAAAAGTGCAAACATTCCTAGGGAATTGTATTAAGATTAATTTGCTGCAATTTCAGCGTTTTTACCAAAAACAATTTGCTATGAGCAAAAAAAAAGTTATTTCTTGGTCAATTAATTTGATACAATTACATGGAATCTCTTCAAAGGGTAGGGACATATGCGGTGTAAATGGGGGTGGGGGTTACGGGGTCACATCCCCGATAATTTATGTGAGGGACGTTAAAAACGTTATATACTAGACCTTTTTTAGTGTTAAAAATGCCAATTTTTGCGCGTTTTGCACGTATAAGTTTCAATGTTTCAATATTCAAGCTTAGAGGGCTGCAGGAACGTTTTTCTGGACCATTTTAGTTCAAAAACTGGGGGTATTTTTGCTCGATTCGCGCTCACTTTTTCAACAGGTTTCAACATTATAATGGGTCTCAAAACACACCAAATATTTGAAATATTATGTGGGGACGTTAAAAACGTCATACTGGACCATTTAAGTGTTAGAAATGTCAATTTTTGCGTAGGCCTACATCTCGCGCCAGTGCAAGTGGCGTACCCAGCTTTTGGAAATGGGGGGGGGGGGGGGGCGACCACTAGTTGTACCGACGAAAGGCATGATTTACCGACAATTTTTTTTTTTACAGACTACCCAAAAAAAATCGTAAAACATGCCAAAATGTTGTCCTCAAAACCGGCAAAAAAACCCGCATGGTCAGATACGCAAATCTACCGACGGAGGCTCGAATTTCAAAACTGAAACATTTTAACTAATTATGTTGGGGACGTTAAAAACGTCATACTGGACCAATTTATGTGTTAGAAATGTCATTTTTTGCGTACTTCGCGCATTAGTTTCAATGTTTCATTGTACAAGCTTGACAAGACGGCTTCGGGACAGTTTTCCATGACCATTTTAGTTTTAAAATTTTGCACGCTCCGCACGAATATTTTATGCAGGTTTTAACATTATATTGGCCCCCAGACCCACCAAATATTCTAAATATGTGGGTAACGTTAAAAACATCATGTACCAAAGTTTTAAGGCAAAAATCACACCAAAAAGACTAATTATGTGGGGGACGTATTTATCATACTGGACCATTAATGTTAGAAATGCATGTAGTAGGCCTATAAGAGGAAAAAGTAGGGAGAGGCAATTAAATAAAAAGTATACAAATATCAGTATTTCAAATACTAGTAGCCAATTTCATTAAAAATTGCCCAGTTAGTGTCACTAATATTGTGGTAATCAAACAATTAACCAGTTTGGGAGATTCCATATGATAGTTAATTCATTATCTGAACTAAAACCTGCAGAAAATATGCGCAGACGGCAGATCATTTTGAACTGGGCCAAAAATAGCTAAAATCATGAAATTTACCAGATAAAAGCTTGCTGCATGACTGTGCTTTCAAATTCTAATCAGAAATAATGAAAAATGCTTAAATCAATGTGTATAAATATTGTGATAATCAAAATGAAGATAGGCCTATGGGTGTTTCCACAGTAATTATACCTTTTTTTGTTTTCGGCTCTAAATCTTGTTTCAACTTGATTTTTTAGCTCATATTTGGCCAACATTACTGTAAAGTAGCAGGGAGATAGCGAGCAAAATTTCAGAATCCTAGCTTAATGTCGATTTTTTTTATATATATTAATTTGTTCTACATGTACCTATATTATAGACATTTCATACTAAATGTAAGTCATGTAAAAGTCATGCAATTTCGCACTTCAACTGAGCCATAATCCGAACCCCAAGTCAGTGGCGTAACTAGGTTAGTGATATGGGGGGGGGGGAGGCAAGGAATGAAAGTAAACCGACAAGATTGTTCGGTTCTGATTACAGTAATGCGCGCGCAGCGCGAAAAATGTTCGACTTTACACTTATTTTTGGCCCGATTGAGTTACATTTTGGCTCTAAAAAGCTTATATCAAAGAAAATTGCATTTCTGTGCACTCTTGACCATCATAATTCCATCATTCCTATTGTCAAATGAACCGATAGTGCCAATCTCAACCGAGACGACACGATCGCCTCGCCCCCCCCCCCCCCCCTCGCCCCCCCCCCCCCCCCTCCCCCCTCTTACGCCACTGCCCCTTGGCATTTTACATCGAGCCATCCGTTGTATAAAAGCTCTTTGCATCTTATACTATCTATCCATTACCGACGCATGATCACAGAGTATAGGCCTACATACTCGTTGCGCGTTTTTGGCAAATGTGGAGCCTTTTCCCTCTTCCCTACACTGCAAACCATAAACCCTCATTTTTAACCACTTAATTGCTTTATTCTTTAAACCAAAATTAATAACACAGTGTAATAGTAGAGTGGCATTATCTTGGTTTTCGTGACCAATTTCTTGATACCAAAGTTTCTTAGTGAATTTGTCAACTAGAACCATTTTAAGAGAAAATGAGCTCCCATGCACCTCTCAAAAGTGACGGGAAAGTTCTTTTATAGCGCAAATTCCAAAATGGCCGCCATACAGGGCCCAAAAATTCAAATGACTTGAATTAAGCTGAAAAGCACACCAAATTGTTCGGCTGAGCACAGTGGCGCGTGGCGTAGCCAGAGGGGGGCGATCGCCCCCCCCCCCCCCAATATTGACGTCGTGTCGGTTGAGATTGGCACTATCGGTTCATTTGACCAGAGGAATCATGGAATTATGATGGCCAAAAGTACACATATGAAAAAAATTCGCGCGCTACGCGCGCATAACAGTCACCTAAATGCAATATTCGTTGGTACAAGCTTGTTTAGAGCCAAAATGTACCTCAATCGTGCAAAAAATAGTTGTCAAGTCAACCAAAATCGCGCGCTACGCGCGCATGTCTTCACTCAAAACAATCTTGTCGGTTCAATTTTCAGTTCTCGCCCCCCCCCCAATATGAATAACCTGGCTACGCCACTGGCTGAGCACAAGGATTCCGAAAAACTATAGTTTGCCCTACTTCCGATGTTTGGTCAACGAGTTATCGGGTAAAACGTAAAAAGGTCGTTGACCTTTGCATATGGGGTCAAAATTTAAACTTGCTCCGATTTTGAAAAACATATCTCACATTGTTCGTATGATGGCACAAGGATTCCAGAAATAGGTTTTTTTTTACCACCGGGAATATTTTGTGTAGGTCAAAATGTCAAGGTACACTGCCCTATATAGAATCTGACCTTTGACCCCTTTATAAGGTACAACGGACACTCTAGGTGGTAAAAGCTATTATTTCTGGAATCCTTGCAATCAGACGAACAATTTGAGATATTGTTTTTCAAAATCGGAGCAAGTTTAAATTTTGACCCCATATGGAAGGGTCAACGACCTTTTTACGTTTTACCCGATAACTCGTTAACAAAACATCGGAAGTAAGGCAAACTATACTTTTTCGGAATCCTTGTGCTCAGCCGAACAATTTGGTGTGCTTTGTAGCTTAATTAAAGTCATTTGAATTTTTGGGCCCCTGTATGGCGGCCAAACTTTGGTATCAAGAAAGTGGTCACGAAATCCAAGATAATGACTCTAACTATAGGCCTAACGTATTTTTTACATCTCTTTTGGTTATGCACTGAAAAGTACAACTTCATACATTGAAAGGGCGGTTCTCGGATGGGAAAGGTTTTTGGTATCATGGCGAACTATAGTAATAGTTGTTCCATGAGTGCTCGAAGAGCACGAATGGAACATTTTACTTGTACGCGAGCCCAAAGTGATACATGGCTGTACAGTACATTGTAGTCCCCATACATGGCTTTAGTCCAGTGGCGTAACAGCCGCAGTACAAAAAGCACAACAGTCAACAAATTTGAAAGTGCGAAATTTGTTGCGCTGTAACTTCCGGGTGAAGGTTTGATAGAGTGCGCCGCTATAATCTAAATACTGAACCAAATCTCAACAATGGGCAGATTTGAAAGTCATAGGTTTATCTGGCTAAGTTTATTATTACCCTATCATTGAATACCTCTGGTATAAATTGTATGAGGATTTTTTTGTTTTAGGGTATTCAACGTAGTGTCTGTTTGACAACAACACTGGTACATGGATCGTATACAAGTGAACATGGCCAATATTTCCACTGTAAACAAAGTGCCCCTAGAGCTGAAATTATAGCTTTGAGCATACAAAACACGGTGTACAAGTCGGGTACAAGTCGTCGTCGTCGTCTACGCTTTCCGGCTATGTTGCCATTGCGCTCGCAACTATTGCTTTCCAGGTCTTGACCTGTATAATATACGCCCAAGTTGCGCTTTGACAATTAGAGTAATAAACTCAGTGGTCCGTCACGATAATTTAAGATTTGTGTGATAACATATTTTTTGAGCAAGACATGATAGAATATACATCATTACACAGCTCCTTGCATCACTGAACTGTGCATTGTGTGCGTGCGCTGAAGATGAACAGGAACCCAAGGACACAGTAACTCTTTATAGAACTTTACCATGACATCCCAAGCCTCCCTGGCCTATTAGGGACGCACCATTAGATACTCAGGGGGGGGGGGCGCATGGAAACCAGGAAGAAAAAAAGATGACCCACTGCCGAATAAAAAAAAAGATGACTCCTCCGACTCACTCAACTTAATGTATATTAAACAGTAAAACCTAAAAAACCCACTTTGCCGCCTTTGCCCCCCGCCCCCCCCCCCCAAAAAAAAATGGCGAAAAAAAACAAATGTCGTCTACTTCGGTGGCGAAAAAAAAATTCCGCCCGACCCCAACTTCCATGCCCCCCCCCCCCCTGAAAATCAAAAGGTGCGTCCCGTATATAGGCTACTGCAACACATATGACAATCATACAACCTGAGACGAATATACCTGAAGTATGTATCGTCTCACTGATACAACAGCCTTTTAACGCGCCATGACATGTAATATGACATGAAGAACATTGGAAAGAAAATTAAATTTGATCCCAATGTGCAATGTTTTCCTTTATTTTGAGTTGGGTGCGTGGGGCAGATTTGTTTTAACTCTTCAGTGGGCCAAGGGTTTTTTCTCAAAAAACGACTATGCCCCCCCCCCCCTGTATATCAAATGGTGCGTCCCTGGCCTCGATATGCTGCAAGAGACTGCTCATGCGCTACAAGTTATAACCAAGTATGAAAACTATGAATAATATATAAAAACTATTATAATAAGGCCACGTTGGCGCTGTTGTATAGACAGTGTTGTGATACACAAAGAGCCTTTTATAGAAGTGTAAATCAATAAGGAAGAATATTGATGTCTGTTTTGGAACAGTCACTGTCACTGGTTAGAGATATCAATCAATATTGGTCTCAATGTTGATCTATGCTATGTTTAAATAACATAGCATCGTAACAGTTCTGGTCTGGTCTTGGAGTATTGTGATGTTGTAATGGTTCATCAGTAGACTTTAACATGGCTAGAATGACGAAGACAATCCAATGATAGCATTCGATGTTGAAGGTGATGATACACCAAACTCATTGGATACCAATTTATAGTCACCAATAAGTATTTATACGACGGACGACAACGGTTGGGGTTGCCGCCAATCCAGGAGAAAATATGCATAAAGTGGTAAGTTAGAAATAGAATATTCAGTGGCGCAGACAGAGGAAGGGCGGGGGCGGTCGCCCTCCCCCCCCCCCCCCCCCCCAATATTGAGTGTCGTGTCGGTTTAGATTGGCACTGTCGGTTCATTGGACAAGAGGTATCATGGAATTATGATGGTCAAAAGTATACACAGACGCGCGAAATTCTTTAGTAAGACCAAGGAGTTATTATAATAACTCCTTGGTAAGACAATCTATGGTTCACTTTCAATTTTTTTTTGCACCCCCCCCCCCCCCCCCCCCCCCCTCCCCAATATGGAAAACCTAGCTACGTACGCCACTGAGAAGATTGATCTTAACAGATACATTACTCATTTAATGTATCAGCGATGAAAGAAAAAGAGAACCAATTTTAGTCACCTGAGGTGTTTTTATACGTTAACAAATTAAAACAATAGATGCGCGATGTTGAAAATGAATAACAGGGTCAATTTATTTTGACAACTAGAAATCATAGAAATCAGATTATTTACAATGCATGTTTACATTTATTTTTGTTTTCAGCTAAAAAAATTAATGTAAAATAAAACTGTCATAGAAATATTGTTGCTTTTAAAATCACTTCAACGAACATAACGTTTGTAACACACCTTAAAGGTAGATGACCCGATTTTCAACTTGATATTTTCTATTTTACATGAAAGGTCATCCTTAAAATTGTTGCATTCCAAAGTTTGAGTTGCATAACGTAACTCCAATGGTTCTATTGTTAGAAGCGCAAGGTCAAAAGACATGTGCCCATTGAGTAGTACACAGACTGGCTGGTGGTTAACCACCTTTGGCAGTAATTCACCACATTTTAGCCTATAATTTCCAAATGAAATATTTCTGGCCCCTAATATTTTACAGACATTATGAGAAAAATATGGGGATTCTTCTGATACCAAAATATCTTGATGTGAGAAAAAAAACATAGCCCCAAAAAAGTGATCGGGTCATATACCTTTAATATCATCCAAATAAGTTTTGATTATTTTGAGCATTTGGGCCAAAATTTGACATTTGTATCTTGGGCCCACTCAAAGATATGGGGAAAATGTATCTAGAGATATTTTTTTCAGAACAAAAATAATCATAAAGAGACCACGTATCGAGTAATGTTTACTGGCAACAAATAGCATCTTATTACTAGTATCTTCCATATCATGAAATAAGAACTAAGAACATGAAGAATGGGTCAAATTATTCTACGGTAATGCCTTCCACTTGGATGGATTTAAAATGAAATAGCCCAATTTCTCCGCCCCCTGATGCCCCCCCCCCCCCCCCCCCACCCCCACCCCACCCCATGAAACGTAAAACTCTATGTATAGTTACCCCAATGTATAGCGTGTTTCTGTTCGGACGAAAAAGGTAGTTAATGATGGTGATGGAATAGAACACGCTTATATTTACATGTACATGTATTCATTTCGAGAATAAAGAGTTGTCGAATTTTATAAATCACTTAGACCTACAATTTGAGAATTATTTTTATATATATAAACAAGTTGTTCCTCAAAAATAACATTCAGACCGATTCATCGTTTTTATTAATTTTAGCGTAACCATGGTGATGGCTGTTTTTCTTGCGTTTATGTAAATGAATTGTATATTGACTGCGACTCGATAACGCTTATTATTGAAATTTCAGTCAATTTCGACAACAGGAAAATATTCCAGGATGCGAATAACAACCATTTTTGGTTAAAAATGCGCTTTTCCTTTCCCCCCCCCCCCCCCCCCAAGTAATCGGTGTGTGTATTGGTGTAATTCATTCATGAATTAGACTGGTGTTAAGCCTCTATTACTGAATAAAGCTGTCTAATCCTTTAATCTTGTAACACAGTTTAACACCGAATTTGGGCTAGGCTAATTCCGTGCAGAATTGCACGAATATTTGGGAAGAATAAAAGCAAGACCAAACAACTTGGTATGGGGAAACAAGCAATAATAAACGATAATAAAGCAATAACACAGTGAAATATAAGTATACTATAAGGCAAGTAATGACAATTGCTGTTCACTTAAAACAAATAACAATAAAACATGGATATGCTCCGGGACAAGCAAAATACAATTTGCTGTGCTATAAAACAACAAACATAACAATATTTGGGACTAAAATATACCTCCCTTCCTCGCATATATATATCACAAACCTTATTTCACAAACCTTATTACTATTGGTATTTTATTCAGCAACATCTCGTGGCCCGCAGGCCAAATTACATGCAAATATACAATATTAAAATGTTACGATATAAAAATGCAAATTAACAACATCAAAATATTGCACTTGTATAGGATTGAATCACAATTTACAAATAAAGATATATTAAAGAAAAAATGTATACACAAATTAAGAAACAACACAATGTCACACTTCATGGAACTTTACTGCACGACCAGTCGTAAGAGATACCAGTCATGTTAAATATTGACAAAATAAGGAATGGGACTATTTTGGAAACGCTGAGTCCTCATACAATGAAATTCAGTGGCGTGCGCAGGATATTGTGAGGGGGGGCCACATGGCCATAAATGAAATTCCCCCGACTATTTGAGTAAAGAACTGCGCGCGTAGCGCGCGAAAATTTTGGAATTTACACCTTTTTTTGCACGATTGAGCTACATTTTGGTTCTAAACAAGCTTGTACCAAAGAATATTGCATTTTGGGAAGACATATGCGCGCGTAGCGCGCGAAAAATTTTCATCTGTGTTTTTGACTATCATAATTCCATGATGCCACTGACCTAGCCTCCTTCTCAATTCCCCCGACTGGCCTAAGTTTCCCCCGACTGACTCAATAGTGGGGGGGGCCGCCGGCCGCGGCCCCCCCTTTGCGCACGCCACTGATGAAATTGGGTCAAGTTGCCACTATTACGAAATGATCCGTCATGACACTTCAGTCTGGTAGGAGGGAGGAGAGATTTTGTCCTCTCATTTTTAGGAATCCGCTTTATTTAATTCATCTACCACCCCTTTCAAACAAGCAGTACATTTGCCATTTCCTCAACCTTATACCTTAACCTTATACCAGTCTTAATATTTGTTCGTGATTGAATTTGTTGATGAAATACATTCCCGGTCGTGGAGTTTTCCGCTCCTTGCAGAATAAGACAACATAATTACTATACACCTCTTGCATATTTTTGTGAACTTTCCAAAAGAAAAAAGTACTTTTTTGGTGCGAGTTTTACACGCACACGACATGTATGGCTTTATACCCGCCCGAAACTTTCGGGCGGGAGTTATATACCAGGGGTTCATTGTGATATTTATCTCTAAGCATAATAGCGCTAGTTTCGTTTGAATTTTAAATGGGGGTACCTGCATGATGGGTGACGACTGCATTATTAACCCTAATCCCCGAGGCACCTTTTCCAAAGATTATTTTTCGCGGCCCAATAGCGAGGGGGAAAAGTGCCCCCACTCCCCCGGGGCTCGAACCCCGGACCTCTGGGTTCAGAGGCAGACGATCTACCGCTAGGCCACGGGGGGAAAACATACATGGTGGAGTATATTCCGCCCTGTATATACCCTGAGGGGGCCATTACTTTCATCGAAAAACTGCCGAGCCGGGTGACACAAGCACACCGCATCGTAGTAATTCGTAGTACTCAAGAGTGTTAGGGTTAATAAGGTCGTGTATTCCGCAGGAGTGTATCATTTATTGACCTCAAGTGGATTATCAACCTATTCACTCAAAGTCATTCATATTGTATGTATAATTATGTATTCATTACTTCATGAATAATCGCGATAGCTGCGTATCAAGTGCGCTCCAATAAAATGAATCGTTAGATGAGAACGCGCACGCCGAGCGCAGGTTACTAATAATTGCCCGAAAGTACTGCGCCAAAGTGTTCCATTGTTTTGCTCACTGACCGACCAATCAAATAAACGCCTCACGCCCCTAAACTGAATATTCATTGAATTATGAGGAAACACGATTAAAGCTTATTTCTGATTGGTTGAATGAGGGGATGACCCGACTCGGACTGTTTCAATAACTAAGAAGGGCAGGGGTGGACAAAATAAACAAAACAACTAATTAATTATTAGCGAGATTATATCGGTACAAATCAACGATTTGGATAAATATGCATCTTTTTCAGTAATGAATGAGAATAATGACTGCTTAACAACTGTTTTCGCGAATTTGTTGTGAAATACTCGGTTGCTGTTTATGGTCATTCGGAATTGTCCCTCAGGGGCTGCGCCCCTTCGGGACAATTCCTCAGACCATAACAGCAACCTCTTATTTCACAACAAATTCGCGAAAACAGTTGTTACGCAGTAATTATTCTCTAATTCATTCATTCATATTTTATGTAATTAGCACTGCCAGTGCCACGTACGTACAACTATTTATTGAGTAATAAAAAACACTCCATTCCATTGGTGTGGTGTTTGCGCTTTGTTTTGAATTGAATTGACGGCATTTGTAATGTTTTAAATCCATAAATACACCCCTATTAATA
>CM069455.1:6959024-6998942 GCA_035610835.1 Ophiura sarsii
GGTCCCAGTCCGCCCCTGTTGAAGCCTAATGTTGGCGTCTCCAGCATAATGTAGTTATTATTGTTAGTCCGATGACGTCACGTTCTATAGTTCGTTGATGACATCATTGCTACAAATTCATTGATCTGAGGAATGGTTGTACTTTCTGAAGAAGCCTATGGAAAACAAACTTCCATTTGGTGTGACGGAAACGGATGAAAAACTGCAAAATATCTATATATTCATTTAGCCAATTATAAGAGACAAAACGTACCTATCGATCACTACCGTTCCAAATGTCACGTCACATATATCTTTAACAGACTATGAACAATAAAGGTGATTGATTTCTTAGGAATGCCCTTTAATTAGCCAGAATCAGATCAGGACAACCATTAAGTTTACCCCTCCCCTAGAGAACCCTGCACAAGTCATTATTTGATTGTCATTAAAACTAACGGATCTTCAGTATACAGGACTAAATGAAAGAATTACAAGTCTCGCAAAAAGATGATGATTTTCTATCATCATGCCTGATCGTGATCTTATATCTAACTATACAAAATAGAAAAAACCCGAAAAAAATGCTCTTATATTTTCGTCAGATTGCAAGGATTCCAGAAATTATAGTTTTTACCACCTAGAGTGTCTGTTATACCTTATAAAGGGGTCAAAAGGTCAGGTTCTATATAGGTCAGTATATCTTGACCTTTTAACCTTTTGAAAATATTCCTGGTGGTAAAAAAAAATCTGGAATCCTTGTGATCATACGAACAATACGATATTGTTTTTCAAAATCGGAGCAAGTTTAAATGTTGACCCCATATGCAAAGGTCAGCGACCTTTTTACGTTTTACCCGATAACTCGTTAACCAAACATCGGAAGTAGGGTAAAATTTACTTTTTCGGAATCCTTGTGCTCAGACAAACAATTTGGTATGATTTTAGCAAGCCATTTAAATTCTTGCGCCCTGTATGGCGGCCATTTTGGAGTTTACGCTATAACAAAATTCCCGTCACTTTTGAGAGGGCGGCATAGGTGTTCTTTAAAATGGTTCTAGTTGACAAATTCACCAAAACAAAGGTTCAAACAAATGGTCACGAAATCCAAGACTATGACCCTATACTAACCCATCGATATGTCACCAATTGTTTTGACATTGGAAAGGGGTTAGTAGGGTCATAGTCTTGGATTTCGTGACCATTTGTTTGAACCTTTGTTTTGGTGAATTTGGGTGACATATCGATAGTCCGACGGTTCTATAGTCCGACGGTTCTATATTCCGAAAACAAATACGGCTCTATAGTGCGAAGGTTCTATAGTCCGAAAATGAAAAAGGTTCATAATCCGAACTTGAAAAACGGTTCTTTAGTCCGAATACTATGATCATGTAGGCCTAATGATCATGTTCTATAATCCGATTATTGGTAAAGATTCAGTAATTCGATAGGTTATTTATAGCCCGAATATTGTGCTTCTTTAATCCGAATTGAAAAAAGGTTCTTTAGTCTTTAAATGGGTTAGATATTCCGAATCTTATAGCCTGTTCTTTAGTCCGACAAATTATTCTGATTTTTAATTCACTAACTAATACTTTCCGATTTGATTCTTATTTTATAAAGCTTCTCCGGCGACAGAACAAAAAGCTTCAGCGCCTATACAACAGAAAAAAGAAAAGTTGTATAGTGTGAAAGCCTACAAAAGTAATCTCAACAAGGCCCACAACTGTTACATCGCTAACATGCTGAAAGAGGATCTTAAAACCAATCCAAAAAAGTGTTGGAGGTATGTCAAGTCAAAACGCACTGACAATGTTAGAGTCCACCCCTGAAGGATGGAGCACACACAGAATCCAGTCAAAAAGGGAAGGCAAATATCTTGAACTCTTACTTCAAGTCAGTCTTCGCAAATGAATCCATGAAAGAGTGAAAGACATTCCAAGTCGTAGCCAGTTTGAACTGACATCGAACCGCTTGAGATTGTTAACGAAGGTATCCTTAATACTTGAAGACCTCAACACGAACAATGCATCTGGACCGGATGAGATCCCTAATCGCATACTCAAAGAGTGTAGGGCTGAACAGGCTCGACCTCTCAGCCCTTTTCAATCAATATCCGCGCTGGTGAGCTCCCAGACGACTGATGGACCACAGCCAACGTGACACCTGTCTTTAAGAACGAAGGGAAACCGAAGCGATCCAAGTAATTATATGCCAATATCCTTGACTTCAGTTGTTTGTAAACTTCTTGAGCACGTTATTCATCGTCACATCATGTATCATCTTGAGTGCCACCAAATACTATCAGACATCCAACATGGATTTAGGAAGAAAAGAGGGTGCGACACTCAATTACTTATCACGGTCAATGACATCGCCAAATCGATCGAAAAAGGAAAACAAATCGATGGCGTTTTCTTAGACTTCTCCAAGGCCTTTGACCGTAGAGTACCGCATCAGAGACTTCTCCTGAAACTCAAGCACTACGGCGTCACCGGTAACATTCTGGATTTCAATTGTTTTTAACCACACGTTCCCAGAGAGTCGATCGTCCATGAAGGTGTGAGCTCTACATCAGCTAATGTCACATCTGGGGTTCCACAAGGGGCGGTCTTGGGCCCTCTTCTCTTTCTTCTGTATGTCAATGATATCCCGTCATATGTTTCATCTAAGACGAGGCTTTTCGCAGACGATGTATTATTGTATCGTGAAATACATTCACCCTCCGATGCTGCTGCTCTCCAACAAGATCTCGACTCCTTGTGTAGATGGGAGAAAGAATGGGAAATGAAATTCAACGCTGGTAAATGCTTCATTATGCACATGTCAACCAAAAAGTCACCAATATAAATGCATAACTGCAACATCAATGGGAAACCTCTACTGGCAACCCCCGACCACCCATATCTCGGCCTCATATTCAGTAGTGACTGCAGATGGTTCTCGCATACAGATATAAACAAAGTCACAACCAGTGCCAATTAGCCGTCGGCGCGATCATCCGACGTAATTTCAAGTCGTGTATTATAGTATTATTATAGAGAGGTAAATTCACATCTCTACCAATCACTATATAGTACGACTAAAGCCAGAATATAATGAATGCGGATGGGCGCCCTTACACCACCGCAGAGTCAATAATTAGAGAGCATCCAGAGATGCCAGGATGTGCTTGCAAAACTACGCTAGACAGGAGAAAGCGTCAGTATAGGCCTATGCTCAAATATCAAATATCTCGACTGGCCACCGCTTGAAACCAGAAGGACCAGGCCCGTAAGAAGGGGGGGGGGGGGCGATGGTGGCGATCGCCCCCCCCCTTTGAAAATCTTCCCCGGAAAATGTGTACACAGATGAAAAAATTTCGCGCGCTATGCGCGCATTTGTCTTCCCAAAATGCAATATTCGTTGCTACAAGCTTGTTTAGAGCCAAAATGTACCTCGATCGTGCAAAAAATAGGTGCAAATTCGAAAATTACGCGCGCATATTTGACTCACATTTTTGTTGTTGTTGAAAACGCCCCCCCCCCCCCCCCCCCCCCCCCTTTTGAAAAAAGTGTCTTACGGGCCTGAGGACTCATATTCGCCTTAACATGATGTAGGCCTACAGATTAATTCACGACCTAGTCGACAGAGCGAGGCAAACGCCTACCTGACCCCCCCCCCCCCCCCCCCCCAACAAAGACAACACCGCAATTCTCACAATTTCTCATGCCAACGTGTCCACGCTACAAGTAAGATGTACTCCACAAGTTTTTTTCCCGGGCCACAATGCCACACTGGAACGGCCTTCCATCTACTATCGTCAGCTGCAAGCCGACGCTAAACCAGTTCAAAAACGCCACACCATCGACTTCCTAAGCATCAAAACTCCAGCCTATAACAAAATCTAGCTCTAGTGCGCTTCACCAACTCTAGCGGGATGCGTTTTTGAACCGTTTTGCTGGAGTATATAACAGATATACAGATACAGATGGTAGTCTTTTAATTTCTAACAGTGTACATGTACTTTTTTTAAAGACATTCTTGTTTAAAAACTTTTTCTTTAAATTTGTTTGCATTCGTTTCAACAAGGTTTTAAACTCCATACGGTATACACTCTTCATCTGAGTACACGTAGGCCTAGTTCTTAAATCAAACATTATATTGTAATATTGGCCAATTTTCAGTATTGATCTAATAATTTGGGAAGAAATTGGTAACTTTTTCAAGAAAAATAAATCTTCGCTTCTTTTAATCCGGTGTAAGATTATTTACATTTTGTAAGCGAAATGTGTGAAACGACAACGCGATCATGAACTTTCTAAGAAGTATATTGAAGATCCCCAGAAAAACACTGGTAGGATCAGATCACCTAGGTAACAAGTACTTTGAAGCTTCTCAAATAAATAGCAATGGTAAGATTTAGAGTCGGTTAAATGCACTAGTATTACTAACTGCAGGCTGAACATATCACGAACATGATGAATGAATGTAATGGCTGCATAATTCGTCTACCTTTTTTTTGTCGTGCTGATCATCTGTATCTGTCGTTAATACTGCGACAATCTCCACAAACGGGATATATGTGTCGCAGGCGCTTTGTGACTAATAGCAAACTAAAACAACTGAGAAGAGTAAATTATATCAAAGTAAAAATAATAAAAATAATATGAAAAAGAATCAACGATGTGCCACCGCCTCTAAATCTGATTGAATACTTCGCAACATTCCTTTTTTCGGAATTAAACGTGAAGGGGGCTTAAATACACAGGACGTGTTAACTGTGCAACCCCTGCCCTGTTACCTAGGATGGATGTGTTTACAGCCACAGACCGGTATGATCCCGTACTATTTGCGAAGGAATCTGTGACCTTTTAACGTGCTCAGATTTTGCTCTTCCGATGAACGAGACCACCATTTCTATGTGACTTCTGAACCACGAGGCAATTGAGACTAAGTACCTTGCCCAAATACAAACATGTCGGCCGTAGCAGGGCTCGAACTCACAACCTTTGTATTGTGAGACCTGTGATCTATCCACTAGTACAGGAAACCCATACGTTGGGGTTTTTTTTGGTTTTTTTCCCCCCTACCAACGTATGGGGAAATTGTATTGCGAGAAACTGTCAATTTCATTTGCTGTATGAAGTGAATGGAGTGCATCTCAAAATGAGTTGCGCGGTGAATTTAGTCTCATTCCCATCGCCAACATCTTATACGCACATCACTTTTTTACGAACTTACGAATGTATTGAAACGAGTCTATTATAATAAAACATAGCGCCGATTTCGATAAACATCACGAGTGCCGTTAAAGTGAATTGGCTTAGAATTTCACCTCAAATTTCAAGGGAATATTGCATTTGTACAAAATATTAAACGAATGGCAAGATAGATGAGAAAGAGTAGATAAGAACAAGCACAAAGAAGTGTGTTTTTGAGCTCTGGTAAGCGATACAGAAATTAACACGAAAATCATATTTAGAAGGAGTCATACTTAGGATGGGGACAGATAGTGAAACATGCAAAATACCCTATGATGAATAATACCAACTGATGACAAATATCACTAAGTATGATTTGTTGTACTAATCTATCCACTATAGGTAAATTAATAATTGAATGAACACAACTAAGCAGCGTATCGCGTACATTGCGTGAAGCGCACACAACCATTCGCGTGATAATTTCGGGTGCGATCATCTTTTTACTGCGTACGTGTTTTTCGTTCAATTAATAATTTACCTATAGCCTCAGGAAGGATGACATATCCACCTTGCTGATCCTGGCTTTGAAGGAATCAACTGAAGGAGAGTCTCGGATGGTAGTAGTTTCCATTCAGCTGAGATTCGTGGGAGAAAAGAGTATTTGTAGTCAGTCTTTCCTTGTTGCTGTGTTAGTGAAAGATGTGTGAGATGTTATCCTAGTTGAGATTCTGCCCTCATGAGGATTGGTTTGGTATTGATCTGTATCTATGGCAACCTTATGATGGATGGATTTGTATAGTGTGAGTCTGGAGATAGCCCTGCGTTATTCTAATGATATCCAGCCTAGGTCGGTGATCATGGAGGAAACACTACTTCTGCGTCTGAAATCTTTGCAGACGAACCGGGCAGCTCTTCGTTGTACTGCTTCTAGCCTGTTTTTGTAGTGTTGTAATGTTGGTATGGATCTCATACTAGAGCAATATTCGAGCTTAGGTCGGACAAGTGTTTTGTATGCTGTTGCTGTTTCCATTTACTTTTGCAGATCAGCTGTACAGATTCCGGCGTAGTAAATCAAGGACTCTATTTGCTTTAGAGCTGGTATATTACAGATGTTTACCCCAGTTTAGTTTGTTATTCATTTCAACTCCTAGGTAGGTGTGGCTGTTGACCTTCTGGAGAGGACTATCATTCATCATATATAAGTCGATTGACAAGGTTCCCTTTTGTGAGTGATGTGCATTGCGTAACATTTGGCTTCATTAAACCTCATTTGCCATCTCAGAGGATGTCAATATTATTTTGTAATTTTTGACTGTCTTACGGAGAGTTGACTTCACGATATAAAATACAGTCATCAGCAAGCAGTCTCACTTGAGATGTTACGCCTTCCGGGAGATCGTTGAGGTATAAGATGAAGAACAATGGACCTAGCACAGTGCCTTGAGGTACGCCAGATGTCACAGGAATCGACTAAGATGAGCTTCCTTCTAATACGACTTGGTGCGACATTTTGCACCCCAAAACTCACGTCTTTATCCCCTGTACAGTGTACATGTACATTATTACCGCACATGTACATGTATGAAAAGCTTATGGCTGTCGAGTGTGATCCAATTCCGTCCCTCACATGAATCAATAGATAAATGCTTTCCCTAGTGAATATGACAAATGGAAACTAAATTGTACATAGTATGTGTACTTGCTAATGATGTTTATACACATTTTCAATGTATTTATATAAGGTGAAATTTTCATTACGATTTTAAGTAGGGGTTGTTTTTGATGAGTGAGGGACGAACATCATTAAAAATGGGTAACACAACCATTCTGTACACTTTACAATATTTTATTGAAACAATGCAACTTTTATAAACTTTTCTCACAAATTATGAATTAGAGAATAAAACAATTTATGAATGTCAAAAAATTACAAGTCCAATGCACTTAGGATAGCGGAGGGACTTCGATAAAAATGTGTGAGGGACGGACACTTTTTTATGTGAGGGACGGACAAAATGAGACTAATATCTAAAATCAACAAAATTTATCAAATTCAATTTGAAATATAATATTTGACAGTTAACTAATAGCATTTTAGAGATAAAAAACAAAACAATTATTTTTAGTTGTGGTGTAGGCCCTACGACCTCATTTTATAATGTGAGGGACGGAGGTACTAAGGGACGGACATTATTGCAATTGCATTGTCATCTTCATTATCATTTATGTGTTATACATTGCTCAAAGTGATTTCAATCAATTGAGATATAATCTGTGACATCTAAGTGCATTTGTAAACACGATTACAGCAAATTAAATAATACAATTTGATAACAGCTGTGATGCAAGGGGAAAATCAACAATAATAATGTGAGGGATAGAGAGTAACGTGAGGGACGGATATCACATTTCAAAGTGAAATTACTGGGACCAATAAGGTTTCAGGGACTTGTAATATTTATTTTTGGAGAGCTGACAGGGTCTGTCGATAGATAGGGTACTGCATTATTTAAAAAAAAAGGTTTAGTAGCTAGTAGAAAAAAAAGGTTTAATTTTGTCCATGAGGGACGGACAAAATCACTGGAATTTACATTTTACGACCTCTAACCTCTATATAAGTTGATGTTTATTGAAAGTGTCATCACATATCAATAAAATGGTTTGTATACTTACAATATGTAAAATAAGAAATTATGTATTAATTATTTTCATATTTATATTCAAACCTCTTTTATGTTCCTTTTGCCCGTCCCTCACGCTGTAAAATTTAATTTTTAATTTTGTTTTAGTATTATATTTAAATATGGACCTTCCTCTACTATTTAAAGTACTGTTTTGATTAATTTGAGCAATTCTAAAATTGTCATCAAATGTTTACCAGTTTTGGATCACACTCTGTCGTCAATGTCGATCCCGTCATCAATACTCATTCAGATTCAGTCTCAAAATCATCAGCATCTTCAAATGACCACTTGTACATTTTATTTAGCACAATAAATGAGTTTAAAGAAGGTAACGTAATAAGCTTAATAGGGATAATACGGTTCATCAAATCAACCTTTAATTCTAATATCTTAATTCTGTTATGTTTTTAGGTGATATTTTGAAGACAAGAAGGAGTGTAGAATCAAATTTTGAACATTATCAGTATGCCACTGGAATGGTGCCTGTTGAATGGGAAGGTAAGGATAACTTTGGGATATAAAGCAATGGTGAGTCCCACCGTTTGACTATGAAATGGCACTCATTTGGGGGATTTAACCCGGGATTTAAGGGTTTTATTTAATTTATATCTAATTTTAAAGAGGTCAGTCATAGGAATTGAAAGCAAATTAGTATTAAGATATTCAATGTTCATGTGCTGTGCATGCATACATCCAGAATATCATTTTAGGAGCCTGTTAAATATACCTTAATTATGGCCAGATTGATGCTCATGCAACTAGACAAATAATTCTGCGAGCTGAGCGTGCATGTTTTCAGGGATAGATAATCGGGCAAAATAGTGTGAAGTAATTCGGATGATGGAGAGCCTAGCCTCTCCACCAGGGCAATCCTGCACACGCCATTGGGATAAATATGAAAAAGGCAGTAAAAGAAACACAAGGGAATTTAGTTGTTACTTATTTTTTTATGGCCCAGTAATTAAAAATGAAGTTAATTTTTTATTAATAAAATAAAATAAGGTGTTTTATTTTGGTCGTCTTACTAAGTTGTTTCCTCTATCAAACATGACTCCTTTTCTATGCAAGGAGACCATTTTTTACGTTTATCTGTTCTCAGTTGTGTGCGTGTATCATGATGTGATGAAATGATACTGAAAAGCAGTAAAAAGCAAATTTAAAATAATATTATGCGATCTTTTCCAAGTGACGCCCTCTATCCTGATTTTTACTTTGAAAACAGATTTTCTTGCGGATTGCATTTTTTATCATAAACCGTAAATATTTTTGTAAGTGACGGATCAATATGAATTCTAATTATTTCAAAATCATGGTTTGAATAGGTTGAAATAAACTGTTGGGGTCTGCTCCACCAACTTATAATACATAAATAGAATTCCATGGTTTGGCATCGTGTTAACGATGTTATTAAACGTTAAAAACTTTAAAAAGTGTTTCCGAATACGATCGCAACTGTACAAGTGAACATAATACATAGTATGGAATGCTTTATGATGAAAATTGAAACAAATATGTTGACAAATTCTATTAGTAAATGGGAAGCAGATTTCCATTCTGTGATAGTTTTTCGAAGAAAATACAGTCAAGATAGATTTATGAGTCCAGGAAAGTCTTTTGTAAAAAAAATATGTGTAAATTATTGGGACAAATCACAGGCCAAATTAAATTAATTGTTTGTCTCAAAGCTCCTCTCCTGTTGTAAAACTAATGCGGAATGTGGTTTTATATTCATTTTTTTTTTTTTTTTAAATATAAAATATTGAAATCCTTGTAAAAGTGAACTTTTGTATTTAAGATGATGTGATCAATGAAAATCGGTGAAATTTTGGATTTTTTTTGTTGTTGTTGAAAAAAAAAAAAAAAAAATCTAATGCGCACCAATAAACTAACGCGCGCGGGAGCTTTGAGACAAACAATTAATTTAATTTGGCCTTATATTGCTTTAAAATTATCTATGACTTTATTCTGTTCTTTGTAGCATGGATAAGAGGCAAGAGGAAGATTCCGCCCACAGAACAGGAAATATCACATAATATAGCACAGGGAAAGATTATTAAGAAGAGGGCTTATGATGCAGAACAAAGAGATATGGAGGTCTGTCTATCAATCACTATTTGAATCCTATAAAATCACGATCAAATATTTGTAATAATATACCACCACGGTAATATTGCAAAGTTATAGACTTGCGACTTGCGACTTGGACTCAAGTCGAACTCTAGTCTCTAATTTTTTGACTTGCGACTTGACTTGCCAGAATTGGCATTGACTTGCAACTTGACTTGGACTTGCAACCTTATGAGTTGTGACTTGACTTGGACTTGCAAAAAATGAAAATGTTGCCAAGTCATTCAGGTGTCGCATTAGTAGGCCTGAATATTACGGTGTCAGATGCGTGTCTGGAAATTAAAGATTGTTTTTTCGTTTGCACAGTTTATGATCAAATCGGATGGCCGGAATGCTTATAGTTAATCTGAACAAAATAATGTGTTACTTGGACTTGTGACTTGACTTGTGCTGGTGCCAAATGACTTTTGACTTGACTTGCAATGAGTTGTGTCTTGACTTGGAACTGGACCAGGTGACTGGTGACTTGACTTTAAAGGGGCATTAGGAGACACGTATAGGAGGTCGCCCTCAATTTTCCAGGAAATCAGGTTTTTTGAACCTATGTAATACATGGGGCATATACTAAATCTACCATCTGAAACCGTATACCTTAATTCGCCGTGTATCGTGTCCCCCTATTTGTTGTGTTTCAGCTGCACTGGCACGTGTGGTCCAGTGGAATGAGCACTGCACTCATAATCAGAAGGTTGTGAGTTCGAGTCCCACTGCGGCAGCCAATGTGTTGTGTTCTTGGGCAAGACACTTTACTCAGGGTTCCCGCGGTCATGGAAAACCTGGAAAAGTCATGGAATTTAATTTCTAAATTCCAGGCCTGGAAAAGTCTTGGAATTTGATGAAAATGGCCAAAGTCATGGAAAAGTCATGGAATTTTATTTTCCGGAGGAAAAAAAATAAATCAAAATGACGATAGCCGTCTGGTTAAAAATTAAACGACTGGAAAATGAGAGTAAAAGGTCGTATTACATGGCACGCGGCGAAGTTGTCTGAAAAAGGTCATGGATTTTCCATAATTTGGTCATGGAAAGTTATGGAAAAGTCATGGAATTTAATTGTCTGGAAGGTGCAGGAACCCTGTTTACTGCACTTGCCTCTCTCCACCCAGGTGTAAAAATGGGGAGCTGTTTGGGGATAATTACCATCTAAGTGTTTAATAAGAATCAAGCAATTATCAGCATTTTGTATGATATGCAGTGAAGCGAATAGATTCTGATGAATCCTATAGTGGCAGCGGATTAAATTTACACATTTTATTTTATTTTTTTCGAAACCAAAATATAATCAATGTTTTGTTTATTTATATCTGCAGCGCCAGGAACAAGCATATGATGAAGGTCTAGTAGCAAGGCCAATTAAGACAAAGGCAACAGGTAATATATCTTCACTGTTCTGTCAAAACCTTGTATCTCCATCTGGCTCTTCAGCATGTATAAGTAAAAATAACCTTTGGGTAGTTTGCTTTAAACATGTTCAAGGGTTTAAAATACATCTGTCAAAACCTTGAACATGTAAGTGCTCTTACCCCTGAACAAAGCAACACTTCCTATGTATAACCATTGGGCAGTTTTATTTTATACATGCTGAAGGGCCAGAAAAATGTACAAGGTTTTGACAGAACAGCGATGATATACATTTTTAGTGTTGTTTTCCACCGATCAATTTTGAGCTATAGAATTAAGGACCCCACATTGTTTCCAATAGGGAATGGTGATTTTGTCCCCATTAAATTTTAACAAACATACTATAGTTCAATCAGTTCCAAATTGTTGAGAAAATAATTGTTTTTTATAGATCCGCGCGCAAAAGGAGTCCAAGCGTATAAGCGAGATTTTGGCATAATCAAGCGTCACTCATGTAATGACACTGCAACATTGCGCGCCATATTGCGCCACGCAAACGTCTTGTGCGCGACGCTCTTTTGAATTCATTCGCTGCTGTAAACAGGTTTCCCCAATTTGGAACTGACTGAACTGTATATAAACTATAATATCAGTTTTATATCTGAATTTTTGGAATTCAAATATAAAATGGATTATCAGTTAATGTTTGACAAAGGATGCATTTATATGATTTTTAATATTTTTTTCAGAAAATTGATGAAGACTTCAAGACTTTACTTGAAGCACATAACGAGGGTTTGAAGCCACAAGGTCCCATCATTTTATAAAATATTACAATGAAAAACAAATGGGCAAAATAGTAAATATATCAGTTTATTTGTTATTAATTAATAAGCCCATTGTACAAAGAATCCTTAAATAAACTTGATAAGTTATTATCATTAGGTTAAAATATACAAACAAGTTTTACTCACACACAATATAAGTCCTAGTTGTAAACACAAAAAATAAAGAAAGAAAGAGCGCAAAGCTAGCCTGATAAATTAGCTTATAAATAAGGCAAATTTTGTTTGTTTGTTGTATTGGTGTAACCCGCCCGAAATTGGTTTTTTTTGGCAAAAGAAAAATATGAAAAAGAATAAAACACCAAAAGCGATCTTTGGTGCTCCGCATCAAAAAGGAATACTGTACACAGCAAATCACATGATCGCAAACAGCCTCTACCACGGACTGTATGATATTTTGTGATTGATTTGACTCTGTGAGATCAATTTTAGTAAAAAGAAAAGAAAAAAGAAAAGAAAATCCCTAATTTTCAATGGCATATTACGCTAATACAACATTTTTGTGTGGAATAAGTTGAACTACTGTATTTGGGATTAATTATAATTGATAGGGGCTTTAGCATTGGTGAGAGGTTGAATACTGATTCAGTTATTATTCTGATTATTCCTACCAAATGTCTAACCCCTTGACAATATCAGAAAAAATATATGACAAAAGTGTGTTTTTCACTCTGTTACACAGGCCATGCATCAGCCACCACCTATAAAAAGATAGACTCTCAGGAGGAAGCAACAAGCACTGGTAAAGAGTTTGAGCCAGCAGCATGGCAACCGGGCAGTAAGAAATAAACTAGCAATCGTGTCTACAGAATTAAAGAGGTTGACAGGTATGTAACATTATTGCTATACTCTTTAACCCTCTGAGCACTACCTGCGTATCTAACAGTCTTTATAATTGCTCATTTGATAACCAATTAAAAATGGTTTCTGAAATATTTCACACCAATCTTTATCATGGATACAATTATTCTAAGAATGTCTCTGATTGGCGCAATGAATGATATATCCAATCTATCTAACCAATCAGCAGGTAGTTCTCAAAGGGTTAACTATCACAGTAATACACACTGAATTCACTGTTCCGAAGATGTTTTTCATAACTGTACATAGTGTGGTTCATAATTTTGTGGATATTTTAGAACGTAAAATGTTACAGCTTTCCAAAATATCACACAACTGAAACCTACTGACTCACTTTACAGGGTGAGTCAGAAAAGGCACTTATTTTGTAAAAGCTTGTCAAACTTTCAGGGGGGGGGGAGGATGGTCATTTTTAATTCACCAATAATGACATTTGGCATCCGTGGGGATCCAGGGGCAAGGAAACAGCGTACGTAGTAAAGGAACTGTAGCAGTAAAAGAGGAGCCATCTCGTTATCCTATCAATTTGTATTTTTATGTCAATACCATGATAATAATTTCAATTGAAATCAAAAGGATTCATATATGTGATGCAGCACACCAAAAGAGGACTTTGCAGGTGAAGTCAACTTTGAGTTCATTGGGTGTGCTCTCAAAGCATTTTCTAAGCTTTAAAATGACACCAAATTGATCAAAATTGATCAAGGCATTCAGATTATTTTTGTCCGTGTTCATCTATTCGTTTTCATCAGCGGCAAAGTCCCCTTTTGATGTGCTACATCACATATTTTGATCATAATTATATTGACAAGGTTTGTGACACTGACATGACTTGTAGTAACTATTTATTTTTGTCAACAGGCACTTTGACTACATCTGGAAAATGTTCTATTGAAGAAGTAACCGTGAAAGACTTGGAGGCTAACAGTGGCAAGAGAGACGTTCAGGACATTTCCTGAAATCACGAAATGCAATAATTTCTGAGAAATTTTCAGGAAATCGGTTTTCATTGATAATCATATACAAACATTTGCTACTAAAGTTTCACATTTTCATGAAATGTATCAGAATGCCGCTTACATCTCTGGATACGATAGACTTGTTGCTGAAGACTGAACAATGGAAATGACTTGGAGTGATCCCTTGAACTAGACTTTTGAGCTACTAAAATGTTAATTTGATACTTCCAGTTGGCTTATTGTAACTCCTCCCCTAAAGCTGAGATGGTGAAAAGTAGGAATGATCGTTTCTATAGAAATTTTGTAGAAATGTGTGCTATGTTTATCTCGCTCGCTCGGTATTCAATACGGGTACTAGAAGTCTGTTGTGACCACAAATTGTCTCTCATAGGGGAGAGCGGGGCTAGTCCGCCTTCGGGGCGAGTCCGCCCACCACATGTTTCTCATCACGTGACTGATGAAAAAGTATCAGACTGGTGTAATTTGGTTGTACCGGTCACAGCAAAGTAACTATTAAAACTTCAGACCCGGATACAACCCCATAAGGATTTATCTTGAATAAATGATTTTGAATAATTAAAGTAAAATTATTTGTCATTAAAAATGTTGCATTGATCTAAAGACATCACAGCGATGGTACTAACCTTTATGGTCATTCATAAGGTAAGGGCTTTGCCTAACGTATTTTGCAGTTAAAAACTTTCCATTCCGTGTTAAGTAAGTATACCATGAGATTTACAAAAAAATGAGCCCTGGGGCGAGTTCGCCCATTTTTGCCGTGGCGAGTCCGCCCATGCTTAAATCCAAGACACACATAGCTTCAACAGAAAATAGCAGCTTAGCCATCCCTAATTTAAATGCCACTGCCTAAAGCCAGTTGATGGAGGCTTTTATAACTTTCACATATGGTTGGTTTGAAAAAACCCATTAGTTAGCTCTCACATCTCAGCATTGCATATTTCGAATTGTAAAGTTGAAATTCATGACTGTAAAGCCAATACTGTGAAAACTTGTTAACACAAAATATGATTGTTAATATTGACAATATATGATTACACAAAGTGCATGTAAAAACTTGTGGATAAAGGAAATACGTTAACAAAATTAACTCCAAGGCCTATGAGATATTTTTGGAATCACGAGTTGCTGTTTATTCAAATGACATCTCGAGTATGCGAAAAGATCCGAAATAAAATCACTTCAAACATTTTGGCTTTTACAGCATTGCTTGTACAGTTTATAAGATAAATTGTTTGACAAATGCCAGGCAATTTCAGAGGTGTTTTTTTACAGTTTCTGTGTGTTATTGATTCCCAGGGGGGGGGGGGGGGGGGGGTACTTGGAAAATTTTAGGTAGGGATGTGCCGCCAGCAAAATGAAAAATGACCCAAACATTTACTAATTTTCGAGGGGAAATGGACACATAATTTTTCTATTTGACCGATTTTGCTTAAATGTTGGTGAAAAAGAGGGGTCAATCAATTACCAGAGGGTGAAAAGTGGAACCGTATTTGGCAGCACATCCCCGTAACCTCATATTCACTAAGTACACCTCAACCTGGGATTGATTCCCACTTGCCATGGCAGTAAAAGGTGTAAACTATATAACACAAAATGGATACAGTGCAAATGTAGTGGCCCTTATGAGATAAAATATTTCAAAGAACACTTCTAGATTAATAGAGCTTATTCTGGCAACACTGAGGAGATGATTCCTGATCAATATTGTGTCAGCATAGCATAATTTGGTGACAGATTGTCAAACGATATCAGCCATTCAATGTCTTTGCTGTACCTGAATTACATGAAGATTTAGTGAGCATCACCAGCAATACAAAACAGATTTTTCAGAAACCTTTCCCAAATTTTAAGGTCTATTTCAAGGATTACTGAACCAATACTAGGCATGTTTGTATTTCTCTTTTGCATTTCTCATGGTGATTCCATATGGTAATTAAATTCAATAATATTGATATTTTTGTCAAACATTTTGTGACATTTTGGAATGTTGTCTGCAGACGCCTGGCACATCGCCAATGCTATGTTAGCTTTGCTATCAAGGCCTTAACTTACTTGTAATTGTAAACAATAATATCTAATGCTATAATTATGCTCATGAAAGTAACAGACATTACTTTCATGGTATGATGAGAGTAACAATGCTTCATTGAAAATATTGCACTCGGTGTAAGGTAATGTATGCACCATAAAATATCAAATAAGATGTTTTGAAAGTGAAAATAAAAATATGATATAATTTTATAAATTTGAAGACAGATTTGAAGACCACTAAACTTATATACCGTATATTCTCGTAGTCTTATTTAAGATACATATTTTTGTTAAGTAAGCAGCGAAGTGATTATATTAAAGGTATATTATGTGATCTTTCCAGGGAACGCCCTCAACATCGAAAAAAAAATTGAAAGAAGATTTTCTTGCAGATTTACATTTCTGATCATAAATCGTACATACATTCCAAGTTACAGGGCGATAGGATTCTTAATAACTTCAAAATCATGGTTTTGGAGTGAAAATAAATTGTCGGGATCCCGAAACATTGAAATATGTCTGTTCTTGCGAGTTTATTATTTTCACTCTAAATTCAATCTAAAACCATGATTTTGAGGTAATTAAGAATCGTATCGCTCTGTAACTTGGAATGTATATATACGATTTATGATCAGAAATGTAAATCTGCAAGAAAATCTACTTTCTAAAACAAATCATGAATAGAGGGCGCCCCTGGAAAAGATCACATAATATGCCTTTTACTCCCTGATGCACCTCTTGTCATGATAGTACCCACCATCATCTTTATGTGGCAATCAAATCCATCAAGGTTTAGAATTTAACACTTTCCACGCGGCTATTAGTTGTATCATATTCAAAACAGATTTGTCAGAAACCTTTCCTATTATTTAAGTTTATTTTAATGCATTTCTCATGGTGATTCCAAATATGTTAATAGAATTCAATAATTTGAACAATTTTGAAACATTTTGTGAAATTTTGGAATGTCGTCTGCAGACGACGCTTGCCGCATGGAAAGTGTAAAAAGTGTGATACAGTTGACATAATGATAATCAGATGTAATCACTTCCCTGATTGGCTCATTAGAGCTCTTATGTTACATGATTCACCAGTTTGATTTCTAATCACTCTGTCATTATGTCTGTTCACGTTTTCTCTGTATGAGGCTGGGCACAAATTCATCGATCAGCTTTACAGAAAGGAATCAACCATGCGCCATTCACCAGAATCATGGCGTATGACAGCCCATTCTTTGAATACGGACAGACGACGGTGGCTACGAACGGCCGTTAATTTTGAATTTCCGTTGGTTTCAATGTAACAATGGATTTTGATTATATGACCCCATAAAATTCATCATAGGTTAGAAGAAAAAATTTCCAATCCAAAACCGTTCGGGATGGCTAATCATCCCAATTGTAAATGCTATTTTTTGAATTTAAACCGTTGTTAAGCGGTCGTCCCATTTACTTGATCAGGTAACCTCGTTCGCATATTTTAACCTGAATACTCGTGAATACGCCTACATGTCCAGCGTCGTCTGAATACGGACACGACGACGAAACCGCCCTCATTTCCCGCCAAAATCGAGTTGTCATGCTTTGGTTATTCACAATCTAGCCGGGATTTTATTATTGCGCAATACTTGCAGCCTTCCAAATCGTTTTAGGAGTCATTTTCAGTAGGTGGTCTATTCGTCGGATGAATGCAAATGGTCGTAAGTGAAATTTTGGGTAAAATTTAGTTTTGTATTAATATTGAAAATACAGGTATTGTTTTTAGACCGGCGGCGGCGTTGTTCTACGATGGTCATTCAATAAGTTATACCTCCTACCTCATAACTTTATTATCATTATTATATGAGCCAGTCTTATCAAATATCACACGAATGTAGCTTGGAACCTCAGCTACAAATTCAATGTAAATTGATCTGAGTAATGGTTGAGCTTTTTCGGAGATGCAGTGAGAACCAAACCTCGATTTAATGTGACGTAAACGGATGAAAAACAGCAAAATATCGCCAAAGTGCTTTTCATTTGGCCTATTGTAAGAGGCAAAACATACCTATCGGTCAATTATAACCGTTCTAAATGTCAGATCTCATTAACAGACTAAAACAATAAAGTTGACTGATTGCTTTGGAAAAAAATATGCCCTCTGATTAGCCAGATCCAGGTCAGGATAACCATTCAGTTTACCCCTCCCCTAGAAAACCCAAAAGTCATATTGACAGAATAAGTATTATATATTATTACACCTCATAAATATTCATGAACAAATCATGCCAATTCATTGGCCAAATCCTATCACAAGTACTATTTCCCTACAACCTCATCCCTAGAGTCACAGTGAGGTGTAATTATACAGATACAACATGGTATAGAGGGAAGTAGTGTGAATTACTGGCCCCTCGGTGTTGGATGAGTGCGTCTACTTCCCGACGCGTAACTTCCCGATATAAGCCATGTTGTATTTGTTGGCAATGTCTTGCTAGGCGTCCCGTAATTGATGTGCGCATGCTCATAACAATTAAAATGAGTTGTACTTGTATACGGTTTATTCCGTACGGGACGTGTAGCAAGATATAGCCTATTTGTTTTACTATACATCATAAATATTCATCACGAAATTATAAAAACTTACAACTAAATCCGTCTCTGACAGTTCCGCGAAACGACCAGCAGCAGACGACGCCATTTTGCATGTTTTGACAACAACAAAATAACCATGCTCGTCGCCAGAATGCAAAGTTCTATACAATGTGACGTGTATACGTTTGTTGAACTGTTTCGTTCAGGGGATGAGACTGTTTCGTTCAGGGGGTGCGGTAGTTGCCTTCTAGGGGTGCGGTAGTACCCTTATATTTTCCCCGCGTCTGCGTCTTTCCCGTACGCGAGGAAGTAGGCTAACGGAATAGACCAATAGGAAACCGCGATTAGCTAATGAATATTTATGATGTATAGTAAAAAACAAATACTACATGGTTTGATCGGGGCAATAGGGCACACTATTTTCCCTCGGTACTGGCTACGGGCCTATCAGCCAGTAGCCAGTACCTCGGGAAAATAGTTTGCTCTATTTCCCCTCTACCATGTAGTATTTGTATATTATTGCCTATGACTAACCCTTTACCTTCGGTTCAAACTTCATACGGTCGGTTCAAGTGAGCAGTGTTGCTATTTTGAAGGAGCCAAAAGGCGCCCACTTAACTTTATAATTGACATGGTTCACCCGTCTCACATCACGCAAAATGACGCCAAGTCATGTGTCTGTGGCATAAGCTTGGCAACATCGTAAACCCTGGTTCGGGGACTACTTCCGGTCAAAAATACAAAATCACATTTATTAAAAAACTATAAACTAAACAAAAACTATAAGGATTTCGTCGGCCATGCGGGTTTTAATGAGTATGGTTAATGAACAAACTTTTAAATATTTATACCGACTTTAAATCCGTTGGGGGGGGGGGGGGGGGTATGCAGAGGAGGATTTCGGCTTGGTCGAGGGTGAGCGCAAGCGATTATGGTATGTGATTTAGGCCATCGGGTGCTCTTTACGTGATTGTAATATAGGTATGCTAAAGCTACCCTTTTACATCATACTTGCAAAAATGTCGCGGTTCTGCATCATTGATGCCCTCGTTTTATATTTATTATTATTAAATTTTATAAAATTCCAAAATTAATAACTCTTTAAAAAAATGAAAAACAAGAGTAATAAAAGAAATAATCTCAAAACCTCAACCTTAGAAAATATAATCATGGTCGGTCGGGACGGTGAATTTGGTTCCTGGCATTTCATTTCTGAAATAGGCACAAGGCTGGAATCCAACTGCAGTTCAGAAATCACTAGAATACTAGTAATAGGCCTATATTCACTGCTTCCGTTTAATTTTCTGCAGAATAAAGAGTAGTCTGATGGAATCCAAATGAAGGCGAGTCATCTCTCGTAAATATATATTTAGCAGCACTCCAGCGTCTATGCCAGTAGCGTAACAAGAGGGGGGGGGGGGGGGGGCGGCAGAGTGCCCCTGAAAAAAAAATTACCGGGAAAATCAGGAAGGTAAAGGAAGGGAAAGAAAGGGAGAAGAAAGGCAAAGAGGGAATGAAAGGGAAAAGGGAAAAGAAAGGGACAGAAAGGAGAAAGTAAGACAGCCAATTAGTTGGAAAATTGCAGTTTTTCACGCTGGTATGAGGACGCACGCAACGCCTCACCCCTTGTAATTTTCTAACTCGACGGCAAATCAAAAAGTTACATGAAAAACAAACCGGGATATGCCACCGGGTAGAACTGGTGTTCACCGGGCAAAAATACCCTTTTCCACCGGCTACGCTACTTGTCTACGAACAGAATAGACGACGATGGCCACGCGATTTCATCGTTCCAATATGGCAACGGGAGTGCACCATTTTGAAATAACAGTCATCGCCCGGTTAACGATGAAAATAATTTTAAAAATAGCATTCACATTGGTTAGCCAACTCCAACGGTTTTGGATTTGAAAAACAAATCTTCTATAATAATTATTACTTTTTCAAAATGATAAGATTAACATTCGCGATTACGTGTTATTCCAATACGAATTCAAAATGTAGGAATCGCGTGGCCATTGTCGTCTGAAACAAAAGGTGGACACCCCGGGGGGGGGGGGGGGGGGGGGGGGGGGGGGGGGGGGTACTCAGATTTGGTTTGGTCGGGTCGTGCCGCTGGAGATTCAAAACCCCTACCCATTTCTAAGGGTGATTTTGGAAGAATCGGTACCCATTTTTAGGGGTTTTGCTTCATTTTAGACCAAATTTTCGCAAATTATCGGGAAAAAAGACCTAATTTTTGCAAATGTTCGCGAAAATAGACCCATGTCTAAGGATTTTTCAGTTGAAAAGCCTACCCATGGCTAAGGATGTCTCATGAAAAAACGACCCACTGGAGCGGCACGTCCCCGTATGCCTTACATACGTGAGTACCCCCCCCCCCCCCCCACCCCCCCTGGGGTGGAAACATGTCTTCTTAAGTACGCCCAAACCAATCATGCAACCGAATGTCAAGTTTGTACGTTTGATTACAGAATCAATCAATGACTATACTTAACACTGTCCACGCGGCAGGCGTCTGCAGACGACATTCCAAATGTTCACAAAATATTTCAAAAATGTCAACATTATTGAATGTCATTACCATATTTGGAATCACCATGAGAAATGCATTAAAATAAGTACAAACATGCCTAGTATTGGTTCTGTAATCCTTGAGATAGACCTTGAAAGTTGGGAAAGATTTCTGAAAATTCAGTTTTGTATGTGGTAAAACCAATAGCCGCGTGGAAAATGTTAAAGATCGACCATACACCTTTTTCTATGGATTAAGAGAGTGGTTCCTTATCGAAATCTTTTTGAAAATTCAAATAATTTTCCAGAATTTACAAAAAAAACCTCAACATTTGTGGAATGTTTTTCCAAAGATTTGTAAACAATTTAAAAAAATAAATCGTTTCAAAATATTTTCAAACGTTATTCAAAAATTGTCAAAATGTTTTTCATATTTCAAACATTTTTCACAGGATGGGGCAACTGGTCCGGTTAAGCATAATTCATGATATAAAAGATTTAAGCTCGTGTAAATATTTATGGAATTGCTATGAAAATATCACCCATGTCACTGTTTACATATAACATATAATCAATGTTAAAAAATATCTTAAGAAAAGGCCAATTACCACTAACGGAAAACTTTACTTGGCACTCGGACCAGTTACCCCCATCGTTGGGGCAACTGGTCATATGTTCCAACGGTTAGAATACACAGAAATCAGCGAATGACAACATGGAAACTAGGTAGTATTTTCTTTACAAACACGTGACATTTCCATATTATTTAACATGTAAACAGGTTACATGTCTTATGAAACCCATGTTTTATACAGTTTTCGTGGTTAACGTGTAAATAGCAGTATACTAATGGTGTACAAAGCAAGCGAAATTTTCGACTGCACATTTATTAAACAATGAACCTAGTTATGGTAATTATATAATATAACACACACTTATAGAGCGCTTTAGAGCCCTTTACTATAGTGAGATCTAAACTCAAAGCGCTGTACAACATATAAATACAGATAAAGCAAAAATACAACAATGATCATAAAACTACAGAGATAAACATACACAGAGTCAAATGCATATTTAAAACAAGAGATATGAATGTGGTATGGCATTAAAAATGCATTATGAAATGAAAGATCATGAACAAATACACATCAATTAGATTTCCAAGTTAAATAAGTAGGTCTTAAGTCGCGACTTGAACTCCTGAACTGAACCTGCCTACATGGTTACACATGGTTGTGATATTAGATGCCACATACATTTTTCTATATATATACCCCTTTCTTTAATAATTTTATTTACTTCATATAATCATCATTTAGTACTTATCTTGACAATGATGACCCAAACGGTTAATAATATACACAAAAAGCAGTGGATAAAATACATAAATCATGATATTTTGTCATTGCAAATACCTTCACAGACACCATTCAAAATATAATAAAGATCTAATTCATAATACCGAGGTTTTAAACAATTCTAAAGTAATTTCATGTCATATTGTAATCCGTTCAATAGCAGAAATAGTGGTATTAAGACCCAAAATGCCCCAAAATGTCTAAGAACTAGAAAGAATGTGAATTATTTCATATTTTATTCACATTTCAATACCGAGTCATGTTTTATTGACACTATCAGCTAATTTGCAAAATGAATTTTACAATTTTGATTACGTTTTGGCAGGCGGACCAGTTGCCCCATACCCCTTCGGACCACTTGCCCCAACAAATGACTTAGCACTTTGTCGAGATGAAACATTATTCAAACACGCAATAAATTTTACGCCGAAATGTTTTAAAACATACCACCATTTGTCATAATAATCAATAACTCCAATACATTTCAGAAAAAAGGCAAAACTGCATTTTTGTTTTTAGCCATTACAAAGATTTCTGTAGCCAGCGAGTATCTTTGAATTCGCAATTATTACAGCGTTCGGGTCCTACAAGTAGACGAGTGTCTTTAGATAAAATAAGAAATGGTGTACTTTGTTATTTGCAAATTCATAAACTAATAACTCTACCAAATGAATACCCGTGATAATAATTTAAGTTGAAGCATTCTTTAAATGATAACATTGATCGCAAATCCCAACCACCAATGTCCCAAATTAGCAATATGCGCCATTTTACGGTCATTTCAACCACAATCATATTTCGGAAAATCCCTAAGCACATTAAAATATAGCACCCATCAAATGCAATATGCACCTAGCATCTTAAGACGACTGTACTGCATGTATATATTTACTGTTGCATATCTGTCAATCATATAAAGTACATTAAACATGATCTAAACCCATCTTCATATATCGCCCATACTATCTGTGAATTTTCAATCAGTCACTCAAGGAGGTGGCTTCAAAGATCTGGAGAATATCACATGTGTAAATACCATAAAGTTCCAAATGTTTTGGATTGTAGAAGGTATAGGATATATGTCAAGTTTCAACAAAAGTCGTACTGTTCAAAAGAAAGCAGTATGCCCATACAATTACAAAATCCTTCATTTCGGACCACTTACCCCACGGACCAGTTACCCCATATTCCCCTAAATAAAAAGATAAAAAAATAAAAAGATAAAAAAATAAATAATCTAAATCAATATTGGTCGGTTAGGCCTGGCCTTTCTGCAGTCAAAGTTTTATGAATCGCCAGAATATGGTCAATGTATCTATTTCTTTTTCTTTCCTGCAGAATAAAGACTAGTCTGATTGAGTCCAAATAAAGGCGAATCGTCTCTAGTAAACATAGTAAGCACACCAGCATCTATGAATTTCTTCCAAAGAACGTTCTCCGTGAACCAATCGTGCCAGCCGACTTCCCAGTTGTATGCATGAAATTTCTTGTCGAAGTAATAATGAGTGTACTTTTCTGGATCGCCCATGAAGCCGTAGGCATCGACCTGTAAATCAGAGATAAGATAATATGGAAATAAATTGAACAATTGTGGACTTTGTGGTATTTAATTTTACATACAAGATATATTTGTCAAGAAGATGGGCAATATAATATCACAAGCACAAACCAGGGCCGGGTAGCGATGTTCGTTACCGTAAACAACATTTGATCCTTGATGGAGTAAAGCGCATAGCTCATGTAGGCCTACATTGTACAGCAATACATTTTTACAGTAAGTGTGTACGGTTAATAAATTCGCGGCCGGGTAAGCAGGGTTTTTTGAAGGGTGATATTGATGGGAGTGGTTATTTCGGCGTTGATCAATCATAGAAAGAAGCTTTTCCCGTTACGGAAGGCTGTAATGTGAAATTTGGCATCCAGCAGTCTTCAAAAAAGACAAACAGCGCTTAGGAGGGGTTCAGTTTGAATGCAGGCGGACATGACAATGAAGAGTTGAATGAATTGTCTTTTATCAATACGAGCACTTAATTCATCATCGAAATCAAGTTTCAAGTTTTAAATTTGATATAACAAAAAGTCATATTGAAGTTGCACATTATTGTAATCTTCATTACATAAACAAACGCCACTGAAAATATTGGGTGTTAAAGGTCCCATACTTAACCAAAATGGAAATTTTGTAAAAATATTAAATCAGCCTGGATTAAATGTATTAGTATTCCGATGGTTCTTATTTTAGAAGCACAAGCTGACATGAATTGTCCACTGAGTACACAAACTGGACGGGTAGTTAACCACCTATACCAATAACTCACTGCATTTTGGCCTATACCGCATAAATGGAACAGTCTTGCGCCAAACATTTTACAGAAAGAAAAAAAAATGTTTTTCTCTGATATCAAAATATGTTAATGGGTAAAAAAAGGTGATCGGATCATCCACATTTAAGAACAGAAAGTCACAGTTCTTGACTTTGCAGATGACATAGCGTTACTTTATGACACTAAGGAGCAGGGACAGAAGCTGCTGAAATATGTTGAGGAAGCAGCACACAAAACTGGGCCCCACATGAATGCCATGAAAACCAAATGCATGGAATTGTCACGCGCCGACCGCTACCCACTGAAAATAGAATGGATTACCGCTAAACTGGTATACTTCCCTCTATTGTTAGAAAGACATGTAACTGTAACACGGGCTGATTTTAGACTGGTGAGAGCCTGTGTGCCCGGAAAAATGGATGATGGCGCACGATGTATGGATTTACTTGGTCTGTAAAGATTGTTGGTAATTAGTTTATATTGACCTGCTAAAGACAAGTTGTACATGGATCACGATTGCGGAAGAGTCTTGAGTGTTGACATGATGGCACAGGTGATATAAGAGACAATTTGAAGTATTAATTAAAGATCAGCAAGGTTTTCTAGCATTATGTTTACATGTGACTGTCAGACATGTTGTGTACATGTGAAAGTAAATGAAGGATAAAGGTTTACACAAATTACAGTGATTATTATACACACAGAAGAAAATAACCTTCCTGTGTGCACATCGTCCAATCAACAATTATATAGAGTGATTATAGTTTATACACACAGGAGAAATCAACCTTCCTGTGTGCACACCGTCCAATTAGTAAAGTAAGTAATCACCGTAGTATTAACACAGGAGAAATCAACCTTCCTGTGTGCACACCGTCCAATTAGTAAAGTAAGTAATCACTGTAGTATTCACACAGGATAAATCAACATTCCTGTGTGCACACCGTCCAATTAGTAAAGTAAGTAATCACCGTAGTATTCACACAGGAGAAATCAACCTTCCTGTGTGCACACCGTCCAATTAGTAAAGTAAGTAATCACCGTAGTATTCACACAGGAGAAACCAACCTTCCTGTGTGCACACCGTCCAATAAGTAAAGTAAGTAATCACCGTAGCATTCACACAGGAGAAATCGTCCTTCCTGTGTGCACATCGTCCAATTATAAATTATTCAGCGTTAGTATTCACACAGGAGAAATCAACCTTCCTGTGTGTGCACATGTTAATTATTAGTATAGTATATCTACCGTGATTACACACAGGAGAAATATTTCCTGTGCACCTGTAATATTAAGATTATCTTAAAGTGTCCCCTGTAATATGATCAAGTATGGTATGTGTGAGTAATATGATGGTCGTGTCTGAGATATGTTAGAGTGATTAACAGATTTGCCTATTTATCCAGTTGTTCACAATTAAACGTGATTTGTACATAAGTTGAAATATTAGTACTTTTGTCATGTTTTGTCACGTTTTAATCATAACAGGTAAATCGCATATTTACCGCTTACTCACGGCCTTCAAGCTTAGATCGCTCGCGTAACAGGTTAGATTTACCCAAGACTAGCCGGCGGTTCGCCACAGTATTTACTAGACACGAGCGGTACAGCTAAAAAACCCTCTGATCTGATGGAAGTAACCTAGACAACGTAGAGGACTTCAAATACCTGGGAACTTGGGTAGGTAGTAGCCAGCATGACATAAAAGTACGTAAAGCACTTGCTTGGAAGGCTGATGCTCCAAACAAAGTGTGGGAATCCAGCCTTTGTCGAAAAATATAAATCCGCCTTTTCCAAGCTACTGTTCAAAGTGTCCTAGGCCTACTGTATGGAGCCGAGACATGGACAATCACCAAAAGACTCAAGAAATCCCTAGATGGCTACACTAGGATGCTGAGAACTGCACACAACATTAGTTAGAAAGACAAGGGGGGGGGGGGGGGGGGGGTCTACCCGCTAGTCATAAGGGTCGCTAGTCATAACGTATATTTCCTATACCACGAGTGCGCTAGTCATTAAAGTATCTTAGGGTTAGGGTAGGTTTAGGGTTAGGTTTAGGGTAAGGGATATGGTTAGGGTAGGGTATGGTTAGGGTTAGGTTTATGACTAGCGACCCTTATGACTAGCGACCCTTATGACTAGCGACCCTTATGACTAGCGACCCTTATGACTAGCGACCCTTATGACTAGCGACCCTTATGACTAGCGACCCTTATGACTAGCGACCCTTATGACTAGCGACCCTTATGACTAGCGACCCTTATGACTAGCGACCCTTATGACTAGCGACCCTTATGACTAGCGACCCTTATGACTAGCGACCCTTATGACTAGCGACCCTTATGACTAGCGACCCTTATGACTAGCGACCCTTATGACTAGCGACCCTTATGACTAGCGACCCTTATGACTAGCGACCCTTATGACTAGCGACCCTTATGACTAGCGACCCTTATGACTAGCGACCCTTATGACTAGCGACCCTTATGACTAGCGACCCTTATGACTAGCGACCCTTATGACTAGCGACCCTTATGACTAGCGACCCTTATGACTAGCGACCCTTATGACTAGCGACCCTTATGACTAGCGACCCTTATGACTAGCGACCCTTATGACTAGCGACCCTTATGACTAGCGACCCTTATGACTAGCGACCCTTATGACTAGCGACCCTTATGACTAGCGACCCTTATGACTAGCGACCCTTATGACTAGCGACCCTTATGACTAGCGACCCTTATGACTAGCGACCCTTATGACTAGCGACCCTTATGACTAGCGACCCTTATGACTAGCGACCCTTATGACTAGCGACCCTTATGACTAGCGACCCTTATGACTAGCGACCCTTATGACTAGCGACCCTTATGACCCAGACAAGGTATACCAAACAAAGACTTGTATGGAAACTTAAAAAAGGTATCAGAAAACATCACAGATCGAATTAAGGATGAGATTTGCCGGGCATTGCATAAGCTACTTCCTTGAAAAAAAATCTGAAGATCTCAATCTAAATCTACTTTTCAATAGAGCATCTCATCTGTACATTGTAATCGGCAATGTTGGCACATTGAAATTTAGACCTCCAAACAGTCTCCGACAAGTGGCTGAACATAGAAAACAAGTGATCACTATGTGGTATCGTTATTGGTATGATGAAAACATTAGCTTACCATTGATTTGATATGAACATAATTACGAATTAAATATCATCCGACTGATATGGGCAATAGAGAAAAAAACAACTTTTCTCAGGAGTTTATATTCAGATTAAAGGGGCACAGAAAGATTTCTTAAAAATTGAAATTCAATATTTTCAACTTGTTTAGATAGATGATATACATGTACATAGAAACCCTCTCATGTAAGATTTCTTCAAATAATCAGTAAAAATGAAAAATAAAAACATTTTCTCAGCATTTACGAAGGTATATTTGTGGTTTTCACTTTCCTTTTTTTGGGGGGTTAAAAATCACCACCAATTGAATCAGGGAGGTCATGAATATGCATCACGCAACAAGCTACGGGTGGTCTTCAAAGTTATTTTGAATAAACAAAGTAAGAAGCCATTCGTGGCCTTTTAGATGAATTTGGGTAGTTTCGATGTGATCTCATCTCAAGTGCGTCAGAAAAAACGATTGCAGTTTCCACGACATTCTACACTGACTTTTTGGGGGTGTCATTTGACACCAAAAAGGGGTGTTAAGATTTGGGTCCTCAGGCGAACATCTAAAGGTGACAGGAAGACACCTTTAAAGTGTGCCATGACACCTAGAGGGTGTCAATTGTCGATTTGCTCTTGACACCTTTGAGGACCCATTTATACGGATGTCAAATGACACCTTCGGTGGTGTTAAGGTGACGTTTTTAGGTGTCAATTTACAATTAACACCTTTGGATGTTTGCCCGAGGATCCATTTTATGGTGTTTTAAACAACACATATGCATTTAATTTGTGAACAATCGCTTCCCTAAGTAAGTGCCGTTTTATTCAACATATGTGCATTTAATTTGTGAACAATATAAGGTAGTGCCGTCTTATACATTTGGGGGAAAAATATGCCTACAAAATCTAACAAATATACATTCAATGGTGTTAATGGTGGATATACATTCGAGGGTGCCATGAGTGCCAAACAGGAGTGTCACATTCGACCAACGATGAACTACGATGGCATCTTTGGGGTGATGGGGTTTCAGAGAAATAGCACGGAGAAAATCAAAGGTCACCCATCGGGTGTAATGTGACACCCGAAATAGTATTTTTGAAACCTTTGCATTCTCAAAACTTGTAGTTACGCCATAAAGGTGTCACAATTAGTATACTGAATTCTCAAGAGCTATCGAAGTGGGAAAATGACTCCCCAAGAGGTGTCTTTCGACCCTTTGTAAGGTGCACGAATATGAATAAAGGCCGGGTAAGCGCATGCGTTATTGAACATATTATACTACGTCCTATCCAATCCAAAGTCACTGAAGTCAGTGACTGGCTCTTTACAGGCCTTTTTGGCCTTCTAGCCGTCTCCTCCATAACCGTTTCGTTTTTCTGTTGTTGTAAATTATCTGATTGTTTCTTACTGATTTTTGATGTAATTTGATGTTATTTGTGATTTTAATGTTATGGTAATAAATAAATGATGATGATGATGATGATGATGATGATGATCAGTTGTGCATTTTGCCCCTCCCATACTACGTATTATGATACCAAAACTCTTGAGGGGTTGTGTCTAGCTACTCAACGGGACAGCATCTCCCCGACTCCTAACAGAGTGCCGAGTTTTGGCATCATCAAGTAGTATGATTTTATATTACTAATATCGATCGTGGGTCGGAACCTGTGCCTAGGTTACCGTTTGCCCATTCAATAAATAAAAAGAACAGTTATAGCTGAAAGTCTTTTAAGGTGTTTTATTCTTGTTATAAAGAACCCTACGTTTTGACTCCGATATGCTGGGATGGTAGACATTTCATATCTTACCCATCATACAGAGTTATTACAACTTAATTGAGTGTCATTTTTGTCAGTATCTTTAAAGGTGTCACGTTACACCACATTTTTTTTTATCAGTGTACATGTACGTTCTTTTCTACATTCTATTCCACTGCACAGTGTGGTTTCTCACAAGGATAAACAGGGTCCGTGCCGCCTAAATGGTAATCTTTTCGCATCAATTCCCTAAACATGAGCGCTGGCAAACTTATAAACATGTATCCCAAATCGCGGAAAAACAGCCAGATCAATCATGTTGTGAGGTAACAACACCCTAAACAGTGGGTCGGGATTTGAAAGTTCAGCTGCACACCCTCGTCAAAATAAGACGAGCATGTGTGGTCTAGTGGCTAGTATGCAGGGTTCATGATACAAAGGTTGTGAGTTCTAGCCCCGCTATAGCCAACATGTTTGTATCCTTGGGCAAGGTACTTAGTCTCAATTGCCTCGTCGACCCAATCGAAATTGGGGAGCTGTTGTATTGGGGGATATTACAATCTAAGTGCTGATACATTGTGAGCGCCGTGTCGGTAGCCTGGTAAATGAAGCGAAGTGAGCACGTTAAAAGGGTTACAGACTCTTTCGTAAAGAGTAGGGGATCATCCCGGTCTGTATCTGTTCACACATCTTAAGCGCCTCGGAATAAGCTACAATCAAGGAAAAAAAGGTTGGCACACTTTGTCCTAATTACGGAAAAAAACCGCCCCTCTCCCCGGAGGCAATGTTGATCCGAGTCATATTATCAGAAGCCTTGGCAGTTCCCCCAACATTGATTGATGGGGGATGGGGAAGGATATAAGAAAGGGGGAGACTTTTGCTTTCTATTAAACAGTGCTATGTCCAAGTGTGATCTCAATTGCGAGCACAGGGATAGTTGTAATGCGTTGCGTCAAGTGTGCCAACTATTATTTTCCTTGATTGTCTGAGCGAAATCCTAAATTCACCATCTGGGATTGTTTTTTTGGCTATAACTTTAGAACCAAATGTCCAAGGCTAATGAGGTTTTGCACGATTATTGTAGGGTATATTGTCAACATTCCCTAAAGGTTACAAGCATCAATTACGTCATTTAGGGATTGGTCAGTCAATACTTAGGCAACATATACGTCAAAACATGTTATTTTTACAATTTATGTTCATGGATGTGAAACAAAATGTTGAAGAACAGTTAGAGTTCGTATATGTATTAATTGATTTCTAATCAACATTTGATAAACGGCATATAAAGTCAGACAAAAGTGTATTAGGGACTGGCCATTAATTACTAACGCTGTCTCTGTATATTAAATGTGTGCGACTATAGGTCTATAATAGGCCTTGCAATTGTTATAGTTCATGCACACATTACTATCTTCAGAAGATAGCAATTAATGACACAATGCCATGTTATGTTCGTAGCATTAATATATATATATAATCATGGAAAATAATAATAATAACATTTATTTACAAAATAAATAAAGCCACATAAACAGAATGGCTAATACAAACAAAGATAGAACGAAAAGTCACTTTGTGTATTAAGGACTGGTCATTATTTACTATCGCTGTCTCTGTATGTTAATTGTGTGCGACTATAGGTGTATAATAGGCCTTGCCATTGTTATAGTTCATGCAAACATTACTATCTTCAGAAGATAGTATAGCAATTAATGACACAATGACATGTTATGTTCTTAGCATTAAAATATGAAATTATGGAAAATAAATAAAGTCCCATATATCAAATAATGCGCCATGAAGACAAAACTCTAAGATAATGTGCCGATTATTTAAAAAATGGAATTTATGATCGTTTGGAAATAAGCTTAGAAGCACACACAAGAAGAAGAAAAATAGAAGCTTGGGCAAGGATTCGAACCTGGGCCAGCGGCGTGGAAGTCTGATATGTTAACCACTACACCAACCGGGCGTGTGTGCATGTTGTAATTGAATTATACGCTATCAATACACGTGCATTGTTATTCCAGCGGTGAATCATTGCAACGGTACACCATAAATGCTCATCAAATTTCTCATTAATATGAAATGCAAAACTTTTTTTCTCAATGGATTAGTGTTTAGTGGACAATGTGAAACTAATAGGCTATCTTTTAGAAGAAATGCGTAGCATCTTCGGTATGTTTTAACGGTTCACCCTGATGAAATAAAACATATATGACTTTAGATTTATTTTATTTCAGCAATGGTACACCGTTCAAAGGTGGGTATGCGGTGATTTATCTTTGCTTAAAAAGGGTCTATACGAACGGTATTTGTCCTCGAATCCCTTATCCATTGAAAAATCAGTTCTGTATTTCGTAACAATGACACATTTAATGATTTGTTATGGTGTACCGTTGATATTGATTCACCATTACGATGACAACACACGAGCATTGATAGCGTATAATTCAGTTTTAACATGCACACATGCCCGGTTGGTGAAGTGGTTAACATATGACACTTGCACGCCGCTAGCCCGGGTTCGAATCCTTGTCTAAGCTTCTATTCGATAATTAATTATTTGTTGCTTCTTTTTTTCATGATTTGCATTATTTGTTTTCATCAGCACTATCATTGTGTCTTCTATTTCTTGAATAATCATAATGTCCTTGATTTTGGTACCGTTTTGTTATACTTAATCATGTTAATTCAAAGAGTGCAGATGTACTCATTCTTATATATGGGCGTAATGTTACGGTTGACGCATGGCTTGACAACTTTGATTTATTGTCAACACAAAACAGGCATATTTCATGTTGGGTCTATATTTTTAAGTTATATAGACACTGGTATTAAGATATATAGATATAGATACTGGTCTTGAGATATATATAAACGACGGGAAGATGTTTTCTCAACGTTTGGCTGATGATATATGAGGTCGAGCATCCATCTGAATTTAAATAACTGGTCATGTCTATAGTTTCACGGGCATTTTAAGTGAAAAATATACCTCCTTATTTAAAATTGACCGGTCCCTAAAAGTACGTTGATGCATAATGTTTGAACACGTGACCAATGTTATAATCTATCTGTCCTCCAAATCTGGTGAAGAAATCTTTGTTTAATCTCATGTTATAGCCAAAAGACTTAATACAGATGTTTTTTTAGCAAATGACTCAGACAATCAAGGAAAAAAAAGGTTGGCACACTTTGTCCTAATTACGGAAAAAACCCGCCCCTCTCCCCGGAGGCAATGTTGATCCGAGTCATATTATCAGAAGCCTTGGCAGTTCCCCCAACATTGATTGATGGGGGATGGGGAAGGATATAAGAAAGGGGGAGACTTTTGCTTTCTATTAAACAGTGCTATGTCCAAGTGTGATCTCAATTGCGAGCACAGGGATAGTTGTAATGCGTTGCGTCAAGTGTGCCAACTATTATTTTCCTTGATTGTAGCTTTATAAATGTATTATTATTATTAAATGAATGTATGATTATTAAATGAATGTATTATTATTAAATAAATGTATTATTATTAAATAAATGTATTATTATTAATAACTTGGTTCGTTGCACCACGTCAGAAAATATTCGTGACGATTGCGCGAAAAATTGCCCGTTCTTTCCGACTCACCCTGAACATTTTAGGGGGCAATCGCCCCTACATCGATTGGGACATCTGAATCAGACTGCTTTGCGACAGTTGTCTGATTGACTCCATACGTTGGTGGATCATCTCTGGTAAACATATTAAGTACGCCAGCGTCAATGAAAGTCTTCCAAAGTGCATTTTCAGCAAACCAATCGTGGTACTCTGTTTTCCAGGAGTATGCCGTGAAGTTCTGATCGTAATAATAATGGCTATACTTCGTTGTGTCGCCCATGAACCCGTACGCGTCAACCTAGATAGAAGCAGAAGGAAGCCAAATGTACACAGCCATTTTCTTATGGCCGACATATCATGGTTACCCTGCTGGTACAGTACCTATATTGGAACTGATGTCCAGCCCCGATTTGGTTTGGTCGGGAGTGTGCCGCTGGAGATTCAAAACCCTTACCCATTTCTAAGGGTGATTTTGGAAAAATCGGTAAAAAACCCATTTTTAGGGGTTTTGCTTCATTTTAGACCAAATTTTCGCAAATTATCGGGAAAAAACCCCTATTTTTTGCAAATTTTCGCGAAAATAGACCCATGTCTAAGGATTTTTCAGTTGAAAAGCCTACCCATGGCTAAGGATGTCTCATGAAAAAACGACCCACTGGAGCGGCACGTCCCCGTATGCCTTACATACGATGTGCAACCTTTTCTACCACCCGACCTAATTGTGATTTTGAGTTCCATTCACGGGCCGCAGTGATTGTCAAACATTCCTTAATAAAATTGTTGCATTCCAAAGTTTGAGATGCATAACTCTAATGGTTCTATTTTTAGAAGCGCAAGGTCAAAAGACATGTGCCCATTGAGTAGTACACAGACTGGCTGGTGGTTAACCACCTTTGGCAGTAATTCACCACATTTTAGCCTACAATTTCCAAATGAAACATTTCTGGCCCCTAATATTTTACAGACATAATGAGAAAAATATGGGGATTCTTTTGATACCAAAATATCTTGATGTCAAAAAAAAAATCATAGCTCCAAAAAAGTGATCGGGTCATATACCTTTAAATTTCCAAATTAATGTCCATATTTTTTTGATTATTCTATTGGTACATTATGTTTCAGGCAACACTTCACTTGCCATATTAAATGATAATTTACTTAATTCAGGTATTCTTTATATGATAAATCAGTCAAAAAAGGTATGTCGCTGTCGTTCAAAATAAATGAAACTTTTTGGATTCTTTTTGACACCAAGATAGAGGTTACATATGGACATGGTGTGGGGTCACAAGGGTTCACGTAGGGATCAATTGAGGTCATTAAGGTGATGAATTTAAAAAAGAGTTTTTTCCCGATTTTTACGGTCGGTCGGGAAAGGGCAACCCAACCTTATTTTAGGTTATATAATAGACCCCAATGTATGATTGCCCTTTCCCCCTTTGCACTCCTGTTCAGTTACGCCACTGCTTTCATTAGGTAAAAAGAAAGGGTTTTTACGGATAAGAACCTTAAAGGCATATTATGTGATCTTTTCCAGAGGGCGCCCTCTATTCATTATTTTTTTTAGAAAGTAGATTTTCTTGCAGATTTACATTTCCGATCATAAATCATACGTACATTCCAAGTTACAGAGCGATACGATTCCTAATTACCTCAAAATCATGGTTTTAGAGTGAATTTAGAGTGAAAAATATAAAGTGTCGGGATTCCGACAGTTTATTTTCACTCTAAAACTATGATTTTGAAGTTATTAAGAATCGTATCGCCCTGTAACTTGGAATGTATGCATGATTTATGATCAGAAATGTAAATCTGCAAGAAAATCTGCTTTCTATTTTTTTTTCGATGTTGAGGGCGTTCCCTGGAAAGATCACATAATATACCTTTAACGAAATAGAATGAAACCCCACCTTATCACAGGTATGAAGAGCCAGAAGCAGCATCAGTCCCCCGGTAGTGATTCGACCAGACTTATGTGTGGATTTCACGACACTGCGTTCAAAAAACAAAACAATGGATTTACATTTAAACATTTTAATCATAGGTGTCGGACCGTCCTTTGTCACATAATGTACTTACTCATAAGTTTGTATGCGATGGTGTTTTCCAAATGTCAGGTTTTACAAAGGGGAAAGTGGCCACAAGTATGCCTCACTTTCATAAGTAGGGGGGGGGGGGGGTCCCCCTGATGCCCCAAATAAAATGACAAACTCTATGTATATTTACAAAAAGTAGTCGATTGTGCCCCCCCCCCCCCCTAATCATGGATCTATCCCACCTGATGTCCCCCCCCCCCCACCCTCAAATTGGAGACTGTAGTTACGCCACTGATTCCACAAGGTTTTAGTTCATTACAGTCCAGTGCCCCATCCGCTGCACAAGACCCCAAATATGGCATTGGTGCGGTTAATGGTTACTCACCTTTTTTCTAAGTAGCGACTAAAATCAGGATGCACTAGTTTGATGTCCTCGGTCCGAAGCGGGAAACGAAATTTTGGTGCTGTTTTGCTGAATTTTTAAAAACATTTGTAAAAAAAGAAAATCATGTGTTGGACAGTATACCATAGGGAGGAGGGGGATTGGGTCCCAAGGGGGCGGTTATAGGTTTTTTAACACAGAAAGTAGGGGTCATGAAATAAATACCATTGTACATGTAATAGGGGCGGGGGTCGAGGGAAATTTGTAGATAGGGGGGGGGGGGGGCTCAAGGAATTTTGTGAATTTTGTGAGTGCTTTATGTAATTATTGAACTATTAATCAAATGCATATAAAAGTATACCTTTTTGGAAAGGAAATGGATCAGAGAATCAACATTTTGCGTCAATTTTGACCAAAAATGTTGTTTTTTAGAGAAAATCAAAAGAAATCAGGTCAAAAAAGTTCAACAAAGCTAACAAAAATAATGTTGAGTAAAAAATTCACAAATTATCATGTAAAGACACTAACTTAGGGACGATTATTTTTTAAACCTAAATTAATTCTTTTTGAAATTTTGACAAAAAAGCGCCAAAAAAGTGGGTTTTTTAACGGTTTTTTTTCACTTGTTTTCTGTTTTTTGTCAATATTTCAAAAAATATTAAATTAGGTTAAAAAGAAAAGAAAAGAGGACTGGGAAAATTGTACGTCCAAAAAGTGTGCAGTTTTTCACATGGAATTCCACCCGATCCGTCCAATTCAAGGAACTGCATCGAACGATCGTCACGCTGCGCGGGAGGAAAATCGTGCGCCCTGTCGCGTGAAACTTCCGGCGCACTGTGACGTGATTGGTGGCGTGAAAAGCTCATGTTTATTCACGAGTTTATCAGCGCACACTTTTGAAACTGTATTTTGTCCAGTCTTCACATTTGGAATAGGGAAGACATGAGGAACGAGTCTAGGCGCGTACCTGCATCTATATAAGTTTTGAGCCTATTGATGCAGGGAACCAGCATAACTCCTAAGGGTGTAACGAAACTGATTTATACGCCTTCTAAGCAAAGAAGATTTCTTGATGCACCCCAGGATGCTTCACTTTCATCACATGACCACTGATTTCTGTCACCAGTGTTTACTGGTTCCCATTGACATTACAGTGCAAGGAAATGCTTATAAAGTTGTTAAACGAGGGTCTTTAAGAAAATACTGTTGCATGTAATATGATTGATGTGTCTTTAATACAGTTCTCTCTTGATTTTCTTAAAGACCCTATATTTTTAAAAATACAAGTTTTAGTTGGGATTCAACTTCTTTCATATTTGTGGCCAAGTTTACCCTATCCGCACCATGTATTACTATGGTAGAGGTCAGACAACCTCCAGCTGTTAATTACTTTAACACATGTGGGGCACTGTTTGTTTTGGTGATAAGCCCTGCTGGTACTGTAGGGGCGCTAAGCATGATGGGGTACATCAAGAAATCTTCTTTGCCTTCTAAGGTTATCACTAAGCTGATTGTACTTACCACCGCCATTTTTTACTAACAGGCAACGCTTTCTTTTTAAGCGCTGCATAAATAATTTTATATGCCCATTCATCCTCAGGCATAAACACGTATCTGGTTCCATTGCTGCTCCATGGTGGATAATCAAATAATCCCGGTGGTTCAGAGTTTTTGTTGGCATATTTTTTAGAGACCGGAACAATGTTACCATCCCGAAACAGTAAAAGGACGTCTTGTTCCCGACGTCATGTTCGAAGCCTTTTGTTATAGCAGCATTCACCCTGGAATATAACAATCAAGAAAAACACCTAATATATATACACTGAGCCAAAAAAGAAACTTATAAAATTGAAACTTATCACCATAGTTCTGTCATCGCTTCAAAATGGCAGTCATTAAATTGTTAGCTTCAATGACACAAGAGAAATGTGCACTGCCCTATGGTGATCTGTTAAAATTTTATAAGTTTCTTTTTTGCTCAGTGTATATACACTGAAAAAAAAATTGGTGTTACAGCGACACCTTCTTGGAGTCAACTGTAAATGACACTTACAAAGGTGTTATTTTGACTCCAAAATTGGTGTAGGCTAATCGTCAATGATATGGGTTTGCACATTCATTTACGGTGACACCGTTAGTGTCCGACGGACACCTTTCAGTGATCATTTAGTGATTTACACCAAAACTGGTGTCAGATTAATTGAAATAACTCCAAGGGCGTCAATAGTTGGCGGGAAAGCTCACGGTTTTTAGAGGTGTCGAAGCAGCATGACACCAAATTGGGCGTCTATCAACATATCAACGCATGCGCCTTGGCACGCAAACGTTTTCTCGTCACCATTTTGTCCGCATGTTACGAGCCGGTAAGACTGGTAAGTACCGATCTGCTCCATTTCCAGACATTTTTGATAATAATTATGATACAATTAGTGATACAATGATACAAACGCGTTTTTGATCTCTCTGTGCGCGCGCAAAAGTAATACGCGCAAGATTCATAGTGCGCGACGTTGCGCCTTGCGAGATTTTTTGCTCGCACACGCTCTTTTGTAGTAATTCTCTGCTGTAAGCAGGTTCGCCACTTTGGAACTGACAGAACTATTATAATAGTAGTCAACTTACGAGAATTTTGACCATTAGGCCTATGACGTATCATAAACCTAGTTTTGCCTTTATATTGTAGTATTTACCTAAAGACATAATCATGCGCGTCGATTTCCCGGCCCAATCCCGTCCCGTTCAGAATGCCTCCATTGCCAACTACAGCACACGTGATGCAGCCTCCTGGAACTTTGCCGTTGACTAGCCGGTCATCGAAAAGATATCGGTTACTTGGGGTGTTTAACAATGAAACGGCGTTTTCGACATCTGCAAAATAATAGGACATTAACTTTTATCAATCAATAGTTTAACCCTATACCGATGGAGAGAGGGTGTTATTTGGATTTGGTTTGGACCGTAGAGATGATGCTCGGGCTTTTAAAGCCATTGTTGGACGCGATTTTCAATGGGAACAAACTGTGCCGCTTGGATGATGCTACAACGAGGTTAGCGTTTATTCCGTATAGAACAACACCCGAGTGCTGATTGGTTCCAACAAATACGCACATCCCGCTCTCATAGGCCTACGTCGTGTATTTTCATATCATCGTACGAAAATCGAAAATCAGGCTCGTACGCAGCATGCACCGAACCATCGAGGGATAGCGCTATAATGCCAACAGGGACGATTTTCAGATCGGCGGGGGGGGGGGGGGGGGGGGGGGGGGGGGGGAGGGGGGGGGGGGGTACCGCGCCATTTTGTCCGGAACCAATGGTTTAGACGTCATATTTCAGATGTTATAAAATGGATGGATTTCTAGCCAATTTGATAAAGAAACACGATCCACACACCTCAGAATTGCAACAAAATGCTTTAAACAAGTCTATACTACTTTTTGTGCCTTTGATCAGAGTGACTGCCGGGAATGTAGAATTACACAGCGCATTAACCCATGACCCCGGTGCCTGTTCGCTGTGTCTAAGGGAGCACGCAACTAATTAGCTCCCCATAGGCTTTACACACAAATGTCGGCCCATTAAACCGCTCTATTTCAAAAACTACACTGGTCAATTTTTGTGAAAATTTACAATCGTATGCATAAACGCTTATTTTTATCATATCTAAATATCAAGGAAATTATCCGTCAATTTTTAGTAAATGCCGCTGAATTGGGATGTCATCACCTAATTTTCAGTCCTCAGGCTGGGATGCACAACAAATGGCGCGGGTAAATCGGCGGATAAAATTATAATAAAGCTCAAATCATCTCGTTTCTTTTACAAACTTCACGTACATATTCCATACAACACGTACATGCCACATTCGAGAGGACAGTACCAGCTAATGTGTCGATTTCGCACACTTTTTGTGCTTGATAGGAACTATTGCTGTACTCAATTTTTGCCGGAAGTGGATTTCTAGACTGGAATTTGTGTGCGCCCCTAACAGATCGTAGCATGAATAATGCAATACGTACGTCACGACACAACGTTCAGTCATGAAGCTTAGTGCCATTTTTTGTGTTCAAAAATGTCAACTTTTTTACCGTTCTTTAAAAAATAAGGAGTATAATCACATAACAAACACATTTTGTGCGAGAGAAACACACAAATTTGGCAAAAATGGCA
>CM069455.1:6999042-7090622 GCA_035610835.1 Ophiura sarsii
TATACACAAACTTACAACTGTAAGGATTAACAAAAAAATACCTGTATTTGTGCAATAATACGTCGTTTCAATTGTTTCAAAATATTTCATCCCCGGCTCGGACAGCATTTTATGGTAAACAGCGTTACGCTGTTTTTCGTTTCGATTCAAATTGTATACCATATTATATAGAGGGCGTTTTTAAAAACGTTTCAATAAAAAGCGATGATATTTCAACATATTTCAACATTGTCTTAATCAAGTTTTGCTGGGTTTTTTTTTAGTAGAAACAACAATAATGGCCAATTATAATGATTATCTTTAATATTTATAAGTAAATTTTGTAAAAAGAAAAAAATCTTAAACATCTTTTAGTACACACACCTTTAATAATTTTTCGTTCGATTTCGTCGGTTGAAACGGCAACATTTTTGTTATGATGTCATACAGGCTGTCGATATAATATATTCTTATATAGTGGGTGTGGTTTGAGATGTCAGCAGGCAATTTGATTGGTTTTTGGCTGATTTTCAGCCGACACGCCCATACATTATGAGACAATGGTGCATAGTTTGGGGCGGGGTTTAATTCATTCGAAAAACGCAGCGATGACAGGTGCGTGTGTGCTAAAGAACGCGATTAATTTGAAGCAGGATGTTGGAAAACAGCTCGCTGGATTCGCCGATTTAATAAAGGGGGAAATTTGTTGTTGTTTGTTTAAAATAAATCTAACAAACTGCGTTATTTTATGATAAAAGATCAAAATAACCAATAAACTAAATAAGAATGAGAATAAAACATAGTTCTTAGCTGTTGCGGCGACCATACACGACTCCAAATATGGTACAGCCTATACATTATAAGACCATCGTCTATAGCAAAACAGCTAAGAACTATGTTTTATTCTCTAAGTATTATCTGGGCAGCCATTTTTATGTTGACACCTTTTTGATGACTTTGGCCAAGCTTAGCCGATCTCTAGAGGGGTGGGGGTGGGGGTACCGCGCCATTTTGCGATATTTTGCGAAACGGATCGTGGTTATCACTGTGATACGTATCGTTGAAAAAATAATTTACACTGTTTTAACGAAATGCACTATGGGATTGTGTTACCAGCCTGAAATCAAAGAGGTCGCAAACTTGCTTACAATTGTATATTAGCCTAGCATAACAAGCTAAAAGCCTGACATCTCTGAATGTAAAAACAAAGTGTGCAAAAGGGAAATTGTTGGGCACACTGGTAAAATGGTTTTACAACAAGTTTTGCTATCATTATCAAACTGAACTCAAGTTAAATCACTTATTTATCGAGCAATAATATAATTGTTTACGCATTTTAATTGTTTAGATACAAAGTTAAATAAATCAAGAGTTAAATGATAGATAAATAAATAAAAAGAAAACTATAAACGCATTTGCGGCCTTTATAATTTATAAACATTGACATAACAATGATGTTACATTAATCCACCAAAAAAGTTTAAAAAACAGAAAAATGAAAGGATAACAAGGAATATACGGGAATCGAACCCGTGATTGCCGATTGCCAACGACAAACCATATCCATATATATAACCATATATCCATGTTATAACGAACGGATTTTTATTGTGCATTTTCATTTTTGCCAAATTTGTGTGTTTCTCTCGCACAAAATGTGTTTGTAATGTGATTATACTCCTTATTTTTGAAAGAACGGTAAAAAACGTTGACATTTTCGAACACAAAAATGGCGTCATTTATACGGTCCACAATGATTGCTCGATTGAACCATGAAGCTAAGCTTCATGACTGAACGTTGTGTCGTGACGTGTTGCATTATTCATGTTACGATCTGTTATACACAACGAACATGCACCGGTGTCATGGGTTAATGCGCTGTGTAATTCTACCTTCCCGGCAGACACTCTGTTCAAAGGCACAAAAAGTGGACTTGTTTAAAGCATTTTGTTGCAATTCTGAGGTGTGTGGATCGTGTTTCTTTATCAAATTGGCTAGAAATCCATCCATTTTAGAACATCTGAAATTTAAAATGAACTATAGCCTACACCTGGGAAAGTATGATGCCATAAGGGCATATATTTTGCACGTAAATCCAATACAAAGGTTCAGAAAATTTACCAAAATATGACGTCATAAATGGCGCGGTACCGCCCCCCCCCCCCCCCCCCCCCCAGCCGATCTGAGATCGGCGTCTGTTTGCATTATAGCGCCATCCCTCGATGGTACAGTGCATGCTGCGTACGAGCATTGTTACGAGCCTGATTTTCGTACGATGATATGAAAATACACGACGTAGGCCTATGAGAGCGGGGATGTGCGTATTTGTTGGAACCAATCAGCACTCAGGTGTTGTTCTATACGGAACAAACGCTAACCGAGTCGTTGTAGCATCATCCAAGCGGCACAGTTCGTTCCCATTGAAAATCACGTCCAACAATTACGCCGAGCTCTGCGGTATGAATTGACGATGGCTTTAAAAGCCCGAGCATCATCTCTACGATCCAAACCAAATCCAAATAACGCCCTTTCTCCATCGGTATAGGGGTAAAATATTGATTGATAAAAGTTAACGTCCTATTATTTTGCAGATGTCGAAAACGCCGTTTCATTGTTAAACACCCCAAGTAACCGATATCTTTTCGATGACCGGCTAGTCAACGGCAAAGCTCCAGGAGGCTGCATTACGTGTGCTGTAGTTGGCAATGGAGGCATTCTGAACGGGACGGGATTGGGCCGGAAAATCGACGCGCATGATTATGTCTTTAGGTAAATACTACAATAAAAAGGCAAAACTAGGCTTATGATAAGTCATAGGCCTAATGGTCAAAATTCTCGAAAGTGGACTACTATTATAATAGTTCAGTCAGTTCCAAATTGGTGAACCTGTTTACAGCAGAGAATTACTACAAAAGAGCGTGTGCGCGCAAAAATCTCGCAAGGCACAACGTCTCGCACTATGAATCTTGCGCGTATTACTTTTTCGCGCGGAGAGATCAAAAACGCGTTTTCTGGCCAATTTGGAACTGATTAAACTATATAGTTCATTCAGTTCCAAATTGGCGAAACCTGTTAACAGCAGCGAGTGAATTCAGAAGAGCGTCGCGCGCGCAACACTTTCACATGGCGCAATATGGCTCGCAATGCCGCAGTGTCATTGTATGCGTGACGCTTGCGTATTCCAAAATCGCGCTTATACGCTTGGATTACTTTTGCGCGCGGATAGATAAAAACCGAATATTTTTCGCCAATTTGGAACTGATTGAACTATAGTAACTATACGCTACTTGCACGCAATCGCCATTTTAGAATGAGTGGATCGAAGCTCACCATCTGTGTTTTATATTCACTGTTGCTTTGTTATTTTTTGTTCTTCTTTGTTCATAAACTTAGTCCTATTGTGTCCTGGTAAATTGTCTGTCTAGTAACAAGTGTGTCAAAACCAAGTAAATAATTTGTTTGTATCTTCTCGCCTACCTTTCATTCTTCTCTGATCATATTTCTTTTATCTTTCTACATTTCCCTTTTGAACAATTTTATGTACAACTGTAATATATGTAACAAACATATCCACTTATGCTCAACTTACATTCAATGTCAATCGTGCCACTCCAACCATGCCCATGTCCAGTGTATCAACCGGTCTCACCACAACTTCAACAGCTGGAGTTGCTCTAGTTGTCCCAGCTCACCTAGTTGTCCCAGCTCACCAATTCTCTGCACAATGATGACTTCTTCGCGGCACTGTCCAACTTCTTCTCCGACACCAAAACTTAACATTGCCAAACTGAACTCATTATACTTTAACCCACTACTCACCGATCCGATCTCAGATCAGACATGTGATCACCCGTCACTACTATCACCGCAACCTCTCTAACCACGAGTGCAATAAAACCACACAGATGATAGCCTCAACAACATCAACCTCACACATGATCCTAATTCGTTATCAATGCTTCACGTCAACTGTCGTAGTATCTCTAATGCACATAATATCTACACATCTACACCACAATTGAAACACCCATTCTCACTTATTGCCTGCTGAAACGTGGCTTACTCACAATAAATACCCTCCTCAATGTGACAACTATAAATATACGTATATATATAACTGCTCACAAAAAGTATCGAAACACTTAGAAATGATCCAATATATAACGACTCAAAAGGGTATGCATTAATCGGAGAAATAACCATAATTTTGTTCTGCGTATTTTGACACCTCGATCGATGAGATACGATATTGCGGAGCGGAGTTATTGTCATTTCAATGGTCGTGGGTCCAGTTTCAAAAGTGACAATCATCCTATACAAAGATGTTTGCATTACTGTTTAGAATGATCAGATTCGTGTTTTTCAATAGGGATGAGTGTCACTTTTGAAACTGGACTCACGATCATTGAAATGACAATAACTCCGCTCCGCAACATCGTATCTCAACGATCGAGGTGTCAAAATACGCAGAACAAAATTATGTACTTGATTATTTGCTTCGATTAATGCATACCTTTTCGAGCCGTTATATATTGGATCATTTCTAAGTGTTTCGATACTTTTTGTGAGCAGTTTATGTATTGACAACCGTTTCTGGTTAGACTAGCCATTTGAACAAAGTGCTCATACCGTAAACGGTAGAGCGTATCGGTTGTCAATACATATTACGCTCCTGATTTATCAGTTGAGCACTTTTGATTATCTTTTGATATCTTAATGTGTATAGATCTCCTTTGAGACACAAACTGCCCTTCTCAAAAGTCACAAAAGTTTATGAATTGCTTCTTACTAATGGAAAAACACCCGTGGCTGAGCGAATATTACTGTAATGTGTAATCAATTCATGATCATTCAGCCATGTAAATCCCATTCTTGGCTCAGATATTAGCACAGTGAGTTGTGACTTTTGAGAAGGGCAGTTTTGTCTTCCATTTGAGCTCATTCAGCCATGAAGTCATGGATATCTTTCATTTTCAAACAACACTTAGGAAACAGTCACAGATATTTCTAACTAAGTTTTATTGGTAAAACGTTTTACCTTACGATGTTATGACGAATTGTTGAGAGGGGGACTTACTTTTTGGTGTTGTGTTTATATATGAAGAGGTTTTTTTGCAAAAGGGCCTTCATCCACTTTGGCTCTTATTGAGACAAGTCAAAAAACTGTTTCTAAATATTCAAGTTGAGCAATTGAAAAACTGAATGAATTATGAAAGAGGTACACTACATACTAATTTAAATTGACATAAATTTCAAATATGCTAGTTTTCAATTTTTTAAAATCATGTTTACATTTTAGAAAATTTGGATGTAGGCCCTTTTGCAACAAAACTCCATCTGTTTGTACATACAAAAAAAAAAAATCATTTATTTAATCATTTAAAAAGAAGAAGTTTGATATAGAAATGTATAGGTCACAATCATATATGTTTCTAGGAATAACGTCATTTTTTTCAAAAAGACCTATACATCTCATTGTAAACAGCCATTGAAGTTGTTGTTTTGTTGCAAAAGGGACTGTATCCCGAATTAATTCTGGATACAGGCCCTTTTGCAACAAAACAACAATTTCAATGGCTGTTTACAATGAGATGTAGGTATTTTGAAAAAATGACTTTGTTTCCTTGAAATATATGATTTTTACCTATACATTTCTACATCAAACTCATTTCTGAAAAAAATGCACCATAGCCCTTTTGCAACAAAGCTCTTCATATGGTGTTTTTCTTGATTGTTATATTCCAGGGTGAATGCTGCTATAACAAAAGCTTCGAACATGACGTCGGAACAAGACGTCCTTTTACTGTTTCGGGATGGTAACATTGTTCCGGTCTCTAAAAAAATATGCCAACAAAAACTCTGAACCAGGATTATTTGATTATCCACCATGGAGCAGCAATGAAACCAGATACGTGTTTATGCCTGAGGATGAATGGGCATATAAATATATTTATGCAGCGCTTAAAAGAAAGCGTTGCCTGTTAGTAAAAAATGGCGGTGGTGAGTACAATAAGCTTCGTGATAACCTTAGAGGGCAAGGCGTATAAATCAGTTTCGTTACACCCTTAAAGGAGTTATGCTGGTTCCCTGCATCATAGGCTCAAAACTTATATAGATGCAGGTACGCGCCTAGACTCGATCCTCATGTCTTCCCTATTTTACACACGGCCCCTGCGAGCAATGTGAAGACTGGAAAAAATACAGTTCCAAAAGTGTGCGCTGATAAACTCGTGAATAAACATGAGCTTTCACGCCGCCAGTCGCGTCACAGTGCGCCGGAAGTTTCACGCGGCAGGGTGCACGATTTTCCTCCGCGCAGCGTGACGATCGTTCGATGCACTTCCTTGAATTGGACCGATCGGGTGGAATTCCATGTGAAAACTGCACACTTTTTGGACGTACAATTTTCCAGTCCTCTTTTCTTTTCTTTTAACCTAATTTAATATTTTTGAAATATTGACATGAACAGAAAAAAAGTGGAAAAAAAATGTTAAAAAACCCACTTTTTTGGCGCTTTTTGGTCAAAATTTCAAAAGATTTAATTTAGGTTTTAAAAAAAATCGTCCCTAAGTTAGTGTCTTACATGATTGGCATTTTGTTAGCTTTGTTGAACTTTTTGGTCAAAAAGTGATTTTTGTGATTTTCTCTAAAAATCAACATTTTTGGTCAAAATTGACGCAAAATATTGATTCTCTGATCCATTTCCTTTCCAAAAATGTATACTTTTATATGCATTTGATTAAATAATAGTTCAATAATTACATAAAGCACTCACAAAATTCACAAAATTCCAAAAATTCCTTGAGTCCCCCCTTATCTACAAATTTCCTTCGACCCCCGCCCCTATTACAATGGTATTTTATTTCATATTTCATGATTTTTCTTTACTGGTATTCGGGAATGGAACCTCAGGTTAAAACATCCAAAACCCACGGGCAGTTCAAAAAGGCAGTAAAGAGTCACTTTCTATCTTGATTTTTCATCCATTTTTTATATGCAGTTGTTTCATAAAAAGTGCAATATTATTTTGTGTGCAAATATATATATGATGTTTTTATAATGTGCTGTTTTAATAAGGACCCCAATGGAAATAAGCCCTTTTTAGAGCTTTCTTGGGCTATCCTTGGCATTATATGTTTTCTTGTATTAATATGTTGTGTTAATTGTTGTAAGTTTTTAAGATTTGTATATTTGATCTGATGTATTGTATCTCTGTGTCTTGATATGCCAAATAAAACTAAACTAAACTAAATTATGACCCCTACTTTATGTGTAAAAAAACTATAACCGCCCCTCCCCTCATGATATTTGGGACCCCATCCCCCTCCTCCCTATGGTATACTGTCCAACACATGAAATTTGATTTTCTTTTTTTACAAATGTTTCTAAAAATTCAGCAAAACAGCACCAAAATTTCGTTTCCCGCTTCGGACCGAGGACATCAAACTAGTACATCCTGATTTTAGTCGCTACTTAGAAAAAAGGTGAGTAACCATTAACCGCACCGATGCCATATTTGGGGTCTTGTCCAGTGGATGGGGCACTGGACTGTAATGAACTGAAACTTTGTGGAATCAGTGGCGCGGGCAGTGGCGTAACTACGGTCTCCAATTTGAGGGTGGGGGACATCAGGTGGGATAGATCCGTTATTAGGGGGGGGGGGGGGGGGGGGGGGGGGGCACAATCGACTACTTTTTGTAAATATACATAGGCCTAGAGTTTGTCATTTTATTTGGGGCATCAGGGGAACCCCCCCCCCCCCCCTACTTATGAAAGTGAGGCATACTTGTGGTCACTTTCCCCTTTGTAAAACCTGACATTTGGAAAACACCATCGCATTCAAACTTGACTTATGAGTAAGTATACATTATGTGACTAAGGACGGTCTGACACCTATGTTTAAAATGTTTAAGTGTAAATCCATTGTTTTGTTTTTTGAACGCAGTGTCGTGAAATCCACACATAAGTCTGGTCGAATCACTACCGGGGGACTGATGCTGCTTCTGGCTCTACATACCTGTGATAAGGTAGGGTTTCATTCTATTTCGTTACGGTTCTTATCCGTAAAAAACCCTTCTTTTCACCTAATGAGAGCAGTGGCGTAACGAACATGACTACATGAGTGCAAAGGGGGAAAGGGCAATCATACATTGGGGTCTATTATATAACCTAAAATAAGGTTGAGTTGTCCTTTCCGACCGACCGTAAAAATCGGGAAAAAACTCTCTAAGTTAGTTTAAATTCATCACCTTAATGACCTCAATTGAAACCTACGTGAACCCTTGTGACCCCACACCATGTCCATATGTAACCTCTATCTTGGTGTCCAAAATAATCCAAAAAGTTTCATTAAGTTATTTTGAACGACAGCAACATACCTTTTTTGACTGATTTATCATATAAAGAATACCTGAATTTAGTAAATTATCATTTAATATGGCAAGTGAAGTGTTGCCTGAAACATAATGTACCAATAGAATAATCAAAAAAATATGGAAATTAATTTGGAAATTTAAAGGTATATGACCCGATCACTTTTTTGGAGCTATGATTTTTTTTTTGACATCAAGATATTTTGGTATCAGAAGAATCCCCATATTTTTCTCATTATGTCTGTAAAATATTAGGGGCCAGAAATGTTTCATTTGGAAATTGTAGGCTAAAATGTGGTGAATTACTGCCAAAGGTGGTTAACCACCAGCCAGTCTGTGTACTACTCAATGGGCACATGTCTTTTGACCTTGCGCTTCTAAAAATAGAACCATTGGAGTTATGCATCTCAAACTTTGGAATGCAACAATTTTATTAAGGAATGTTTGACAATCACTGCGGCCCGTGAATGGAACTCAAAATAACAATTAGGTCGGGTGGTAGAAAAGGTTGCACATGCTTGATCTATGGGTACAACGTATATAAGGGAACAGTTCCATTTATATGCGATAAATTTATCGCGACTGTATCGGGGCCTGATATGTTTTGGACCCGATGTTTTTCAAGTTGATACACGATAAAATAGTCATCCACAGGCCCCGATAAAATAGACATCGGGGCCCGATACGAGGCCTCTCTGCCATACCCTGGGGTATGTTTAGCAAATAGAGCGGGACATTGTTTAGCAAATACACGAGGATAATACAATTTACGTTAAACATCCATAATCAATAACATTATCTCTAAAAACATGAAATGCTGAATTTGTACCTTGCAACTAGAATAAATAACCCGAAGCTCTATTTGCATACCGACCACTTATCTCTCGTTATATTTAAACAAGCGGTAATACGCTACTCGATAAATAATCCTTTGCTACTCGCAACTGTACGCGCTAAAAATCTCATCGGGCCTGATAAAAAACTCATCGGGGCCCGGAACATTCTCGCAATTTTTATCGCGTACAAATGGAACTGCTCACTAACATAGTTACTGGTACTGCACTTTTAATTTGACACTACCAATTCGGGTACTTGCTATACACTACCCGTCACAGGGGTCTGGCTGGACACCCGGGGGGGGGGGGGACTCACGTATGTAAGGCATACGGGGACGTGCCGCTCCAGTGGGTCGTTTTTTCATGAGACATCCTTAGCCATGGGTAGGCTTTTCAACTGAAAAATCCTTAGACATGGGTCTATTTTCGCGAAAATTTGCAAAAAATAGGTCTTTTTTCCCGATAATTTGCGAAAATTTGGTCTAAAATAAAGCAAAACCCCTAAAAATGGGTACCGATTTTTCCAAAATCACCATTAGAAATGGGTAGGGGTTTTGAATCTCCAGCGGCACACCCCCGACCAAACCAAATCTGAGTACATAGCTGGACATCAGTTCCAATATAGGTACTGTACCAGCAGGGTAACCATGATATGTCGGCCATAAGAAAATGGCTGTGTACATTTGGTTTCCTTCTGCTTCTATCTAGGTTGACGCGTACGGGTTCATGGGCGACACAACCAAGTATAGCCATTATTATTACGATCAGAACTTCACGACATACTCCTGGAAAACAGAGTACCACGATTGGTTTGCTGAAAATGCACTTTGGAAGACTTTCATTGACGCTGGCGTACTTAATATGTTTACCAGAGATGATCCACCAACGTATGGAGTCAATCAGACAACTGTCGCAAAGCAGTCTGATTCAGATGTCCCAATCGATGTAGGGGCGATTGCCCCCTAAAATGTTCAGGGTGAGTCGGAAAGAACGGGCAATTTTTCGCGCAATCGTCACGAATATTTTCTGACGTGGTGCAACGAACCAAGTTATTAATAATAATACATTTATTTAATAATAATACATTTATTTAATAATAATACATTCATTTAATAATCATACATTCATTTAATAATCATACATTCATTTAATAATAATAATAATAATACATTTATAAAGCTACAATCAAGGAAAATAATAGTTGGCACACTTGACGCAACGCATTACAACTATCCCTGTGCTCGCAATTGAGATCACACTTGGACATAGCACTGTTTAATAGAAAGCAAAAGTCTCCCCCTTTCTTATATCCTTCCCCATCCCCCATCAATCAATGTTGGGGGAACTGCCAAGGCTTCTGATAATATGACTCGGATCAACATTGCCTCCGGGGAGAGGGGCGGGTTTTTTCCGTAATTAGGACAAAGTGTGCCAACCTTTTTTTTCTTGATTGTCTGAGTCATTTGCTAAAAAAAATCATCTGTATTAAGTCTTTTGGCTATAACATGAGATTAAACAAAGATTTCTTCACCAGATTTGGAGGACAGATAGGTTATAACATTGGTCACGTGTTCAAACATTATGCATCAACGTACTTTTAGGGACCGGTCAATTTTAAATAAGGAGGTATATTTTTCACTTAAAATGCCCGTGAAACTATAGACATGACCAGTTATTTAAATTCAGATGGATGCTCGACCTCATATATCATCAGCTAAACGTTGAGAAAACATCTTCCCGTCGTTTATATATATCTCAAGACCAGTATCTATATCTATATATCTTAATACCAGTGTCTATATAACTTAAAAATATAGACCCAACATGAAATATGCCTGTTTTGTGTTGACAATAAATCAAAGTTGTCAAGCCATGCGTCAACCGTAACATTACGCCCATATATAAGAATGAGTACATCTGCACTCTTTGAATTAACATGATTAAGTATAACAAAACGGTACCAAAATCAAGGACATTATGATTATTCAAGAAATAGAAGACACAATGATAGTGCTGATGAAAACAAATAATGCAAATCATGAAAAAAAGAAGCAACAAATAATTAATTATCGAATAGAAGCTTAGACAAGGATTCGAACCCGGGCCAGCGGCGTGCAAGTCTCATATGTTAACCACTACACCAACCGGGCATGTGTGCATGTTAAAACTGAATTATACGCTATCAATGCTCGTGTGTTGTCATCGTAATGGTGAATCAATATCAACGGTACACCATAACAAATCATTAAATGTGTCATTGTTACGAAATACAGAACTGATTTTTCAATGGATAAGGGATTAGAGGACAAATACCGTTCGTATAGACCCTTTTTAAGCAAAGATAAATCACCGCATACCCACCTTTGAACGGTGTACCATTGCTGAAATAAAATAAATCTAAAGTCATATATGGCCATGCGTTTTGAACTGGGTCTGCAAAAAGGTGGAGTTGTGACATCGGCACATCAAAAATGACATTGTCTATTCAATTTCTTGTATAAAGATACCACCTACATAGCTAAATTTGGTATCAAAATAAAGCTCTTATGCAGGGCAAGAAGATAAAAGTATTAGCATGTGTTAACATTTTGTCATTTTTTGTTAATTAATGGCTAATTAACCAACATCAGGGGTGGAGGAGAGTCCGGCGCAGGAGAGTCCGGCGCAGCAAATTTGGCATCTACAGTACAGTTCAGTGCAATTGAGTTAAATCATGTTTATGGAATGAAATTGTTGCATCTAAGTACATAAACTCTGGTAAATAAACTGATTTGAATAATTTAGATGTTTAATAATGGGTAATCACCTTAATTAATAAAGAATTAATCAATAATTACAGACCCGCAATGCATTGAAGAACTACATGTGTATGACTGGATGGATATGTACCGACGCAGCGTCTTTTACCAGCACATACGGTTAGGCAAAGCGATCATGGTATGGGATGCATGAGTGATTCTATTGAGGGGATAATGTGATCAATACAAAGTATGAACCTTTGACTTTCAAACAATACACTTTTGGATTGTTAGATACCTTTGGTTATGTAACGTCATTAACATAAACACAATAGGTTTCAGACACTGACTGAAATCTGCCAATTATTTGGCTGGATATGTAATATGTTGAATATGGGTTGATTGATACATTTGCAGTGCAAGCATAAAAACAGATAACACTTGGCACATAGTTAGAATACACACTTATCTCTGTTTGACACTCTTTTTTTAGATCTGAATGCCTTAATACGAACAAAAAGGGACCATCTCAAATACGCTTTTATTTAGCAAAATCCACAATAATATACCTTAGAAAAAAACAAAGGATAAAGAACAATAGAGGGATTATAATTTAATAAATTGTTGTGGGATGTAAAGCAATAATAGTGGGGATTTCAAAAGGAGCTGTTCATAAAATTTCCTCAAACCATTGAAATTATATGACGATTACTTACACAATACATATCTAGTAGTTCTAAAGATAACAGTAATAAGAGAGGTTGTGGCAGCCATCTTTGATTGATACATTCCTGTATATCTTCATTTTGACTATCACAATATGTTTACACATTGATTTAAACATTTTTCATTATTTCTGATTAGAATTTGAAGGCACAGTAAGCTTTTATCTGGTAAATTTTATGATTTTAGCCATTTTGGGCCCGTTTCAAAATTATTTGCCGTCTGCGCATGCGCATTTTTTCTGCAGGTTTCATGCGAATAAGTTCAGATAATTAGTTAACTATCATATGGAATCTTCCAAACTGGTTAATTGCTTGAATTTTTCCTAAATTGTTTGATTTTCCGCCATATTAGTGATTCACTGACTGGGCATTTTTAAATAAAAAATTAGCTATTTGAAATACTGATATTTGTATACCTTTTATTCAATTGCTTCTCCTTACTTTTTCCTCTTATACTACACATTCCAAATTACACAGGGATTAAGGTTATTGTCTTTAGTATCATATTTATGCGAAAGAAAATCGGGATTTACCTGCTTCTGATGTCATGTTATGCAATCTTCTTACCACGTGTTTCATAAAAACAATTCAAATTTCCCGCCAAATAACTGATTTAGCAGTGTCCCAAGTGTACTTACTTTGAGACAGTGCTATGACGTCATAGTTCACATTTAAAAATCCAAAAGTGTATTGTTTGAAAGACAAAGGTTCATACTTTGTATTGATCACATTATCCCCTCAATAGAATCACTCATGCATCCCATACCATGATCACTTTCATTATTTATTGACTGCCCCTCGTATGTCAGATTTTTTTCTTCGCAAAATGACATTTTTTCCAGCCCGGTGCAAAATACTGTAAACATTACCTAGATATAGAAAGTTATATATGCTTGGAAAGCTTTAACTGTCAGAAATTCAAATCTGCAATAATTAACCTTGTAGGGTATGCAGAATTTTTTTCATATTTTTTTTTTCTCAGCAGATTTTTTTCATAAATTGTTGACCTTTTCAAATTCATAACCTTCTAGGGGTTCATCCTATGTTAATTTTAAGTGCATTTTTGAACTACTAAGACAATTTTAATCAAGAAAATGTATACTTTTGTGGGGGTATTGCCTAGTATAGGAAAGTTATCGCCATTCAAATGAAAATACACGCGATATTCACCAATTTTAAGTTCGTCACACGAGACCGGCCCAACTTAAAACGCATGGCCATATGTTTTATTTCATCAGGGTGAACCGTTAAAACATACCGAAGATGCTACGCATTTCTTCTAAAAGATAGCCTATTAGTTTCACATTGTCCACTAAACACTAATCCATTGAGAAAAAAAGTTTTGCATTTCATATTAATGAGAAATTTGAGCATTTATGGTGTACCGTTGCAATGATTCACCGCTGGAATAACAATGCACGTGTATTGATAGCGTATAATTCAATTACAACATGCACACACGCCCGGTTGGTGTAGTGGTTAACATATCAGACTTCCACGCCGCTGGCCCAGGTTCGAATCCTTGCCCAAGCTTCTATTTTTCTTCTTCTTGTGTGTGCTTCTAAGCTTATTTCCAAACGATCATAAATTCCATTTTTTAAATAATCGGCACATTATCTTAGAGTTTTGTCTTCATGGCGCATTATTTGATATATGGGACTTTATTTATTTTCCATAATTTCATATTTTAATGCTAAGAACATAACATGTCATTGTGTCATTAATTGCTATCTTCTGAAGATAGTAATGTTTGCATGAACTATAACAATCGCAAGGCCTATTATACACCTATAGTCGCACACAATTAACATACAGAGACAGCGATAGTAAATAATGACCAGTCCTTAATACACAAAGTGACTTTTCGTTCTATCTTTGTTTGTATTAGCCATTCTGTTTATGTGGCTTTATTTATTTTGTAAATAAATGTTATTATTATTATTTTCCATGATTATATATATATTTTAATGCTACGAACATAACATGGCATTGTGTCATTAATTGCTATCTTCTGAAGATAGTAATGTGTGCATGAACTATAACAATTGCAAGGCCTATTATAGAACTATAGTCGCACACATTTAATATACAGAGACAGCGTTAGTAATTAATGGCCAGTCCCTAATACACTTTTGTCTGACTTTATATGCCGTTTATCAAATGTTGATTAGAAATCAATTAATACATATACGAACTCTAACTGTTCTTCAACATTTTGTTTCACATCCATGAACATAAATTGTAAAAATAACATGTTTTGACGTATATGTTGCCTAAGTATTGACTGACCAATCCCTAAATGACGTAATTGATGCTTGTAACTTTTAGGGAATGTTGACAATATACCGACACGGCGCTCACAATGTATCAGCACTTAGATTGTAATATCCCCCAATACAACAGCTCCCCAATTTCGCTTGGGTCGACGAGGCAATTGAGACTAAGTACCTTGCCCAAGGATACAAACATGTTGGCTATAGCGGGGCTAGAACTCACAACCTTTGTATCATGAACCCTGCATACTAAAAAAGCCACTAGACCACACATGCTCGTCTTATTTTGACGAGGGTGTGCAGCTGAACTTTCAAATCCCGGCCCACTGTTTAGGGTGTTGTTATCTCACAAAATGATTGATCTGGCTGATTTTCCGCGATTTGGGACACCTGCCAGCGCTCATGTTTAGGGAATTTATGCGAAAAGGTTACCATTTAGGCGGCACGAATCCTGTTTATCCTTGTGAGAATCCACACTGCAGTTGAATAGAATGTAGAATAGAACGTACACTGATTAAAAAATGGAGTGTAACGTGACACCTTAAGATACTGTGGCGAACCACCGGCTAGTCGTGGGTAAACTAACCTGCGGTTACACGAGCGATCTAGGCTTGAAAGCCGTGGGTAAAGCGGTAAATATGTGATCTACCTGTTATGATTAAAACATGACAAAAGCACTAATATTTCAACTTATGTACAAATCACTTTTAATTGTGAACAACTGGATAAATATGCAAATCTGTTAATCACTCTAAAATATCTCAGACACGACCCTCATATTACTCACACATACCATACTTAAAGGCATATTATGTGATCTTTTCCAGAGAGCGTCCTCTATTCATGATTTTTTTTAGAAAGTAGATTTTCTTGCAGATTTACATTTCTGATCATAAATCGTACACACATTCTAAGTTACAGAGCGATACGATTCCTAATTACCTCAAAATCATGGTTTTAGAGTGAATTTAGAGAGTGTAAATATAAACTATATAAATATAAATATATTCACTCTAAAACCATGATTTTGAAGAATCGTATCGCCCTGTAACCGTATCGCCCTGGAATCGTATCGCCCTGTAATCGTATCGCCCTGTAATCGTATCGCCCTGTAACTTGGAATGTATGTACAATTTATGATCAGAAATGTAAATCTGCAAGAAAATCTGCTTTCAATTTTTTTTTTCGATGTTGAGGGCGTTCCCTGGAAAGATTACATAATATACCTTTAATCATTTACAGGAGACACTTTAAGATAATCTTAATAACGGGTGCACAGGAAATATTTAGTAGATATATACTAATTGACATGTGCACACAGGAAGGTTGATTTCTCCTGTGTGAATACTACGGTGTGATTAATTACTAATTGGATGGTGTGCACACAGGAAGGTTGATTTCTCCTGTGTGAATACTACGGTGATTAATTACTAATTGGATGGTGTGCACACAGGAAGGTTGATTTCTCCTGTGAATACTATGGTGATTAATTACTAATTGGATGGTGTGCACACAGGAAGGTTGATTTCTCCTGTGTGAATACTACAGTGATTACTTACTAATTGGATGGTGTGCACGAATACTAACGCTGAATAATTCCTAATTGGATGGTGTGCACACAGGAAGGTTATTTCTCCTGTGTGAATACTCACGACGAATAATTATACTTGGACGGTGTGCACACAGGAAGTTTGATTTCTCCTGTGTGTATTAAATCAACGGTGGAAATAAATCAACGGAAGGTCATTTCACGGTATAAGTTCAATTGTTCAATACAAACTTGACCTGACTTATTCCAATCAGCTACGGCTTCTTTGATCACATTTACATGCACACTTATGTCACTGTATCCTTGATCACGTTGATCCTTCATTTACTTTCACATGTGTGTCTGTCACAACAATGGTAGCAAAATCTTGCTAATCTAACTTCAAATTATCTTTTACACAATCTGTGTTATCATGTAAACACTCAGAACGCTTCCGCGTTCGTGATACATGCACAACTAGTCTTTAGCAAGTCAATCTAAACCATTTTCGCAGTCTTTTCCGGACAAGTCAATCCAGACATCGTGTGCCATTTCATCGTGGACACAGGCTCTCTACCAGTTTTAAAATCAGCCCGTAATACTGTACATGTCTTTCTAACAATAGAGGGCAGTACACTCGTGGATTTCTGTGTAGCAAACAGACTCACTATTACAAACACAATTTTCCAACAACACCCGAGACGGAAGTACACTTGGATATCTCCAAACGGCCTCACAAGAAACCAGATTGACTACATCCTCATTAGCAGTAGGTGGAAGTCTTCTATCAAGATAGCAAAAACCCTGCCAGGGGCAGATATAGGTAGTGACCATCAACTTCTGATTGCTGATTTTCGAATCAAGTTGAAGATGACCAAAGGTGCTCCAAAACCCTGCAGATTTGATTTGCAGCATCTTGATGACAAATACAGAGTGGAGACCAGAAATCTGTTTCAAGAACTGATGGTAAGAGACGAGGAAACAACTCCTGATGAACTCTGGCTGGACATCAAAAACTCAGTCTATTCTCAGCGCAGCCAAAAAACATGTTCCTAAGAAACAGAAGAGAAAGACCACATCATGGCTGTCACATGAAACCATCAACTTAGCAGATGAAAGACGCCAATTGAAGGAAGCTGGTCTGCAAGGCAGTAACCTATACAGAAGACTTTCAAGTGAGGTTCAATTGAATTCTAGGAGAGATAAAAATAAGCATATCCAACAGCAATGCCAAGAACTTGAGGATCACAGTTTTCACAAAAACAGCAGAGAGCTCTTTAGATGCATAAAAAACATCACCTCAAAAACGACAACTAGATTGGCTATCATCAAGGACGAGCAAGGAAAGGTCTTAACTGAGAGTGAAGAAATCAAGGATCGTTGGAAAAGCTACTGTGAAAATCTGTATGCGTCCCAAGAAGAGACAAATGGCTCACAGGAGTCTCCCCCGCCTCCACTAGGTGAAGATGAGCCTGATATTCTTCTATCAGAGGTCCAGGAAGCCATCAAGAAGTTAAAAAGTCAAAAGGCACCTGGTCTAGACGATATTCCAAGTGAGCTCCTGAAGCAAGCTGATGATTCTGTAGCAGTTATTATGCAAAAGCTGTGCAATACTGTGTGGAAGTCAAGAGTATGGCCAGAGGATTGGAAGAGATCAGTTTTCCTAACACTTCCAAAGAAAGGGGATGCTAGCGAATGTAAAAATCATCGTACCATCGCTCTGATATCACATGCAAGCAAAATCCTGCTGCACATCATCAACGAACGTCTTAGACCTCATCTTGAACGTGAACTTCCTGCTGAGCAAGCCGGTTTCCGGAAAGGCCGCGGCACAAGAGATCAGATAGCCAATGTACGTCACATAATGGAAAAATGTTTTGAATTCCAGAGGGAGCTCTTCATGTGCTTCATAGACTACGCTAAGGCCTTTGATTGTGTGAGATATTCCGCATTGTGGACAGCACTGCAGGAAATGGGAATCCCTTACCACCTCGTCCACCTAATTCGCAATTTGTATGATGGTCAAGCTGCCTGTGTGCGCACTGAGAAAGGAAACAGTGACTGGTTTGCTCTAGGTCAGGGAGTCCGTCAAGGGTGCATACTTTCACCAGCACTCTTCAACCTTTATGCAGAGTCTATAATGAGACGTGCATTGGATGATTGGCCAGGGGGGCTGTCAGTAGGTGGATACCAAATACACAATCTACGTTATGCCGATGACACCACCCTGTTTGCAACAAATATGGACGTGGACCCTAACCAAAGCTGACAAAAACAGAATAGCTGCTTTCGAGATGTGGTGTTGGAGGCGTATGCTTCGTATCGTATGGACAATGAGAAGGACCAATGCCAGTATTATTGAAGAAATAGGGGTGTCTAAACGACTTCTTCATGCTATCAACACCCAAATGCTGAGCTACTTCGGCCATATCTCACGCCGCAAGGGTAATAACCTGGAGAAGATGATCATGCAAGGCATGATTGAAGGGAAGCGCAAGAGAGGCAGACCTCGTTCCCGGTGGATTGACCAAATAAAGTTGATTACTGGACACCCGCTCCGTGATTGTTACTCCTTTGCTGAAAATCGTTATTTGTGGCGCAGTATCTGTAAGGTCACGAGCTGTCAGTCATGACAGGACCGAACCAACCAACCATACCAGTTTAGCGGTACAATCTAGTCTATACTTTCAGTGGGCAGCGGCCGGCGCGTGACAATACTGACAAAAATGACACTCATTAAGTGTCGAAAGACACCTCTTGGGGAGTCATTTTCCCCACTTCGATAGCTCTTGAGAATTCAGTATACTAATTGTGACACCTTTATGGCGTAACTACAAGTTTTGAGAATGCAAAGGTTTTAAAAATACTAATTCGGGTGTCACATTACACCCGATGGGTGACCTTTGATTTTCTCCGTGCTATTTCTCTGAAACCCCATCACCCCAAAGATGCCATCGTAGTTCATCGTTGGTCGAATGTGACACTCCTGGTTGGCACTCATGACACCCTCGAATGTATATCCACCATTAACACCATTGAATGTATATTTGTTAGATTTTGTAGGCATATTTTTTTTCACCAAATGTTTAAGACGGCACTACCTTATATTGTTCACAAATTAAATGCATATGTGTTGTATAAAACACCATAAAATGGATCCTCTGGCAAACATCCAAAGGTGTTAATTGTAAATTGACACCTAAAAGCGTCGCCTTAACACCACCGAAGGTGTCATTTGACACCCGTATAAATGGGTCCTCAAAGGTGTCAAGAGCAAATCGACAATTTACACCCTCTAGGATGTTCGCCTGAGGACCCAAATCTTAACACCCCTTTTGGTGTCAAATGACACCCAAAACATGGCGGTGTAGAATGTCGTTGAAACTGCAAACGTTTTTTCTGACTCACTTGAGATGAGATCACATCGAAACTACCTATTCATCTAAAAGGCCACGCGTGGCTTCTTATTTGTTTCATGTTTATTCAAAATAACCTTGAAGACCACCCATAGCTTGTTGAGTGATGCATAGTCATGACCTCCCTGGTTCAATTGGTGGTGATTTTTAACCAAAATGCAAAACAAATGAAAGGCACTAATATACCTTCGTAAATGCTGAGAAATGTCTTTATTTTTCATTTTTACTGATTATTTTGAAGAAATCTTACATGAGAGGGTTTCTATCTATCTAAACAAGTTGAAAATATTGAATTTCACTTTTTAAGAAATCTTTCTGTGCCCCTTTAATCTGAATATAAACTCCTGAGAAAAGTGGGTTTTTTCTCTATTGCCCATATCAGTCAGATGATGTTTAATTCGTAATTATGTTCATATCAAATCAATGGTAAGCTTATGTATTCATCATACCAATAACGATACCACATTATTGTAGTGATCACTTGTGTTCTATCAGGGATACTATTAATTTTGGGATAGGAAAGTCGTATACTAACGTACGTAGCGAAAACGGTCCTTTTGAATATTTGAATAAATTATGATAATCGTCTGGAATGCGTCGGTGACCGGCGTGCGTGTTTGTCAGCATAGAATTGGTGGCGCTGTGCACGTGGTAGATTTACTCAGACGACGGTGGCTACGAACGGCCGTTAATTTTGAATTTCCGTTGGTTTCAATGTAACAATGGATTTTGATTATATGACCCCATAAAATTCATCATAGGTTAGAAGAAAAATTTTCCAATCCAAAACCGTTCGGGATGGCTAATCATCCCAATTGTAAATGCTATTTTTGAATTTAAACTGTTGTTAAGCGGTCGTCCCATTCACTTGATCAGGTAACCTCGTTCGCATATTTTAACCTGAATACTCGTGAATACGCCTATGTCCAGCGTCGTCTGGATTTACTGTACACACAGCTTGCTGTCAAAAAAAATACTGACACTGGAGTTGGTTATCCAACTCCAGCGGTTTTTGGATGAAATAATTTAGTTCCAACGTGTGATGAATTTTATGGGGTCATATAATCAAAATCCCGGGCAAAATCCATTGTTACATTGAAAGTAATGGAAATTCAAAATTAACGACAGTTCGTGTCTACCGGTATCGTCTGCTACAATCACGCCTTATCAGTATAGCGCCATCAATTCTATGCTGACTAACTTCAATTTAAAAGTGGACCCGATCGGCAAGCTCAGTGGCATACCCCTGGTTCTATGTTCAGCCACTTGTCTGAGACTGTTTGGAGGTCTAAATTTCAATGTGCCAAAATTGCCGATTACAATGTACAGAGGTGTGATGGACCATAGGGTTAATGTTAATTAGTTACACCTGGTTTCCAGACATTTAAATTGGGTGGTAATAATTAGGGGTTTTATTGTCATGTTGAGGATGGTAGGGATTATTGTTAAGAGCCTGAGGGTGGTTTACTCTTCTTTGTGGAAATTATTGGTGATGGGTTTTATATTGCTTAACAATAGGTGGTGGTACTTAGGCTCTTACCAGATAATCTTTACTCATCTATGCACCTGCAAATTAAATAATCTGACAGGTGCTCATCAAGCCGACAATCATGTCACTTGCATTTCATAATATTATTTTCACTTACTGTTTATAGATCTCGGCGAACGAACATCAATTCGGAGCACTATCGAGTAAATACTATATAATAAAAGTTATTACGGTCAAGTCCGGAGTCCTGTTGTCTATTAATTATAGTTTTACAACGCCTTATATTTAAGGACTTCGTCACAAGAGGAGATGCTCTATTGAATAGTAGATTTTGAGCATTTAAATTGAGATCTTCTCAAATTTTCAAGCAAACTGTGCAATTCCCGGCAAATCTCATCCTTAATTCGATCTGTGATGTTTTCTGATACCTTTGTAAGTTTCCATACAGGTCTTTGTTTGGTACCTTGTCATTCCAACTAATGTTGAGATTGAGTGCAGTTCTCAGCATCCTAGTGTAGCATCCATCTAGGGATTTCTTGAGTCTTTTGGTGATTGTCCAATATTGATTGTCTTAGCTCCATAGAGTAGGACACTTTGAACAATAGCTTGGAAAACGTTTATTTTTCGACAGAGGCTGGATTTCCACACTTTGTTTGGAGCATCAGCCTTCCAAGCATGTGCTTTACATATTTTAATGTCAAACTGGCTACTACTTACCAAAGCTCCAGGCATTTGAAGTCCGTTACGTTGTCTAGGTTACTTCCATCAGATCAGAGGTTTTTAGCTGTTCCGCTCGTGTCTGGTAAAATACCATGCATTTGGTTTTCATGGCATTCATGTGGGGCCCAGTTTTGTGTGCTGCTTCATCAACATATTTCAGCAGCTTCTGTGCCTGCTCCTTAGTGTCATAAAGTAACGCTATGTCATCTGCAAAGTCAAGAATGATCCGATCACCTTTTTACCCATTAACATATTTTGATATCAGAAAAAAACACAATTTTTTTCTTTCTGTAAAATTGTTGGCGCAAGATATGTTCCATTAATGCGTTATAGGCCAAGATGCAGTGAGTTATTGGTAAAGGTGGTTAACTACCCGGCCAGTTTGTGTACTACTCAGTGGACAATTCATGTCAGCTTGTGCTTCTAAAATAAGAACCATCGGAACACTTACATTTAATCCAGGCTGATTTAATATTATACAAAATTTCCATTTTGGTTTAGTATGGGACCTTTAACGCCCAATATTTTCAGTGGCTTTTGTTTATGTAATGAAGATTACAATAATGTGCAACTTGAATATGACTTTTTGTTTTTGTCATATTTAAACTTGAAACTTGATTTCGATGATGAATTGAGTGCTCATTGTCATGTCCGCTTGCATTCAAACTCAACCCCTCCTAAGCGCTGTTTGTCTTTTTGAAGACTCTTCTTGCTTCAGGTGGGGCAAGGCCGGTACATTTGTGCCATAAAGCTGTGGATGACATTTCATATTACTGCCTTCCGTAACAAGAAAACTTCATTCATTGAATGACCAACGCCGAAATCCCATCAATCACCCTTCAAAAAACCCTGCTTACCCGGCCCTGGTTTGTGCTTGTGATATTATATTGCCCATCTTTTTGACAAATATATCTTGAATGTAAAATTAAATACCACAATTGTTCAATTTATTTCCATATTATCTTATCTCTGATTTACAGGTCGATGCCTACGGCTTCATGGGCGATCCAGAAAAGTACACTCATTATTACTTCGACAAGAAATTCCATGCATACAACTGGGAAGTCGGCTGGCACGATTGGTTCACGGAGAACGTTCTTTGGAAGAAATTCATAGATGCTGGTGTGCTTACTATGTTTACTAGAGATGACTCACCTTTATTTGGACTCAATCAGACTGGTCTTTATTCTGCAGGAAAGAAAAAGAAATAGATACATTGACCATATTCTGGCGATTCATAAAACTTTGACTGCAGAAAGGCCAGGCCTAACCGACCAATATTGATTTAGATTTTTTATTTTTTTATTTTTTTATCTTTTTCTTTAGGGGAATATGGGGTAACTGGTCCGTGGGGCAAGTGGTCCGAAATGAAGGATTTTGTAATTGTATGGGCATACTGCCTTCTTTTGAACAGTACGACTTTTGTTGAAACTTGACATATATCCTATACCTTCTACAATCCAAAACATTTGGAACTTTATGGTATTTACACATGTGATATTCTCCAGATCTTTGAAGCCACCTCCTTGAGTGACTGATTGAAAATTCACAGATAGTATGGGCGATATATGAAGATGGGTTTAGATCATGTTTAATGTACTTTATATGATTGACAGATATGCAACAGTAAATATATACATGCAGTACAGTCGTCTTAAGATGCTAGGTGCATATTGCATTTGATGGGTGCTATATTTTAGTGTGCTTAGGGACTTTCCGAAATATGATTAAAACCATATAGGTTGTGGTTGAAATGACCGTAAAATGGCGCATATTGCTAATTTGGGACATTGGTGGTTGGGATTTGCGATCAATGTTATCATTTAAAGAATGCTTCAACTTAAATCATTATCACGGGTATTCATTTGGTAGAGTTATTAGTTTATGAATCTGCAAATAACAAAGTACACCATTTCTTATTTTATCTAAAGACACTCGTCTACTTGTAGGACCCGAACGCTGTAATAATTGCGAATTCAAAGATACTCGCTGGCTACAGAAATCTTTGTAATGGCTAAAAACAAAAATGAAGTTTTGCCTTTTTTCTGAAATGTATTGGAGTTATTGATTATTATGACAAATGGTGGTATGTTTTAAAACATTTCGGCGTAAAATTTATTGCGTGTTTGAATAATGTTTCATCTCGACAAAGTGCCAAGTCATTTGTTGTGGCAAGTGGTCCGAAGGGGTATGGGCAACTGGTCCGCCTGCCAAAACGTAATCAAAATTGTAAAATTCATTTTGCAAATTAGCTGATAGTGTCAATAAAACATGACTCGGTATTGAAATGTGAATAAAATATGAAATAATTCACATTCTTTCTAGTTCTTAGACATTTTGGGGCATTTTGGGTCTAATACCACTATTTCTGCTATTGAAGGATTACAATATGACATGAAATTACTTTAGAATTGTTTAAAACCTCGGTATTATGAATTAGATCTTTATTATATTTTGAATGGTGTCTGTGAAGGTATTTGCAATGACAAAATATCATGATTTATGTATTTTATCCACTGCTTTTTGTGTATATTATTAACCGTTGGGTCATCATTGTCATATTGACTAACCTCCCCTGTAACACTGAAAAGCTGGCTAATATCAAGATGGTAAGATAAGTACTAAATGATGATTATATAAAGTAAATAAAATTATTAAAGAAAGGGGTATATAGACAAATGTATGGGGCATCTAAATATCACAACCATGTGTAACCATGTAGGCAGGTTCAGTTCAGGAGTTCAAGTCGCGACTTAAGACCTACTTATTTAACTTGGAAATCTAATTGATGTTTATTTGTTCATGATCTTTCATTTCATAATGCATTTTTAATGCCATACACATTCATATCTCTTGTTTAAATATGCATTTGACTCTGTGTATGTTTATCTCTGTAGTTTTATGATCATTGTTGTATTTTTGCTTTAATCTTGTATTTATATGTTGTACAGCGCTTTGAGTTTAGATCTCACTATAGTAAAGGCTGTAAAGCGCTCTATAAGTGTGTGTTATTATTATAATTACCATAACTAGGGACATTGTTTAATAAATGTGCAGTCGAAAATCCGCTTGCATTATACACCATTACTGTTATTTACACGTTAACCACGAAAACTGTATAAAACATGGGTTTTATGAGACATATATCCTTTTTATACATTAAATAATATGGAAATGTGTTTGTAAAGAAAATACTGCCTGGTTTCCGTGTTGTCATTCACTGATTTCTGTGTATTATAACCGTTGGACCATAGGACCAGTTGCCCCAATGATGGGGTAACTGGACCGCGCCAAGTAAAGTTTTCAGTTAGTGGTAATTGGCCTTTTCTTTAGATATTTTTCAACATTAATTATATGTTATATGTAAACAGTTACATGGGTGATATTTTCATAGAAATTCCATAAATATTTACACGAGCTTTAATCTTTTATATCATGAAATATACTTACCCGGACCAGTTGCCCCATCCTTCACTATATCATAGTTTTATGATTTATTCGGGAAATAACGGCATTAAAATAAGTATTAGGTATTTGTTAATTCGTCGCCACTGAAATCAATATCTTCCTTGGGCTGCATTCCGAAAATTTCGAAATTTTAAAATTTTAAAATTCTGTGAGTTTCTGTAATTTTAAAATTTTAAAATTTGTTTCTGTGAGTTCGAATCTCACTATAGGGTCGCTTTTTCTTTTGTCTTTATTTTTGTAACAAATGACGTTATGTTATTGGAATGTTAGATTTTCAACTTAGTTTAATTTCAATTGGACTTCACATTTTAGCAACAACTTTAACAGTCTATTTTACAACACGACCTAAGATGGCATTTAACCTTGTTATCATAATTACGCAGGGTCCCATGTTACAACTGAAACCTAAGTGAGTTCCAATTGGACTTCAACTTATTGGTTGAAGACTAAGAGTTATTTTTAGATTTACAGTTAATTGAATTAATCGTTGCATTAAGGAGTTATAGCTAAATCAATTTTTTGACTAAAATATGCAAATTATCTAAATATCATATTTTCACATATGCAAAGAGATCTAGCTTACAACAATAATTGTGCAGCCGATCATGTCCTATCATACTAACTAACTTGGAAGTGTATCACTCATTGTTTTTAAGATTAAGAGCCAAATCTTTCAAATTATGCAAATTAGGACATTAGCATAATTACAAAATAATAATAAAAATAATAATCAGTATTTATATAGCGCCTTTTCCAAATGGCTCGAAGCGCTGTGATTTTGCTGCTGGTGAATCATCAGAATCATGTCGCATCAACTAGGGGGCTGCCAATTACTGCGCAAACCTTTCCGCAGTTAGATTGTAACATCCACCATTTTTCAATGCAGCTCCCCAAATACCATTGGGTCAAGGAAGTTTTTGATAACCGAAACAACTGATCACTGATTTTAAAAGCAGGAGGAAACCTGAGAACCCGGAGAAAACCTGCGAGAGCGTCCCTACAAATAAGCCCTCACATTGGGTTTATCCTTCATGTAATTCTGCACGGAATTAGCCTAGCACAAAATCTGTGGTCAACTGTGTTAAAGGATTAAAGGATTAGACAGCTTTATTAACACCAGTCTAACTCATAAATGAATTACACCAAAAAGGATATACCTAACATTGATCAATAATAAATCTAGTCATGTCTAAGGTCAGAAGTCACAAACTGGTCCAAAAAACAGTTTCACTTCTAATAATGTTGAGAAATGCACCAATTCTGATTAAACGGGACAAAACTTAAGTTTTACATACTTAATGACCCACAAACTATATATTGTTGGAAAGCTTAAGATTCAAGGTTTTTTATTTTTGCAAAAAAGAATCAAATTATACAGGGTGTGTACAATTTTTACAGGGTGGAACATAAAAAATTTGATCGTTTTTGCTCCTCACAAAATAGTTTGATAGTTTGTACAATTAGGGTTTAGCTGAAAATAGTCACCAAAATCAGAACAACCGCAGAAGGTGCTACCAAATTTGCTAAGAATCATTTGCCCAAAATGTACACAGGAAAAGTACAGGGTGTCTAAAATTATGATGAAATAATGCATAAAATGAATGTTTGTATATAATATTCTATGAAATTTAGTTAGCATGGACCATTTAATTTAAAAGAAAATGGTTATCAAAATGAACTACATGAATATCGTTAAAGTTCCTTTTATTTTGAATACAGGGTGGTCCAAAATAGGTCTAAATAGCAAATTTTTCATGAATCTATGAACAATTCTGTGAAGAAACACTTCTGGTTTTTTTAGTTAAATGTTTTACTACCCAGGGTAGAAAAGGACTGAAGAGTCACACAAATGAAATAGAGAGACTGCGATTTGGCCATTGTTTAATCAATAAAATGAATAAAACTGTATTTTTTACATTAAAACACTCCCTGAATTGAACATCATATTCTAGTAGAGAATGTCTAGATAACAATTCGATATTAGTATTCATAGTAGCAGGCACATGTTATTAACACATATGAGAAGTTTGAAAACTTTCCTATATATGTATACTTTTAAAATGGCATCAATTTCAAAAGTTCTAGTTTTCCGCTATTTTGTGTACAAACCTATGGGCGCCTCATCCACCGGCTCCTCATCCACCGCTCCCATCCTTGACTCACTCGACGTTTAGATTGATAACTTCACTGTTGCTAAACATGTGGCTTTAATTCTTTTTTTATTCGGTAGCTGGATAAATTGTCTTTAATATGATACCAAAAATGTTATGTTTTTTTGACAACTTCTATTTAAAATAGAGACACGTATCACGATTTTAAGGATTTTTTGAAACGATCCCACCTTATTTGATATACCTATTAGTGACCTGTGACCCTAAACATCCTAGTTTTTGATAGAGGTTAAACAGTCTATTAGTTGAAGAGTTATATTTATTTGAATAAGTTGTTGCCAAAGTTATAGCTAATTCAAAATGTTGACTATACAAATGAGCTAATTATCATATTTATGCAAATGAGATCTAGCTTGGACCACTGGTACAGCCGATCATGTCCTATCATACTGTAGCTAACTTGGAAGTGTATTAAACATTGTTTTCAAGATTAAGAGCCAAATCAAAGATTTGACCAAATATGCAAATTAGAATGCACATTAGAATAATTACATCTAAAGCCCTAACATCGATCAATAATAAATTTGGTCATGTCTAACCATCTTAGTTGGTAGAGGTTTAAGTCGGCCTATTTGTTGAATAACTATATTAATTGAATTAGTTGTTCCCTTCAGAGTTATAGCTAATTCAACATTTTGACTAAAATATGCAAATGATCTAATTATCAAATTCAAACAAATGCAAATGAGATCTAGTTTGGACCAATGGTGCAACCAATCATGTCCTACAATACAAGCTAACTTGGAAGTGTACTACTCATTGTAATCAGGATTAAGAGCAAAACCAAAGATTTGACAAATATATGCAAATGAGCTTATTAGCAAAATTACAATAATACAAATAAGCCTTAGCATTGATCACTGATAGGTCTGGTCGTGTCTAACCATCCTAGGTTTGGTAGAGGTTAAATTAGTCTATTTGTTAAACATTTATATTTAATTGTGGGGTTGTAGGGGTTATGTGGTTTTAAAAGTACAGAGGGTTAACTTGATGCGGTTTGAGAGGTAGAGGTTAATAAAGTAGCCACGATAAATGTTTTAGGAGGGATATGGTTATAAATCAACCTGGTTTGGGGGTTTGTTTGTTTGTTTGTTTGTTTGTTTATTTGTTTACACGATCGGTCCGTACAGACACACGCTTGGGTCCTGAAGGGACCAGACTCAAGCAAATTGCTCGGGCCAGGCTTAAAAAGCCTATATAAGCATGCTGGTTGAATTATTATTAAAAACAGCCACTCCCAACAAATAAAGTTAACAATTTTGCTGTCAGCCTTCCTTCATACATGAGAAAAGAATAGTCTTGATCCAATCTCATTTATGCCCCTGGTTGTAGGGGGGTTATGTGGTTTCAGAGGTACAGTACAGCTCGAAATAGAATGGACACTGACATTGCACTGACATTGCACTGATATTGCACTGACATTGCAATGACATTGCAATGACGCCTTGAGATGTACATGTAACCCGATTAGTGCAGTCATTGCAATGTCATTGCACTGACATTGCAATGACTTTGCAATGACATTGCAATGACGTTGCAATGACATTGCAATGAAGTGCGTTGACATTGTCCTTTCTATTTCGAGCTGTACTGTAGGTAATGTGGCATATCGTTCTAGCGGGGACCCGTGCGTAGCGAGGGTACGCCGCTAGTATTTACTAAAATGCAAATGAGATCTAGCTTAGACCAATCGCGGCAGCCGATCATGTTCTACAATTACTAGCTATAAATTCGGAAGTGTATTGCTCCTTTTTTTCAAGATTAAGAGCCAAAACAAAGATTTGACCAAAATATGCAAATTAGCATAATTAAAACAATACAAATAAGTCCTAGCACTGATCAATAACAAATTTGGTCATGTCTAACCACCCTAGTTCGGTAGAGTTTCCCCCATTTAAGACAATCTCCCTGTTTCCTCCCTCTCGAGACAATCCCCTGCCCCTCCCATTTGAGACAATAGCTCACTGCCCGGGTCTCACTGTTTCCTCCCTCTCGAGACAATCCCCTGCCCCTCCCATTTGAGACAATCTCATTGCCCGGGTCTCACTGTTTCCTCCCTCTCGAGACAATCCCCTGCCCCTCCCATTCGAGACAATCTCACTGCCCGGGTCTCACTGTTTCCTCCCCCTCGAGACAATCCCCTGCCCCTCCCATTCGAGACAATCTCACTGCCCGGGTCTCACTGTTTCCTCCCTCTCGAGACAATCCCCTGCCCCTCCCATTCGAGACAATCTCACTGCCCGGGTCTCACTGTTTTTTCCCTCTCGAGAATCCCCTTTAGCTGCCCCTCCCATTCGAGACAATCTCACTGCCCGGGTCTCACTGTTTCCTCCCTCTCGAGACAATCCCCTGCCCCTCCCATTCGAGACAATCTCACTGCCCGGGTCTCACTGTTTCCTCCCTCTCGAGACAACTTCCCCTGCCCCTCATTCGAGACAATCTCACTGCCCGGGTCTCACTGTTTCCTCCCTCTCGAGACAATCCCCCGCCCCTCCCATTCGAGACAATCTGCCCCTCCCATTCGAGACAATCTCACTGCCCGGGTCTCACTGTTTCCTCCCTCTCGAGACAATCCCCTACCCCCTGCCCTTCCCATTCGAGGCAATATCACTGCCCCTCCCTCTAGAGACAATCTCCACCATTCCCCTCCTCTCCAGACAATCTCCCTACGCTCTTGTTCGTCAACAAAGTAAGTTCAATCTACATTCCAAAACCTTTGCAACTTTAGGGTATTTACACATGTGATATTCTCCAGATCTTTGAAGCCACCTCCCTGAGTGACTTATTGAAAATTCACAGATAGTATGGGCGATTTATGAAGATGGGTTTAGATCATGTTTAATGTACTTTGTATGATTGATAGATAAGCAACAGTAAATATATATATACATGCAATACAGTCATCTTAATATGCTTAGTGCATGTTGCATTTGATTGGAGCTTTATCGTAGTGTGCTCAGGGACTTTTCAAAATATGATTAAAATCATAGGTTGTGGTTATAACGACCGTAAATGGTTTTAGAGCCCGGTTTTAGAGTGAAAATTAACTGTCGGGTTAACCCGACAGTTCATATATTCACTCTAAATTCACTCTAAAACCATGATTTTGAGGTAATTAGGAATCGTATCGCTCTGTAACTCGGACTATATTTATGATTTATGATCAAAAATATAAATCGGCAAGAAAATCTGTTTCCCAAAACAAATCGAGGACTGAGGGCGTCTCCTGGAAAAGATCACAGAGGATCGTTATAAGTGATATTTTGACAATTTTATTAAAAGGAGAAGCAATTTCGTGCAAACATTTCTTTTGTATATAATTGTCATTGGTGATTTCAGGCTAAAGAGGGAGACTTTCTCGATGTGACATCACTAATCATAACGAAGGCGAGGCCAATTGTAGTAAATTAAGTATGTCTCCCTCTTTAGCCTGGAATCGTCAATTACGAAAAACGTCTATTTGATTGTCTATTGACGTCTTATTTTTTCCATAAAAATGTAACTACTCCGATGTCCGACCTGTACCATAGCTTAAAGGGTATTTACCTGTATTTTCAATATTAATACAAAACTCAATTTTACCCAAAATTTCACTTACAACCATTTGCATTCAGCCGAGGAATGGACCACCTACTGAAAATGACTCCTAAAACGATTTGGAAGGCTGCAAGTATTGCGGGAAGTATTGCGCAATAATAAAACCTGGCTAGATTTGTGAATAACCAAAGTCATTTTTATTTGATAAACGATTCTACACTCGTCCAAAGAAGTTCCTTGCCACTTAGTAAAGTCCAAATATTTCAAATTAATATTTATTAGAATATATATAATTGTATATCAAAATAAGCAGAAAGTAATCCTCTAACAGCTTAACATGGAATTTAGACATGATCACTCATGCATGGCAGATCCCATACACTTGACAATGGCACGGTCTGTTGAAAAAGATTGCATAAAAATGGATAATCCCTCCATTCAAATGTTAATGTGAATGATTGAACACAATATGAACCTTACCATTGCTTAATGAATGTGCTCAGCCATGCATGAATGCGTACATCTTAATTTCATACAGACATGATAGAGAATAATTGTCTGCTTATTTTGACATGCAATTGTTTAATTTATATTAAATAATTATGTGAAATATTTGAACTAAAATATTTGAACTTCAATGAGTGGCAAGGAACTTCTTTGGACGAGTGTACATAGGGCTCTTTCCTTGTTGCTTTGAGTGTCTACGAAGGAAAGCATTGTAAAAAGCATGGCAACTCAATTTTGGCGGGAAATGAGGGCGCTTCCGTCGCGCCCAGGCCCGTAACTAGGGGGGGGGGGGGCGTCCGCCCCCCCCCAAAAAAGTCCCCCCACCCCCCAATCTGAAAAAAGTCCTTTTTTTTGTACCAATGTACCTTTTTTTTGGTACCAATGTACCTTTTTTTGGTACCCCAATGTACCTTTTTTGGGTACCGATGTACCTTTTTTCATTACTAATGTACCTTTTTTTTGTGAAAACGCCCCCCACCCACCCCAATTTTCCGAAAAACGCCCCATTTCCAATTATGTAAAGCGTTTTTTCGGGCCTTTTGGACTAAAACATGTCCTAACCCCCAAATTGTGAAAAAAGGAGAAAAGAAAAAAACGAGACATCTGAAACATCTGCCTTGTGCATGACATTACCTACCTATAGGCCTACGTACTACGTTTCTTTGTTGAACGTGAATGGCACATAAGCACAGAGATTGGGATAGGCTACTTTGTCAGGGCGGGCTTTTCACTTCTGAATCTAGAGCATGCTGTTTTGTTGAAGATAAAAACTAAATGACGCTCCCGTGGACAAGTCAGTTTTGTGCATGCTTTCTGTAATGAACCATATCTGAAGAACTAAACAAGCTAAACGCGCCATTTGTTCAGGATAATTTCATTATTCACTGCTGATCAAGACCAAGTAAACACAAATTCTCTGAAACTATAAATGTGGTTGAAAAATTACTTTGAACTTGGGTCAACTTGTTTTTGAACCACCCGGTATAGAGAAAATGTGAACAATAGCCGAACAGACATATGACCAGAGTGATTAGAAATCAAACTGGTGATGTAACATAAGAGCTCTATCTAATGGGCCAATCAATTCGGCAGGGAAGTGATTACATCTGATTATCATTATATGTCAACTGTATTACACATTTTACATTATCCATGCGGCAGGCGTCGTCTGCAGACGACATTCCAAAATTTCACAAAATGTTTCAAAATTGTTCAAATTATTGAATTCTATTATCATATTTGGAATCACCATGAGAAATGCATTAAAAGAAACTTTGAAAGAATAGGAAAGGTTTCTGACAAATCCATTTTGAATATGATACAACTAATAGCCGCATGGAAAGTGTTAAATTCTAAACCCTGATCAATTTGATTGCCACATAAAGATGATGGTTGGTATTATATAACGCATGAAAATATTCCTGTCATTTTATTGGTGGTAACTGCATCACGTGACATAAAATAGTTTCACATTTTCACCCAAATAACGGGTCAAGCGGTCAATAGTACATTTTGATGGGAGCTTTTGGACCTGGCGGTCAATAGTACATTTTGATGGGAGCTTTTGGACCTGGCAGTCGCCCACTTTTTCCCCGACTCGCCCACGTCTGCGATAGTACAGTTTGTGTAACTTTTCTAGATAGAATGGATCAATTAGGATTTGAATTACTTGATTTGCTTTATGAACTTGGGGAACTAATGATTTTGGACTGATGGGGAGCTCAACTCTGATAAATTAGGTGAGTACCGTATCACTATCACTGATGGTTGATGAAATGTGTAAAATTAAAGAAATATTTTCATGCGTTATATAAAACAAATATTTAATGATCTTTATTCGGGATATGGTGCAAACTATTGGCCCCTCGGTGACTGGAGGCCATGGGCCTACTATTTTCCCTCGACCTCCGGTCTCGGGAAAATAGTAGGCCCACGGCCTCCAGTCACCTCGGGGCCAATAGTTTGCACCATTTCCCTCATGATCATTAAATATTTGTATACTATTATGACAAGAGGTGCATCAGGGAGTTAATATAATCACTTCGCTGCTTACTTAACAAAAATATGTATCTTAAATAAGACTACGAGAATATACGGTATATAAGTTAGGGTCTTCAAATCTGTCTTCACATTTATAAAATTATATCATATTTTTATTTTCACTTTCAAAACATCTTATTTGATATTTTATGGTGCATACATTACCTTACACCGAATGCAATATTTTCAATAAAGCATTGTTACTCTCATCATACCATGAAAGTAAGGTCTGTTACTTTCATGAGCATACTAATAGCATTAGATATTATTGTTTACAATTACAAGTAAGTTAAGGCCTTGATAGCAAAGCTAACATAGCATTGGCGATGTGCCAGGCGTCTGCAGACAACATTCCAAAATGTCACAAAATGTTTGACAAAAATGTCAATATTATTGAATTTAATTACCATATGGAATCACCATGAGAAATGCAAAAGAGAAATACAAACATGCCTAGTATTGGTTCAGTAATCCTTGAAATAGACCTTAAAATTTGGGGAAGGTTTCTGAAAAATCTGTTTTGTATTGCTGGTGATGCTCACTAAATCTTCATATAATTCAGGTACAGCAAAGACATTGAATGGCTGATATCGTTTGACAATCTGTCACCAAATTATGCTATGCTGACACAAAATATTGATCAGGAATCATCTCCTCAGTGTTGCCAGAATAAGCTCTATTAATCTAGAAGTGTTCTTTGAAATATTTTATCTCATAAGGGCCACTACATTTGCACTGTATCCATTTTGTGTTATATAGTTTATACCCTTTCCTACCATGGCAAGTGGGAATCAATCCCAGGTTGAGGTGTACTTAGTGAATATGAGGTTACGGGGATGTGCTGCCAAATACGGTTCCACTTTTCACCCTCTGGTAATTGATTGACCCCTTTTTTCACCAACATTTAAGCAAAATCGGTCAAATAGAAAAAGTATGTGTCCATTTCCCCTCGAAAATTAGTAAATGTTTGGGTCATTTTTCATTTTGCTGGCGGCACATCCCTACCTAAACCCCCCCCCCCCCCCCCCCCCCCCCCCGGAATCAATAACACACAGAAACTGTGAAAAACACCTCTGAAATTGCCTGGCATTTGTCAAACAATTTATCTTATAAACTGTACAAGCAATGCTGTAAAAGCCAAAATGTTTGAAGTGATTTTATTTCGGTGCTTTTCGCACACTCGAGATGTCATTTGAATAAACAGCAACTCGTGAAAATGTCTTTGATGTCAAAATTCCAAAAATATCTCATAGGCCTTGGAGTTAATTTTGTTAACGTATTTCCTTTATCCACAAGTTTTTACATGCACTTTGTGTAATCATATTTTGTAAATATTAACAATCATATTTTTTGTTAACAAGTTTTCACAGTATTGGCTTTACAGTCATGAATTTCAACTTTACAATTCGAAATGTGCAATGCTGAGATGTTAGAGCTAACTAATACGGTTTTTCAAACCAGCCATATGTGAGAGTTATAATAGCAGTGGCGGATACAGGGGGGGGGGGGGCTTTGGGGGCGCGCGCCCCCCGTAAAATTTGACAATATACCTTTTTGTGTACCACTTTACCTTTTTCAGAGACATAGGTAGGTTCCGGTGGTTTGCCACTTGTACCCTGCGATTTTTTTTTGCCGGTTTTGGGACAACCACATCGCTACCCCCCCCCCCCCCCCACTTAGCAGAATTTCACGAGCTGACGGCAAAAAAATTTGGGGCCCTTTTACGATTTTTGTTGGTGTCAGCCCCCCGTAAATTTCAATCCTGGATCCGCCACTGAATAGCCTCCATCAACTGGCTTTAGGCAGTGACATTTAAATTAGGGGTGGCTAATATAAGCTTCTTTTTCTGTTGAAGCTATGTGTGTCTCGGATTAAAATCGATCATAAGTAAGCATCATAAAAGGATGCGTAGCCTCTAGCGCTGTCATGAAATAACTCCTCAACAAATAATAAATAATCTGACACTCTCATTCCCAGAAACTATTATTGATCTGAAAAGATATATTCATTTGTATGGCTAATAAATTTGATCATGCAACGCCTTGTCTCCATGAGCTGCATTGGTTGCCGGTCAGAGAATGTGTGACTTTTAAAATCTTAGTTACTGTGTTTAAGTGCCTCTCAGGCGTAGCACCGGGCTACCTATCATCTTGCCTTTCTCTGTACAAACCACGACGTGTCAACCTGCGATCGGCTTCGGATACTACACAACTAACTCAGCATTCAAATATAAGAACTCTTACATCAGCCAGCAATCGGACTTTCACCTATGTCGCTCCAGCAATATGGAATCACCTTCCCGCTCTCATAAGAAATCAGGACTCTTTACACATGTTCAAGAAATCTGTCAAAACATATTTGTATCCAAATGTTGTGTAACTTGTATCATATTGTACTTTATATGATGTTTGTTTGTTCATTATCCTTTTGTTCCAATGGGTTTGCTTTTCTCACGTGCTTTGATCTTGATGAAAAGGCGCTTTATAAATGCTCATTTGTATTGTATTGTATTGTATTGTCCCGAGTGCTCGTGGGTTCGAGTTTAGGTGTAATAAAACACTGAGGGAAACAATCGTAAAAAATACTTTTTAAATATGGTTAGGTATATATCGTGTCGGTGAATTCATGCAGTAATTATAGTTGTTCAAACTGTTTGATGAATTTGAATTTCAACCGACACGTTTTTTTCTAAAGATAGTTCAATATATCATAACCCATAGATTAATTGATATGAGAGACAATTTGTTGTCGCAACAAACTACTAGTACCCCCCGTATTGAATACCGGGCTTTTCAAACCTGCGAGTCATACGGGTGCAAGCGAGACAGAAATAGCACACATTTTCTACACAATTTCTATAGAAACGATCATCCCTACTTTTGACCATCACGGCTTTAGGGGAGGAGTTACAATCAGGGCTCAAATTACATCGCGGCCATCGCGGCCATTGCCGCGATGCCCTCCCATCTGGCCGCCATGCCCTCGGATCAGTAAAAAAATCACGGCCATAATGGCCGTGCCCTATTTTTAACAGCGGCCATGGTGCCCTTTTGGCTCACGGTTGGGGGTTCCGATAAACTTAACTTTGATCAAATTATTCCAAGTTCAATCCGATTTTGAAAGGTGCAATGTGCTTTAAAATTTTACAAAAATGATGATGTGAGAGTCCATTCAAGGTGTAAAGTTTTTATCTATCCACCAGAACGCTAATTAACTGTGCATCCATCTCATCAAACAAAAAACTGGGCCCGAAACTTAAACAATGTCAATCACTTACGTAAACCAATTGAAAAATAGTTAATTCACCATAGCAGAGCTGACATGAATGAGTCACATGACACCATTCCCGTCTCGAAACTTAAAATATTAAAGACACCTAGTGAAGTTTACATGTGAAATTATGGTATAAATAATGTAATATAAAATGGCCTTGGTGCCCTTTCATTCCAATATTGGTTTGGCCTTGGTGCCCCAGGACATGGCCTCGATGCCCTTCAAAATGTGTTATTGTTAAGGCCAAAGTGGCCGTGCCCCTAAATTGACGAAATTTGAGGCCTGGTTACAATAAGCCAACAGTATCACATCAACATTTTAGTAACTCAAAAGTCTAGTTGAAGGGATCCTTCCATCTGTCATTTCCATTGTTCAATCTTCAGCAACAAGTCAATCGTGTCCAGAGATGAAAGTGGCATCCTGATACCTTTCATGGAAATGTGAAACTTTAGTAGCAAATGTTTGTATATTTCATATAATCAACAATGAAAACCGATTTCCTGAAAATTTCTCAGAAATGATTGCATTTCCTGATTACAGGAAATTTCCTGACATCTTACATCTCTCTTGTCACTGTTAGCTTTCAAGTATTGAATGGTTACCTCTTCAATAGAACATTTTCCAGCTGTAGTCAAAGTGCCTGTTGACAAAAATAAATAGTTACAAATCATGTCAGTGTCACAAACCTTGTCAATATCATTATGATCAAAATATGCGATGCAGCATATCAAAAGGGGACTTGCGGCTGATGAAAAGGGATATATAAAAACGGACAGACAAAATCTGGAATGCCTTGATCAATTTGGTGTCATTTTAAAGCTCAGAAAATGCTATGGAGAGCACACATAATAAACTCAAAACTGACGTCACCTGCAAAGTCTCCCCCCCCCCTTTTTTTAATGTGCTGCATCACATACATGAATCCTTTTGATTTCAATTGAAATATTATCATGGTATTGACATAAAATGCAAATTGATATGCATGACTTTTATGCCAGCAAATCAATGTGATGACATGATTTGCACATAACTACATCTATGAATTAGTTGTGTGGAGCCCATTGATGCAGGGGACCAGCACATCCCTTTACATGACCACCATCTACATACAATATGACTGAGAGTTAGGGAATAATACCATTATCTAGTGTAAAAGAAAGGGACAGTTAGTTCATGGAGATCCTCAAACCTAACATCATTTTCAGTTAGGTACAGTTTTCAAAACCATTCCATTGGATGTCAAATTACAGTGTAATTAAAAAGTGCCCCCCCCCCCCCTGAAAGTGCCTTTTTCTGACTCGCCCTATAAAGTGAGTCAGTAGGTTTCAGTTGTGTGATATTTTGGAAAGCTGTAACATTTTATGTTCTAAAATATACACAAAATTATGAACCACACTATGTACAGTTATGAAAAACATCTTCGGAGCAGTGAATTCAGTGTGTATTACTGTGATAGTTAACCCTTTGAGAACTACCTGCTGATTGGTCAGAAAGATAGATACATCATTTGTTGCACCAATCAGAGACATTCTTAGAATAATTTTATCCCTGATAAAGATTGGAGTGAATTATTTCAGAAGCCATTTTTAATTGGTTATCAAATGAGCAATTATAAACACTGTTAGATACACAGGTAGTGCTCAGAGGGTTAAAGAGTATAGCAATAAGGCCTAAAAAAAAAAGAAGGTTTGATTGGCGTAACCCGACCGACCCTAAATACATCGCCGACCCTAAATATATTTTATTATTTTGAGGGGAAAAAAAAATATATATATATATATATTTATAAAAATTGAACAAAGTATTAACGTTTTTGACTGTTTGCTTTCATTTTCGGCTATTTTAAGTCCCCATCGAAATGATATATTGTTGAACACAACGATACATTTTTGCCCGGCAATTAAATACGCTTATTAAGTGTTCAAAAGTAGGTGATTTAAAATAAAAATAATAATAATTTTAAAAAAATCCCGACCGACCTACCCTATTTGTTTTGGTCATGTTACGCCAATCAAACCTTTTTGATTTTAGGCCTAATGTTACATACCTGTCAACCTCTTTAATTCTGTAGACACGATTGCTAGTTTATTTCTTACTGCCCGGTTGCCATGCTGCTGGCTCAAACTCTTTACCAGTGCTTGTTGCTTCCTCCTGAGAGTCTATCTTTTTATAGGTGGTGGCTGATGCATGGCCTGAGTAAGAGAGTGAAAAACACACTTTTGTCATATATTTTTTCTGATATTGTCAAGGGGTTAGACATTTGGTAGGAATAATCAGAATAATAACTTAATCAGTCCTCAACCTCTCACCAATGCTAAAGCCCCTATCAATTATAATTAATCCCAAATACAGTAGTTCAACTTATTCCACACAAAAATGTTGTATTGGCGTAATATGCCATTGAAAATTAGGGATTTTCTTTTCTTTTTTCTTTAAATATTTACTAAAATTGATCTCACAGAGTCAAATCAATCACAAAATATCATACAGTCCGTGGTAGAGGCTGTTTGCGATCATGTGATTTGCTGTGTACAGTATTTCTTTTTGATGCGGAGCACCAAAGATCGCTTTTGGTGTTTTATTCTTTTTCATATTTTTCTTTTGCCAAAAAAACCCAATTTCGGGCGGGTTACACCAATACAACAAACAAACAAAATTTGCCTTATTTATAAGCTATTTTATCAGGCTAGCTTTGCGCTCTTTCTTTCTTTATTTTTTGTGTTTACAACTAGGACTTATATTGTGTGTGAGTAAAACTTGTTTGTATATTTTAACCTAATGATAATAACTTATCAAGTTTATTTAAGGATTCTTTGTACAATGGGTTTATTAATTAATAACAAATAAACTGATATATTTACTATTTTGCCCATTTGTTTTTCATTGTAATATTTTATAAAATGATGGGACCTTGTGGCTTCAAACCCTCGTTATGTGCTTCAAGTAAAGTCTTGAAGTCTTCATCAATTTTCTAAAAACAATATTAAAAATCATATAAATGCATCCTTTGTCAAACATTAACTGATAATCCATTTTATATTTGAATTCCAAAAATTCAGATATAAAACTGATATTATAGTTTATATACAGTTCAGTCAGTTCCAAATTGGGGAAACCTGTTTACAGCAGCGAATGAATTCAAAAGAGCGTCGCGCACAAGACGCTTGCGTGGCGCAATATGGCGCGCAATGTTGCAGTGTCATTACATGAGTGACGCTTGATTATGCCAAAATCTCGCTTATACGCTTGGACTCCTTTTGCGCGCGGATCTATAAAAAACAATTATTTTCTCAACAATTTGGAACTGATTGAACTATAGTATGTTTGTTAAAATTTAATGGGGACAAAATCACCATTCCCTATTGGAAACAATGTGGGGTCCTTAATTCTATAGCTCAAAATTGATCGGTGGAAAACAACACTAAAAATGTATATCATCGCTGTTCTGTCAAAACCTTGTACATTTTTCTGGCCCTTCAGCATGTATAAAATAAAACTGCCCAATGGTTATACATAGGAAGTGTTGCTTTGTTCAGGGGTAAGAGCACTTACATGTTCAAGGTTTTGACAGATGTATTTTAAACCCTTGAACATGTTTAAAGCAAACTACCCAAAGGTTATTTTTACCTATACATGCTGAAGGGCCAGATGGAGATACAAGGTTTTGACAGAACAGTGAAGATATATTACCTGTTGCCTTTGTCTTAACCGGCCTTGCTACTAGACCTTCATCATATGCTTGTTCCTGGCGCTGTAGATATAAATAACAAAACATTGATTATATTTTGGTTTTGAAAAGAAGAAAAAATTAAATGTGTAAATTTAATCCGCTGCCACTATAGGATTCATCAGAATCTATTCGCTTCACTTGCTGCATATCATACAAAATGCTGATAATTGCTTGATTCCTATTAGACACTTAAAGGTATATTATGTGATCTTTCCAGGGAACGCCCTCAACATCGAAAAAAAAATTGAAAGAAGATTTTCTTGCAGATTTACATTTCTGATCATAAATCATATATACATTCCAAGTTACAGGGCGATACGATTCTTAATTACTTCAAAATCATGATTTTAGAGTGAAAATAAACTGTCGGAATCCCGACAGTTTATATTTTTCACTCTAAATTCACTCTTAAACCATGATTTTGAGGTAATTAGGAATCGTATCGCTCTGTAACTTGGAATGTATGTATGATTTATGATCGGAAATGTAAATCTGCAAGAAAATCTACTTTCTAAAAAAAATAATGAATAGAGGGCGCTCTCTGGAAAAGATCACATAATATGCCTTTAAATGGTAAAATATCCCCAAACAGCTACCCAATTTACGCCTGGGTGGAGAAAGGCAAGTGCGATAAAGTTTCTTGCCCAAGAACACAACATGTTGGCCGCAGTGGGACTCAAACTCACAACCTTCTGATTATGAGTGCTGTGCTCATTCCACTAGACCACATGTGCCAGTGCAGCGGAAACACAACAAATAGGGGGGACAACCACAGAGTTTGTTTACAAACACTTGTAAATCAACTGAAATATTAGACCAGACATGTTTCTTGTACAATTACTCACAGAAATTTTAAATATTCACCTGTCTTTATTTTTTACAATTAGGAATATCAATTTTCAATCTTTGAACCCAAACGCTCTTGAATACTCCAAAATATTAAGCCCAAGCCTATCTCCAAGCACATGTGCGGACGGTTTTGGATGATGTTATCAACCAAGCCTATATAGTGAGCGCAGTATACTGCGCGAACAAGTAGCTGAGAGATGTGGCTTGCCTCTAGGGGTTGGAGTTATAGGTCTGAAGGCTTCCCCGGTTAGATCCTCAGTCAAGGAGCAGCGATTTATTTGTTGATTTCTCGTCCAAAATTGCAATCCCGGTCAGAAACCCGGTTTGAGGGTTAAGGTTAACGATACATTCACCTTATAAAATATTCCTATAGTGTACAAGAATTTGATGTCCTACAATTAACAAATTGATTTCTTAAGCTCAGTTTTATGATGGCCTCGGTTTATTTTGAATCTCGATACAAGAGTGGGGCCATGTGGGCATATCTTGAATTAGAAACGATCAAATGTAATACTAACTCTATTGATCTAAATATAGCTTTCCAAAACATGAACAATATTACAGAGATGGCAGCAAGTCATTTTTTGCAAGTCACAAGTCATTTATTGCAAGTTAAAGGAGCACTAAGAGATAACCAAGCTCAATCACTACTCAACAGAGTGGAGACTTCAGTGGGCAAAGTTGGGCTCAAAATGAACGCTGCAAAGACGAAGTACATGTCTTTCAACCAGACGCAAGTACCTGTAATCACCACAAGTGAAGGCATGCGCCTTGATAAAGTGGAGGACTTCAAATACCTTGGAGCCTGGATGAACAGCACTGAAAAGGACATCAAAACAAGCAAAGCAGCTGCATGGAGAGCTTGTGGCAAACTTAGTCAGTTATGGAAGGATAAATCATTATCCAGAAAGCTCAAAGAAAGACTGTTCATAGCTACAGTAGAATCAGTCCTCCTTTATGGATGTGAGGCATGGACAGTCACCCCAAAGCTTGGTAAACAACTGGATGGATGCTACACTAGGATGCTAAGATCTGTGTTCAGCATCAACTGGAGTCAGCATGTGACGAATAAGGACCTGTATGGGGACATGCCAAAAGTCTCGGACAAGATCAGAGAACACAGAGCAAGATTTGCTTGACACTGCTTCAGGGGGTCCAAGGAGCTTGTACACAAACTCATACATTGGATTCCAAAGCAAGGAGTAAGAAAGCGTGGCAGACCAGCCCTGACCTACATCGACATACTAAAACGTTATACAGGACTGCAGGTGGAAGAAATCAAGACAGCTATGTTGGAAAGGAAGATCTGGAGAGGCATTGTGGTTCGGAAAAAAATCATCCGCCATAAGTCAAGAAAGTCAAGTCAAGAGAGATTGCCAAGAAAATTGAAATTTGGAAAAAATGAATTGTTTCAATAGATACGGTAGGTAGGAACCCTGAATGATAATAATTAATGGGAAATTGGTTTACAATAATGGCGCTAGATAGATATTCGGTTGAAGTAATTTATGTGGCGAGTGATGCTTATAATTTTGGTGTCATTTACATCGAAATTACCAAATCATAAAATTCTACACGATAGACGGCGAATTAAGGTAAACAGTTTCAGATGGTAGATTAGTATATGCCCCAAGTATTACGTAGGTTCAAAAAACCTTATTTCCTGGAAAATTGAGGGCGTCTTCCTATACGTATCTCTTAATGCCCCTTTAAAGTCAAGTCACAAGTCACCTGGTCCAGTTCCAAGTCAAGACACAACTCATTGCAAGTCAAGTCACAAGTCATTTGGCACCAGCACAAGTCAAGTCACAAGTCCAAGTAACACATTATTTTGTTCAGATTAACTATAAGCATTCCGGAATCAACTTCGGCCATCCGATTTGATCATAAACTGTGCAAACGAAAAAACGATCTTTAATTCCAGACACGCATCTGACACTGTAATATTCAGGCCTACTAATGCGACACCTGAATGACTTGGCAACATTTTCATTTTTTGCAAGTCCAAGTCAAGTCACAACTCATAAGGTTGCAAGTCCAAGTCAAGTCGCAAGTCAATGCCAATTCTGGCAAGTCAAGTCGCAAGTCAAAAAAATAGAGACTAGAGTTCGACTCGAGTCCAAGTCGCAAGTCACAAGTCTATAACTTTGCAATATTACCGTGGTGGTATCTTTTTACAAATATTTGATCATGATTTTATAGGATTCAAATAATGATTGACAGACCTCCATATCTCTTTGTTCGGCATCATACGCCCTCTTCTTAATAATCTTTGCCTGTGCTATATTACGTGATATTTCCTGTTCTGTTGGTGGAATCTTCCTCTTGCCTCTTATCCATGCTACAAAGAACAGAATAAAGTCATAGAAAATATTAAATCTGTTTTTAACTGATTTTCAGTAACATTTTCATTACATCATGATACGCACACACAACTGATAACAGATAAATACGAGGGGGTATCAAAAAGTTCTTGACATCACCAAGAAATAAAGGAGCCAGAAACTTTATTTGATATGTGACCCTTCAGACATCTTTAAAAAGTCACTGTGCAAAGTCACACATTTCTCCCACTTTTTATTACCTGTCCACAGACCGCCATTGTAGAGATCCTTCTGGCTCCTTTATTTCTTGGTGATGTCAAGAACTTTTTGATACCCCCTCGTATAAACAATGGTCTCCCTGCATAGAAAAGGAGTCATGTTTGATAGAGGGTAGATTATAACTTAGTAAGACGACCAAAATAAAACACAATATTTTATTTTGTTAATAAAAATTTAACTTCATTTTTAATAACTGGGCCATAAAAAAAAAATAAGGAACAACTAAATTCCCTTGCATTTTTTTACTCTGTATTCATGTCGTTGACAGACTAGCCAATTTATCCCAATGGCATGTGCAAGATTGCCCTGATGGAGAGGCCCGGCTCTCCATCACCTGAATTACTTCACACTATTTTGCCCGATTATCTATCCCTGAAAACATGCACCCTCAGCTTCCGGAATTATTTGTCTAGTTGCATGAGCATCAATAGCTGGCCATAATTAAGGTGTATTTAACGGGCTCCTAAAACGATATTCTGGATGTATGCATGCATAGCACATGAAAATTGACTATTATAAATCCCTAACCCCGGTTTAGGATTTTTGACCGGGATCACAATTTTCGAGGAAAAAACACCAACTAAATCTCCGGGAACCTGCCGGGATTCGATCCGGGGACCCTCCGTTCTCGAGCCCCACCTTCCTAACACTAAGCCACGGCCCTCAGCTACACATTCGTGCAGTATACTGCACTCATTATATAGGCTCGGTTGACTACGTCATCGAAAACCGACGGCGCATGCGTTTGGAGAGGGACTTTGGATTAGCATTTTTTAGCACTCAGGGGGGTTAGGGTTAATAGAACACAAAAAAAAAACTTTTTTTTTTTTACCATAACCCTAACCCCGGTTTAGGATTTTTGACCGGGATCACAATTTTCGAGGAAAAAACACCAACTAAATCTCCGGGAACCTGCCGGGATTCGATCCGGGGACCCTCCGTTCTCGAGCCCCACCTTCCTAACACTAAGCCACGGCCCTCAGCTACACATTCGTGCAGTATACTGCACTCATTATATAGGCTCGGTTGACTACGTCATCGAAAACCGACGGCGCATGCGTTTGGAGAGGGACTTTGGATTAGCATTTTTTAGCACTCAGGGGGGTTAGGGTTAATACTAATTCGCTTTTAATTCCCCTGACTGACCAATTGAAATTGGATAGAAATTAAATAAAACCCTTTCTATTTGATTTTAAAAACAAACAAATGAGTGCCATTCCATCTATAGTCAAAAGGTGGGACTCCCACTCCCCATTGCTTTATCCCAAAGCTATCCTTACCTTCCCATTCAACAGGCACCATTCCAGTGGCATACTGATAATGTTCAAAATTTGATTCTACACTCCTCCTTGTCTTCAAAATTTCACCTAAAACATAACATAATTTTAAATTAAGATATTAGAATTAAAGGTTGATTTGATGAACCGTATTATCCCTATTAAGCTTATTACGTTACCTTCTTTAAACTCATTTATCGTACTAAATAAAATGTACAAGTGGTCATTTGAAGATGCTGATGATTTTGAGACTGAATCTGGATGAGTATTGATGAGGGGATCGACATTGACGACAGAGTGTGATCCAAAACGGGTAAACATTTCATGACAATTTTAGAATTGTACCGTGTCGTCAAAATTTAATTTGCTATTTTACAGCGTGAGGGACAGACAAAGATAAAAGAACATAAAAGAAAATGCCAAAATGGAGGTTTGAATATGAAAATAATTAATACATCCTTTCATATTTTACATATTGTAAGTATACAAACCATTTTATTGATCAATATGTGATGACACTTTCAATAAACATCAACTTATATAATAGAGGCTAGAGGTCGTAAAATGTAAATTCCGGTGATTTTGTCCGTCCCTCATGGGAAAAAAAGTATATTAAGATGAAGAAAAATGGACCTAGCACAGTGCCTTGAGGTACGCCAGATGTCACAGGAATCGCCGACGATGAGCTTACTTCTAATACGACTTGGTGTGATCTTTTGGTTTGGTTTTCTTTCTAATACGACTTGTTGTGATCTTTTGTTGTGATCATTGATCATCTTATACCTCAACGATCTCCCGCAACATCTCAAGTGAGACTGCTTGCTGATGACTGTATTTTATATCGTGAAGTCAACTCTCCGTAAGACAGTCAAAAATTACAAAATAATATTGACATCCTCTGCAACTGGGAGTCTAGATGGCAAATGAGGTTTAATGAAGCCAAATGTTATGCAATGCACATCACTCACAAAAGGAAACCTTGTCAATCGACTTATATGATGAACGATAGTCCTCTCCAGAAGGTCAACAGCCAGTCAGCCACACCTACCTAGGAGTTGAAATAAATAACAAACTAAACTGGGGTAAACATCTGTAATACCAGCTCTAAAGCAAATAGAGTCCTTGGTTTACTACGCAGGAATCTGTACAGCTGCTCTGCAAAAGTAAAGGAAACAGCATACAAAACACTTGTCCGACCTAAGCGCCAATATTGCTCTAGTATATGGGATCCATACCAACAACACTACAAAAACAGGCTAGAAGCAGTATAACGAAGAGCTGCCTGGTTCGTCTGCAAATATTTCAGACGCAGAAGTAGTGTTTCCTCCATGACCACCGACCTAGGCTGGATATCATTAGAATAACGCAGGGCTATCTCCAGACTCACACTATTATGCAAATCCATCCATCATAAGGTTGCCATAGATACAGATCAATACTAAACCAATCCTCATGAGGGCAGAATCTCAACTAGGATAACATCTCACACATCTTTCACTAACACAGCAACAAGAAAAGACTGCTACAAATACTCTTTTCTCCCACGAACCTCGGCTGAATGGAACCTACTACCATAAAGTATCCGAGACTCTCCTTCAGTTGATTCCTTCAACAAAGCCAGGATCAGCAAGGTGGATATGTCATCCTTCCTTAGGCTATAGGTAAATTATTAATTGAACAAAAAACATGTACGCAGTAAAAAGATGATCGCACCCAAAATTATCACGCGAATGGTTGTGTGCGCTTCACGCAATATACGCAATACGCTGCTTAGTTGTGTTCGTTCAATTATTAATTTACCTATAGTGGATAGATCGCAGGTCTCACAATACAAAGGTTGTGAGTTCGAGCCCCGCTACGGCCGACATGTTTGTATTTGAGCAAGGTACTTAGTCTCGTGGTTCAGAAGTCACATAGAAATGGTGGTCTCGTGCATCGGAAGAGCAAAATCCGAGCACGTTAAAAGGTCACAGATTCCTTCGCAAAGAGTAGGGAATCATACCGGTCTGTGGCTTTAAACACATCAGTCCTAGGTAACAGGGCAGGGGTTGCACAGTTAACACGTCCTGTGTATTTAAGCCCCCTTCACGTTTGATTCCGAAAAAAGGAATGTTGCGAAGTATTCAATCAGATTTACTTTAGAGGCTGTGGCACATCATTGAATTGATTCTTTTTCATATTATTTTTATTATTTTTACTTTGATATAATTTAATCTTCTCAGTTGTTTTAGTTTGCTATTAGTCACAAAGCGCCTGCGACACATATATCCCGTTTGTGGAGATTGTCGCAGTAAACGACAGATACAGACACAGATGATCAGCACGACAACAAAAAAAGGTAGACGAATTATGCAGCCATTACATTCATTCATCATGTTCGTGATATGTTCAGCCAGCAGTTAGTAATACTAGTGCATTTAACTGACTCTAAATCTTACCATTGCTATTTATTTGAGAAGCTTCAAAGTACTTGTTACCTAGGTGATCTGATCCTACCAGTGTTTTTCTGGGGATCTTCAATATACTTCTTAGAAAGTTCATGATCGCGTTGTCGTTTCACACATTTCGCTTACAAAATGTAAATAATCTTACACCGGATTAAAAGAAGCGAAGATTTATTTTTCTTGAAAAAGTTACCAATTTCTTCCCAAATTATTAGATCAATACTGAAAATTGGCCAATATTACAATATAATGTTTGATTTAAGAACAAGGCCTAAGTGTACACAGATGAAGAGTGTATACCGTATGGAATTTAAAACCTTGTTGAAACGAATGCAAACAAATTTAAAGAAAAAGTTTTTAAACAAGAATGTCTTTAAAAAAGTACAACGTACATGTACACTGTTAGAAATTACTGTAAAATTTACAGTAAAATACTGGAAAAATGGTTAAAAAGTGACAGTATGTGGCTGTAATTTGGAAATACAGCAAAATACTGTATATCTTATGTTTAATTTACCAGGCCTATTATGACTAGGCCTAAATTTAAAACTCCAGCTCTTATTCAAGTTTTAAAGCATATCAACATCATTATACACTATGTATTATGAATTGTCAATTATACGATTAAGTACTAAATTTTACAGTAAACTAATACTGTAAATGTTACATAAAGCTGGCAGCAAGGATGCCAACGTTTTACCGTAAATGTCACAGTTTTTTCTAACAGTGTATCCTTATAGGCCAGTTAGGCTGTAGTCGCACCGTTGCACTGTCTGTGGTCGACCCTTCAACGTCGCGCATGGTGGATGTTCCGGATGATCTTTTTATTGAATCTCATTTCAAGCAGCTTGGTGCTAAGCATAGATGAAAGGAACCGACAATTTGGAACCCGGGAGTATATTTAACGGAATAAATCGTATTGGAAAATGGAAACCAATGCTTAGCACCATGCTGCCGGAAAAGGGATTCCTTTTTATTGCCCATCAACATATTTTGAAATGAGAAGCCTAACCCCATATTTGTCTCATAATATTTCTGTAAAATGTTTGGCGCCAGATATGTTCCATCACGTTATCGGCCAAAAATGCAGTGAAAGTCGCATAATTACTGCCAGTATATGTGTACTATAACTCAATGGGCAAATACCATGTCCTCATGTGCTTTTAAAATAATAAACTCCAGCAAAATGGTTAAAAAACGCATCCCGCTAGAGTTGGTGAAGCGCAGAGCTAGATTTTGTTTTAGGCTGGAGTTTTGATGTTTACACTGTAAAAAGAAGCGTTTATATTTCTGATAACACTTAATAAACACTTCAACACGTTTATTTTTATGTTTTATGTGTAAAGGTATAGGAGGCATTGCATACGATAAACGTTTGCATAAACACTACAACACGTTTATAGAGGTATTTGTTGTATAATTATTAATACCCCAACATGTTTCTTATTGCTGATATAAACATGTTGGTGTGTTAATAAATATTACAAAATTACCTCTATAAACGTGTTGTAGTGTTTATGCAAACGTTTATCGTATATGCAATGCCTCCTATACCTTTACACATAAAACACACAAATAAACGTGTTGAAGTGTTTATTAAGTGTTATCAGAAATATAAACGCTTCTTTTTACAGTGTAGGAAGTCGATGGTGGCGTTTTTGAACTGGTTTAGCGTCGGCTTGCAGCTGACGATAGTAGATGGAAGGCCGTTACAGTGTGGAATTGTGGCCTGGGAAAAAAACTTGTGGAGTAGGCCTACATCTTACTTGTAGCGTGGACACGTTGGTATGAGAAATTGTGAGAATTGCGGTGTTGTCTATGTTGGGGGTGGGGGGGGGGGGGGGGGGTGGGGGGTGAGGTATAGGCGTTTGCCTCGCTGTCGACTAGGTCGTGAGTTAATCTGTACATCATGTTAAGGCGAATATGAGTCCTTCTGGTTTCAAGCGATCGCAAGTCGAGATATTTGAGCATATGACGCTTTCTCCTGTCTAGTGTAGTTTTGCAACACAAGGGCGCCCATCCGCATTCATTATATTCTAGCTTTAGTCGTACTAGTGATTGGTAGAGATGTGAATTTACCTCTCTACTATACACGACTTGAAATTACGTCGGATGACGCCGACGGCTGATTGGAACTGGTTGTGACTTTGTTTATATCTGTATATGCGGGTGTATATGCGAGAACCATCTGCAGTCGCTACTGAATATGAGGCCGAGATATAGGTGGTTGGGGGTTGCCAGTAGAGGTTTCCCATTGATGTTGCAGTTATGCATTTATATTGGAGACTTTTTGGTTGACATGTGCATAATGAAGCATTTACCAGCGTTGAATTTCATTTCCCATTCTTTCTCCCATCTACACAAGGAGTCGAGATCTTGTAAGAGAACAGCAGCATCGGAGGTGAATTTATTTCATGATACAATAATCCATCGTCTGCGAAAAGCCTCGTCTTAGATGAAACATATGACGGGATATCATTGACAAGAGAGAGGGCCCAACCGCCCCTTGTGGAACCCCAGATGTGACATTAGCTGATGTAGAGCTCACACCTTCAAGGACGACTCTCTGGGAACGTGTGGTTAAAAAAATTGAAATCCAGAATGTTACCGGTGACGCCGTAGTGCTTGAGTTTCAGGAGAGGTCTCTGATGCGGTGCTCTACGGTCAAAGGCCTTGGAGAAGTCTAAGAAAACGCCATCGATTTGTTTTCCTTTTTCGATCGATTTGGCGATGTCATTGACCGTGATAAGTAGTTGCCGTGTCGCACCCTCTTTTCTTCCTAAATCCATGTTGGATGTCTGATAGTATTTGGTGGCACTCAAGATGATACACGATGTGACGATATGAATAACGTGCTCAAGAAGTTTACAAACAACTGAAGTCAAGGATATTGGCATATCATTTGAGCACTACACTCTTTGAGTATGCGATTAGGGATCTCATCCGGTCCAGATGCATTGTTCGTGTTGAGGTCTTCAAGTAATTTAAGGATACCTTTGTTAACAATCTCAAGCGGTTCGATGTCAGTTCAAACTGGCTGAGACTTGGAATGTCTTTCACTCTTTCATGGATTCATTTGCGAAGACTGACTTGAAGTAATTAGAGTTCAAGATTTTTGACTGGATTCTGTGTGTGCTCCATCCTTCAGGGGTGGACTCCAACATTGTCAGTGCGTTTTGACTTGACATATTACCTCCAAAACTTTTTTGGATTGGTTTTAAGATCCTCTTTTAGCATGTTAGCGATGTAACAGTTGTGGGTCTTGTTGAGATTACTTTTGTAGGCTTTCACACTATACAGCTTTTCTTTTTTCTGTTGTATAGGCGCTGAAGCGTTTTGTTCTGTCGCCGGAGAGTGGAGAGAACCAAGCAGTGGCGTAGCCAGGTTTTTCTCAGTGGGGGGGCAAAGGGGGGGCCGGGAGTTTTGGTGGGGGGGCAACAACCAAATTGAGGATTGAATTTCCTTGTGTTGTGAATAGGTTAGTCCCAAATTATTTCAACTGACATTTCCCACAGGGGGGGCAACAGGGGGGGCAGAGAACCCCACAGGGGGGGCAGCTGCCCCCCCCCCTTGCCCCCCCTTGGCTACGCCACTGGAACCAAGGCAAGTTAAACAAGCAAACAAGGTTCTATAGTTGACGCATGTCAATTCACCATTCGATATCGATATAGTGCGCACCAGATAAAGGTTCTTAAATCCGAAAAAGGGTTCTTTATACGAATGTCAGGCTCTATTCCGAAAATAAAAAAGGTTCTAAAGTCCGACGCCTAGTCCGTAAATGAAATAGGTTCTATAATCCGATTTTTTGAAATGGTAATGAAGGTTCTCAGTCAGTTAAAAAAGGTTCTCTAGTCCGAATTTAAAAAAAAAATCTATAGTTCGAATTAAAAAAAAAAATCCATAAGGTTTTCTAGTCTGAAAGGTTTAATGTTCTTTAATCCGAATCAGAAAAAAATATATCTATAATCCGAAATTTGAAATAGCCAGGGAATAGCTGCGTACTTTGCAGTGCGCCCTCTAGAGATAACGGGAAAGCTCCTTTTGGAAACATTGCCTCTTTATAAAGAAGCTTTATATTTTATAAAATAAGAATCAAATCGGAAAGTATTAGTTAGTGAATTAAAAATCAAAATAATTTGTCGGATTAGAGGACCTTTTTACCCCTTCGGACTAAAGAACAGGCTATAAGATTCGGAATATCTAACCCATTTAAAGACTAAAGAGCCTTTTTCAATTCGGATTAAAGAAGCACATTCAATATTCAGGCTATAAATAACCTATCGAATTACTGAATCTTTACCAATAATCGGATTATAGAACATGATCATTAGGCCTAACTGATCATAGTATTCGGACTAAAGAACCGTTTTTCAAGTTCGGATTATGAACCTTTTTCATTTTCGGACTATAGAACCTTCGCACTATAGAGCCGTATTTGTTTTCGGAATATAGAACCGTCGGACCATGGTCGGACTATCGATAAGTCACAAATTGTTTTGACATTGGAAAGGGGTTAGTAGGGTCATAGTCTTGGATTTCGTGACCATTTGTTTGAACCTTTGTTTTGGTGAATTTGTCAGTTAGAACCATTTTAAAGAACACCTATGCCGCCCTCTCAAAAGTGACGGAAATTTTGTTATAGCGTAAACTCCAAAATGGCCGCCATACAGGGCGCAAGAATTTAAATGGCTTCAATTAAGCTAAAATCATACCAAATTGTTTGTCTGAGCACAAGGATTCCGAAAAAGTATAGTTTACCCTACTTCCGATGTTTGGTTAACGAGTTATCGGGTAAAACGGGAAAAGGTCGCTGACCTTTGCATATGGGGTCAACATTTAAACTTGCTCCGATTTTGAAAACAATATCGTATTGTTCGTATGATCACAAGGATTCCAGATATTTTTTTTTTTACCACCAGGAATATTTTCAAAAGGTTAAAAGGTCAAGATATACTGACCTATATAGAACCTGACCTTTTGACCCCTTTATAAGGTATAACAGACACTCTAGGTGGTAAAAACTTTAATTTCTGGAATCCTTGCAATCTGACGAAAATATAAGAGCATTTTTTTCGGGTTTTTTCTATTTTGTATGGTTAGATATAAGATCACGATCAGGCATGATGATAGAAGATCATCATCTCTTTGCGAGACTTGTAATTCTTTCATTTAGTCCTGTATACTGAAGATCCGATAGTTTTAATGACAATCAAATAATGACTTGTGCAGGGTTCTCTATAGGGGAGGGGGTAAACTTAATGGTTGTCCTGATCTGATTCTGGCTTATTAAAGGGCATTCCTAAGAAATCAATCACCTTTATTGTTCATAGTCTGTTAAAGATATAATTATGTGACGTGACATTTGGAACGGTTATAATTGATCGATAGGTACGTTTTGTCTCTTATAATTGGCTAAATGAATATATAGATATTTTGCAGTTTTTCATCCGTTTCCGTCACACCAAATGGAAGTTTGTTTTCCATAGGCTTCTTCAGAAAGTACAACCATTCCTCAGATCAATGAATTTGTAGCAATGATGTCATCAACGAACTATAGAACTTGACGTCATCGGACTAACAATAATAACTACATTATGCTGAGGGTATACATTGCTTGAACAGTTGATACAATACAATGAATTGAAAGCACAGGAGACGCCAACATTAGGCTTCAAGGCCCGCTTCGTGATGCTCTAAAAACCGGCACCAAATTTAAATATTCGCCTTTCATCAAAGCTGGTTGCTATATGACATAATTCTCGTATTGCAACGCCCGTTGAGTAGTTTAAACGCATGAGCGTGGATGTAATTTGCAACATAATGGAAACTCACCCATGCAGTTAGCAAGTAGTACCGCTCGTACACGCCCCGAATTTAAATATACAACCAGGCAATCCTCTCGTAGAAATTGATAACTATAGGTTTACCAGGCCGCATTAATAGCGCTCCTAAAAGGGCAATTTATGTCATGGATGACGCAGGCGACACAACAACGACCGAATTTATTATTTTCTGATTTGTATTTCATCAACCACAATAGACAAAATGTTAAATAAAATGAACATAGTCATAATAATCTTACTGATACTGCATGTAGTCTTTTCACGTACATGATTTTTTGAAATCGACTCATGGAATTTTGCCCGGGAACATTTTACTTTAAAGGGGCACTAAGAGATGTGTTGGAGGCTGCGCCCTCAATTATGATAAAAAACTGGGATTAGTGTATTTTTATAATTGTATTACATGTATGAACTTACACCTATAAGGATTAAGAAAAATCAGCCCTCTTTGTACAAGAAAACGTGGATTCAAAAATGCTCGTACAATCGCGACGAGCATTTTACGTCCGGCAGTATCCCCCTGCAGTACGCGTGATGCATAATGCGAACCATATTTGCATAGAGGGCGTTTTTCAATAAATAGCGATGATATTGTTTTAATCAAGTTTTGCTGTGTTTTTGTTAGTAGAAAGAACAATAATGGCAAATTTTAATGTTCATCTTGAATTCGGAAGTAAATTTTTAAAATTTAAAATTTTCAACACCACTTAATGTCCCTTTAATACTACAATTCGTCGCTGTTCTGACATAACGACCCATCACAACGGAAACTTAAGTAAAGTGATGTGCCGTTATGTCAGAACAGCGACGAATTATACATTATCAGCGATGAGAGAATGATGATCGACGATATAATATTATATATTCTTACACATTTCGGCTATATACGTGAACAGACAAATAGTATTAAAGGGGCATTGAGAGATTGCCGAGAGAAATGAAATTTGGAATAAATGAATTGTTTCAATTAGATAATGTACGTAGGAACCCTAAAGTGCAATGATAATGATTTATGGGGAAATGGTTGAATAATGGCGCTAGATTGAAATTTGGTTGAAGCAAGTTATGTGTGAGTGATGCTGATAGTTTCGATGTGATCACTGATCACATCGAAATGCCTCAATTGTGAAATTTTACATGATAGACGGCGAATTAAGGTAAACGGTCTTAGATGGTAGTTAGTATATGCCCAAGTATTACGTAGGTGCAAAAAATTGATTTCCACAAATATTGAGGGCGCACTCCCATAACCCATACGTATCTCTCAATGCTTCTTTAAATACATATTGCTCTTTGTTGGTAACATTTTGATAGAGCGCTTCAACCAGAATTTCTAAAGCAGCTGCGTTTCCCAATAGGTACTCAAATGTTAACGGTTCAACAACACGGTTCTTGTTTGATTTTGTCCGATATCTTTCGCATCGACTCATGAATCTCATTCATTAAAGGGAACTTCATACTTGAGGGTTCTGTATTTGATCACGTCCATCAATATTTCTTTCACAACTTGTCCTCTTTGGTAAGCGGAAATAATTCAAATTATTATCAATGTGCTAAGCAATTATCTTTAACCTTGTTTTACCACAAATTCAAAACCATGGATCGTATCTAATGGTTTTACATGAAGTAGAAGATATATATTTAATACATATATATCTTATTTTGGGAATGAAATGCGTACACGATGCGAAAAACGTCGCAAACGGCGCGATTGAATGCGTAAACGATGCTCTAAGAACGTTATTCAAAAGCAGCGATGATGGAATGCGCAAAGGTCATTCATCTTTTGAACTTGAACCGAACAGAACATCGTTAACCTTGATCATCGTTTTTGAACTACCTCAAAACCGTACATACAGTACACCACCTGGGTAACATGAATAAAGCACATTATTAAGTATTAGTAGAGAGGCCAAATGGACCGGGAGGCTCTAAATCAGATTTTCGTGTCACTTCAAAAGGTAGAGGTTTAAATTAGATTAAAAGTGGTCATTAGACTCTCCTGTATATGAAAAATCTGGCTGACAAGGCTAAAAAGTGACTTGGGTTGAGATATTGATCATTATTGATCACCATGTCAAAATTTTGTAAAAAAAATCAAAAATTATAATTGACTTTCATATCAAAGACCATTATATTTCCTTTTTAGTACAATTTATTTGGGGTTAAATCCGTTATTGACATGGAAATTAACTAAAAAACAAAATTAGAAGCCCCATTGACATGTGTATAATTTTATTTAAACAATTGGCTTTTTCTCCACTTTCTGAATTCTAACAATTTTTATTTCAGAAATGTTTATTTCCGAAACCTGGCATTTTTTAAAATTTGAAATATACAGCTTGAATTATTAATAATATTGAAAAATAAATGGTTAGGTTTAACATCATGATTTAACAAAACATAATGACTTGATATTTTAAGAGTATCAAACAACATTAAGATGGACTACATCACTAACTTTTCTGTCAACATTGCAATAATCTGGTTAAAAAGGTAATTTGGCTAGCTAGATTTAGGGAAATGTACTGGCATTCACTGGCAACCCAGCTCATTCCAACACTGTGTTACATGGGAAAGTCCAGAAGTTATGGAGAGCACCAAGCATTATATGAACCATGCATTCTGGAGACTGTGTTATGTCTGGTAATCTGCCAAGTGCGAAACGTGTGTGTAGTGCTTCAGTTAAAAGGTTTGTTATGACATTTAATATCATATATCGAGGGCTTAGAGGCAGAACTGACTATGTCCATTTTGACTTTTTGGACATACACCTGCTGGACAGGGCCTGTTTTGCAACAAAACTAAAAACACCTTCACGGACATAATCAAAAGGGGGGTACATAGACATAGACACTTTTTTCCACAGAAAGAAAGTTCATATCCATGTTACTTGTACAATTATCTGGACAAAGTCAAAATGGACATAGTCAGTTCTGCCTCTAAGCCCTCGAATTTATAACAGTAGTTAATGACATTATTAAAGCACTTTGATAACTATTAACAGACCATAGAGGTTTCTTACTGCCTCAGGCCATCTGTGATTTTCAGCAGATAATTAAGCTTATTTATAATAACTCGGACAACTGTTTCAAATATTTATCATCATGATCACATACTATGATACTACGTCTTATTAGGCGAGGTACGTAACAAAAAAGAAGCATGATTGTTTGCAACTGATGCCATTAGAAAGAGTAGGATAATAGCATTAAAATGATACCCAAATCATTGCTATAGGTCAAATATTAACAGAGTTATGGTAGGGCCTATCACACGTTGATGCTTACCATTCACTAAATTAGACTAAAATTCAGAAGTCGCGTCATAGCCTAAAGGCTAAAGCCTAATATGCGTATTAGGGCGTAGGCCTAGGCCTAATTAAAGTAGGCCTACATTATTACATAGAACACATTCAAAGGTCACATACTCCCCCTGCAAGAGTAGGGAATCTTACCAGGTCTTATTTCAAGTGTATACACTTAGGATTTGTGAGTAACCTAGGCTAAGCTTTAGATTAAAGTCTAAGGTCGGCCCGGAGTGACGTCACATGCTGTTTATCGATGTAAACAACAGTCGCACACACCGCCTCACGATCTCTAGAAACAATGTTGTGGTTTGGCTCATGGGCTGAGTAGAGCGTAGACATTGATGTGTTAAAAAGTTTTGCTTTGTTGTCAACGTCAAATGACAAAAATATCCGGATGTCCGAGGCAACATATATGAGCCTAGGCTGGTTGCCTGGTCATCCAGGTATTTTTGTCATTTGCTGTTGACAACAAAGCAAAACGTTTTAACACATCAGTTTCTACACTCTACTCAACCATACGCAAGATTGTTCCTAGATAGCGTGACTCCCGGCTGTGTAAAAGCGAATGTTGTTTACATCAGCAAACAGCATGTGACGTCACTCCGGGTCGACCTATGATATTAAAACAAAAGGTAGGCTATTTACACAACACTGAGCCTATACTAAATTCATTACAATTTAAAGTCTCAATCCATTAATCACGTTTTGCACAATATGTGCCGTGTAATGACACACTGCTACTGCATTCCATAATGTTTAATGTGCTAAGTTTGCCGTATACTTTTTGTAAAATATTGAAAGTAAACACAGCTAGTCAGATAGGCCTAATATTTGAGTTGAAAAATGCTTGGCAAAATTTTGAGCACTGTATTGTACGGTGCTAAGGACTATAATCTATCTTATTATGAAAATGTTTTAAAATGAATATGGAATCAAATGCTCTTTAAGAAAATGTGCCTATTTATTTGATGCAAAGTTTGTGTAGGCACTCTGCCCTTTGCCCCGCCTGGCTACGCAATTGTGTAGTCTTATAGCCATGTCATCTTTACATGTAACATAATGTGGGGGATGCAGTACATGCAGAGCATCATAAATAATGTTTTAAAGATTGTATGTTTCCTATTGCTGTAAAATATGTCATGTTTGTTTTCTATATAACATGCTTCCACTACTGTAGCAGTTTTTTTTTAAACAACAACTTAAGGTTGTTCCTATGGCTAATTTTGTATTTGATATTTGAATAGAGCTTGCTGACCTCCACAATAATCTGAAATGTGAGATTGATCGGAGGTACGGTTTTCTAGATACATGACAATTTTATTTTCATTTGTCAAGCCATTTTAAGTCATTTTAAATTCTATTGTTTTTATTGTTTTTTCGGCTATCAGAGGGGCAGTCTATTTGCTTTTGTTTTATAGTGTTGGTTTTTTACTCCCTAGGCAAAATGTCTATAACATTTTTATTTTTTTGTTTTTGCTCTTATTTTGTATTGAAAACTCCATTAGATTCCCACAGCACAGGAATTAAGGAGAGTTGTATAGCCAACATATGCACCAAGTGGTATTACATTTAGTAAAGTGCATGAATTTGAAAAAAAAACCTAATTAAGTGCATTAATTAGCCTAATTATTTTTTCTTCAGATAATTAAGTATAATTAATTATGCAGATGTCTTACAGCCTCCTGCAGCACAGGAAACTTTTTAAAAACTATAATTAACAGGCTCCCAAAATTTCAACTTTGTGGCATTTATACTTTTCTTGTAAAAATTAATTAAACATTAATTATTTTGCTAGGCCAGCTAGGGGGTCAAAAAACAAAAAGAAACAAAATAAATGAACGCTTCTATTTTGCCTAATTTTTTACAATAAAATTGTCATATCTAGAAAACCGTACCTCCGATCAATCTCAAATTTCAGATTATTGTGGAGCTCAGCAAGCTCTATTAAAATATCAAATACAAAATTAGCCATAGGAACAACCTTAAGGTAGGCCTAAGTTAAATCAATGAATAAAACCTGAATAAAGAGCTGTTTGGATTGTTTTCTTATTTTAATTTTCTTTTCTTTTCTTTACCCAGGAACAGTATCCACATGCTCAGACTGATCCACAAGCACAGTGAATCACCAGTTTAAATAAAGCAAGACAAGAAAGTCAAGAGGTTAGTGCATTTTACATAGCAGCTGTCTTTTGTGTGGCCAGGGCTCAAATTAATCGATGCCCCACCTAGTTGCCTTGATGCCCTCAATTTCTAGCTGTTTTCACACTTCAAAAGTACATAATTGCCATGGAGAAAGTTGGCGCCCCTTTCAAATTGCTTTAAATTGCATGCCCTCTTCATTTCTTATTTTGAGGTTGTAAGATTATTATGAGGTAAGTGAAATCAATGGATAAAACCAAAGAGCCTTTTGGATTGGTTTCTTATTCTTTTCGTCACTTTTCCTTTGTCAAAGACAAGTAACACGACATGGTATCCACAAACTGGCGGGAAAAATTGAGTTTGATAGCTAAGCAACAGTGCTAAATTTAAATCGCCCAGATTCAAATTGGGGCCCTTGACCCCCCCCCCCCCCCCCCCCCCATCACTTCCACCTTATAGCTCGGTAGTTTCAGCTGGTGTTCTCAGTCAAAGCCCCCAACCCCCAGGAAATATGCTACTGACTACATAATACTAGTAGCTGTAGTCTTTGTTGGCCATACTTCATTTAAATGTAACATGGGATTGCAGTACATGCAGAGCATCATTACTCATATTGGCTACTGCCCTCAAAGTATGTATCCTACTATAATGTCAAACAAAGAAAAATGATCGTCTCAGAAGTCCACCCGCATTGGTATGTGAAATGAGCTACGGCCTTGGATTTTGTTTTTTGGATTTTGTACAATTTTTTTTGAAAAAAGGTCTCTTTAAGATCGGATTAGCAAAAAAATTAAAAAATGCATACCTCATAGCTTTTTTTCTAAAAAAAAATTTAAAAAAATCGCACAGCACTTAGCTTTTTTTGCAAAATGTTTCTGAGGCAAACCTTCTTCTTTGTTTGGCCTAACTGTACATTTTTCACACCTGCTATATAACATCCTACCATTAGGCAAGATATTGAGAATTAAGAGGTAAGTGAAATCAATTGGTAAACCCAAAGGGCCTTTTGGATTGTGTTCTTATTATTTTTTCATATTTCCTTTCTTTTCCATTGCCCAGGACCAGTAGCTGCATGCTAATACACTAATCAACCCGCACAGTGATCCACCATTATCAACCGAAACAAGAAAATCAAGAGGTAAATATGAATTGCATAGTACTATTATTAGGGTTTACACCATCCTTCTTCTGGTCATGTCCTCTTTAGAGGCAAATATGTAACGTGAGGCTAGGACACAGCTAAACTGGATCATGGCATTTTATTGAAGTTGTTATTGTGGTTCTTAGCTCGAAAGTTAGACCTATATCGTAAGTTGAGCTGCATGAAGAAGGCGGTCCCTACATATAAGAGTAACTTTTGAGTTAGACCTACATGTATTTCATGAATTCTTAAACCTGAGAAGAACTTTTATGCAATAGGACCCTCTGGTCTTTGAAGTATACTGTCAAACTATTATGCTTTGCCTCACCTCTCTCAATAACATAATGTTGTTTTTCAATTTGTTTGTTTCCACAGGAACACAGATACGGTGACAGGATGCAGATTGTGCTGCTGCGATTGAAAGTCTACAAACTTCAAAGAATTGTGCTGTAATTTTCAAGTATTTATTACACAAATATTAAATGCCTGAGAGATTGACTTTCATGTTGGATATAAGCTAGTTCTGATTCAAAAATGTCAAATATGAACAACTTTATTTTGGTTTATATAGCCAGCGATTTTTGTGTGTACATTTTTCATTAAATACTGCATACACCTAGCACAAAAAGTCCCTGACCAAGCAGGCGCATTGATGCTGGCTAATCCAAAATCAATAATCGGTACCAAAAATCTTAGATATGCATTAAATGGGCAAATTTCTTGTTACTTCTCCGTAGTTTGATACCTCATTCATAACCATCGAATAGATACTTTTGAAGTTACAATTATTTCAATAACCACAAGCCTAACGACAGCAGAGTTGCACTAGAATTGGTTGCCAATGGGATACATCATTTATTTGTATATGTGTGTTATCTCAACCAGTCAGGTATGGGGATAAATGGGTAACAGGCATTGACAGGGAGTCGGTACACAACACATTTTCATTATGTTATCACACACTAAAGCAAGGATATCCCATTGAAACCCAATTTTAGTGCAAGAATTGATTTGGTAGTTGTGGTTGATTGAACAATCATAACATCAACAATATCTACTCGATTTATATGAATGAGGTATCAAACTATGGAGAAGGAATTGCTCATGAAATGTATATCTCAGATTTTTCGTATTGATAATTAATTTCGGATTAGCCAACATCAAAGCACCTGGTCAGGGACTTTTTGTGCTAGGTGTATTATAATACATGATGTGTCTTCAGTGAATCAATAAAGTGGCTGTCAGAGTACAAGTATCAGTGATGGGAGCTTGTTTTTGTTTCCGTACCAATTGTGGAATGCATCTGTTTATATTACGCTTAGTTCTTGACATGACATGTTCACATTTTAACATCATTTTTACATTACACGTTCTCATTTTTAACACATTCATGTTAACACCATCCGGTGTTCAAAAAAAGGGTTTCAAATAAATGCAAAAATATGTTAAATTCCAGAACTTAAACAGGTATAGGTCAATAAATGCGTATAAATGTGCGGTTTCGAGAGATTAGACAAATTAGACAAATCAATGCACACACGCTGATGTTGATATGTGAATAATGGCACGATCCCACAGGGGGAGTCCTATATTGCGATTGTATCAACTTTTGCGCAAGTGCATTTATTTTTCTAATTTTTCGAGAAACAAAACATCTATATATCTATATATAATAATACATAAAGGGGTAAAAAAAGTAAGATCCCCCCTAAAATGAGATTACTTTTGTTTACATAACTTCACACACAATTAAACGTATTGAAAAATTGAAACGATTATGAAAAGAAAAAAACCGCTTGGCTACCAATAGAAAGTTTTACATTTTCGGTATCATGTTTACTTTTCCCAAAACAGTCACATTTCCTCAAAATGATGTTTTCAGAAAAAGTGGCACTTATACTTGTATTGGATTGTGGCAAATTTCATGTTTACGGAAACATCATTTTGGGGATATTTGACTTTTTGGGGAAAAGTAAGCATGGTTTTGAAAATGAGAAACTTTGTACGGATAGCTAAGCGTTTTTCCTTTTCAGAAAAGTTTCAATTTTTTAAAAACGTTTAAAGGTAGATGACCCGATTTTCGACTTGATGTTTTCTATTTTACATGAAAGGTCATCCTTAAAATTGTTGCATTCCAAAGTTTGAGTTCCATAACTCCAATGGTTCTATTTTTAGAAGCGCAAGGTCAAAAGACATGTGCCCATTGAGTAGTACACAGACTGGCTGGTGGTTGACCACCTTTGGCAGTAATTCACCACATTTTAGCCTATAATTTCCAAATGAAACATTTCTGGCCCCTAATAGTAATATTTTACAGACATAATGAGAAAAATATGGGGATTCTTCTGATACCAAAATATCTTGATGTGAAAAAAAAAATCATAGCCCCAAAAAAGTGATCGGGTCATATACCTTTAATTGTGTGGGGTGTTACACACACACAAATTGTATAGGATTTTGAAAATTACAACAGTTTCTGAGAACATCGTTTTGGAAAAATGAGACAATTTTGGTAAAAGTAAACATGATATTGGAAAAAAATGTCTGTGAGAAGCCAAGCACTTTTTCTTTTCACAATTTTTTTAATTTCTCAAAACGATTAACCCTGTGCGGAGTTATGCAAACAAACTTGGTCTACAAAAATCACGAGAGAGAGTTTTTAAATTTAATGGTATGGGCCAAGTGCCACTTTTTCTGAAACATCATTTTGGGGAAATGTGACTGTTTTGGGAAAAGTAAACATGATATCGAAAAAGAAAACTTTATTAGTAGCCAAGCGTTTTCTCTTTTCATAATCGTTTCAACTTTTCGAAACGTCTAATTGTGTGTGTATTGTGTTATGTAAACAAAAGTAATCTAATTTTAGGGGGGACTTACTTTTTTGACCCCTTTATATGCATCTATTGACCTATTTCATGCACGGCACTATACAAATCAAAATTCATAATTTTCATGTCATATGTTTGCTAAAAGCAAAGTTATATTTGAGTCTGTATCTTTATGGTATAAAGGTTCAGAAAATTCCATTTTTGGGCTTGTGCAAGTGGTCTCAACGTAATTCAAATGGATGGTCTATACATACATCAGACGTGCACGTAGGGGCGGGGTGATCATTCGGGGGTGATCTTAAGAATAATTTATCCCACTTACAATAAGTTTTACCCTTTTGTTCTCAAAACCTGACATCTTTAGAGTTCAAAATGCTGGCCCTCGACCAGTGGCGTAACCAGAGGGAGCCAATTCCAATATATACGTTGTGTCAGTTGGGATTGGCACTGTCGGTTCATGGAATTATGATGGTCAAATTAAAGTACACAGATGAACAAATTTTGCGTAGTATGTGTGACCCCAAATTGCAATATTGTTTGGTACAAGCTTGTTTTGAGCCAAAATGTATCTCAATCGTGCCAAAAAAGTGTAAAGTCAAAAATGTTTGTGCGCTACGCGCGCATTTCTTGACTGAGAACAATCTTATCGGTTGACCTTTATTTCTTGACCAATTGGAATGATAGTTTACCATTGTTAACGAGTGAACGTTCCAAAGACTTTTTTTCCAGGATTGTAGTTACGCCACTGCCCTGGACCCAACCCGTAGTGTGTGCCTCAAGTAAAAAGACCATTTGCACACCATTTCCTATACAGCGGTCAAAAGAAAGGGTTGTTTCATTAAATAGTTTTCCATATCCAATGTTTTAGTTTAGTCGTCGGGTAAAACATGTAACATTGACATTTTGCATGCAGGGTCAAAAATTAAATTAAAATGATATCTCAAATTTTTCAAATGTCAACAGTTCCACCCCTACAGATTGCAAATGGTGTTCTAAACATACATACAGTAGTGTTCAATTAAGGTTAGCAAAGAGTGTTCATTATTGTTAACATCAGGGCAAACTATACATTTTTTAACACTTGATTTCCCACGAGCAAGTCTGTTAAGTTGAAATCATTTTTATGTGGATCCCTGTACAATGGCAGCCATTTTGAATTGAGCGGGAAGCCTCGTTAGAGAATGTGCAATCGAAAAAAATCTTACTAAACAAAACTGTAAACAATTTCACTCAGATTTATCATTTATATTCCACTATTAGGCATGTGTGTGGCAATTTAAATATGAATGATGATAAAGTAATTGAAATTCACTATTTATTATAAACAAATAAATTCAAGACACCAAATAAAATCATTTACTTTTGGTTGCTATGGTAACCAAGTTGAAATAATTAAAAATAAAATCAATTTTTGGACGAGCAAATGCCCACAAGGGGTCCTCATGGGGGGTGGGGGTGTAATTGTTCTGAAATAATCAATGGTGACAACAATTTGATGCACAGCTGAATATGAGATTTCTTGAAATACTTAAAAACTTGTTTCCTTGTTGCCATGGAAACAAGTTGAAAACTCAAAGAGCAACCATACATCCCCAATATGCAGATTCCTAAGAGTTGTAACTTTTAATTGATATACAATTCATGCTGTTCATTTTTGTGAACAGGTTACAAAATAATAAGTCTATATAAGGTCTTTTTGCCCCTAAATGACTGTTTTTGATTGTTTCCACGGCAACCAGGCATAATCAAAGTACAATTGGCACAACCAATCCATCTAAAACTCTGCACCCTGTTATAGAGATCATCTTGGTAAAATTATGCGGTATAAATCTCAAAACTAGTTGATTTAGATCAATTTTACTAAATCTCCTATATTTGAATGGCGGCCATTTTGAAATCCAAGATGGCTGCCAAACCATTGTTCGAAAAATATTGGTTTTTGGATTTTTGAAATCAGTGCATCAAATCACCCCTATAAGCCAAAGTTCATACTTTTGGCCAGAAGTTAACATCTTGGCCATTTTTATTAATTATCCACTCAACCACTATAATATTCAATGGCATGTGAAAGTGCCAAATTGCAACAAAAATCAACAAAAACAGCAAAAACGGGTTTTTCGTCAAAAGCCTCATAGGTTAAAAACTAAAAGTTGCAGAAAAAAAGTATAAATTACATTTTTGATCTAAATACTTTGGTCAACAAAATGGACACTGTTTTAAGAAGAAAATAAAAATCTTAAAAAAATGCCAAGTTTGTGAATTTGTGTAAAAATGACTTTTTGGGTAAAAAATAGTAAAAAAGGCACTTTTTACCCCAAAAAGGCCAGCCAGATAGTATTATTGGATTATTTGGTTAAATATTATGATAGACCTATGTACAACCTAACTCTTACAAAAATAACCACAGTTTTGCTCAATTTATTTTAAAAGTTGCAGCAATTCTTAAAAATTGACATTTTTGGGCAAAATTAGCAAAAACACACAAAAATCATGACTTTTAACCCAAATATCTCAGCTCACATCACTTTTTAGCCTTGTCAGCCAGATTTTTGTAAAAATATAAAGTCTTTTGAATAATGTTAACACCAAAAGAAGCTCTACTTTTATAAGTGACACGGAATTCCCATTTTCATCATTTGGCCTCTCTACTATATAACGTATATACAATTATTACTCTTCACAAAACTTTTCTAATTTTGTCCTCCATTTATCAATAAATTTATACATTGTGTTGTTGCTGCTAAAGAACTTGTTTTTCAAGTTTATAATGGAATTAATTAAATATTTAACTGCAAGAAATGAGATATTCTATTTTAAAATCTACTATTATAGATAACCTTCTTGACAAGTAAAGCATGATGAGTTGATTAATGCACTACAGTCTCCTCCTGTGTCAATGCCAACCAGTATTTTCTTGTAGTCAAGAACAATATTATTATTAACATTGATATCAAACCATTTCTTGAATTCATCCCAGATGTTAAAGGCATATTATGTGATCTTTTCCAGAGAGCGCCCTCTATTCATTATTTTTTTTAGAAAGTAGATTTTCTTGCAGATTTATATTTCTGATCATAAATCATACATACATTCCAAGTTACAGAGCGATACGATTCCTAATTACCTCAAAATCATGGTTTTAGAGTGAATTTAAGAGTGAAAATATAAACTGTCGGATTTTCCGACATTTTATTTTCACTCTAAAATCATGTTTTTGAAGTAATTAAGAATCGTATCGCCCTGTAACTTGGAATGTATGTACGATTTATGATCAGAAATGTAAATCTGCAAGAAAATCTTCTTTCAATTTTTTTTTCGATGTTGAGGGCGTTCCCTGGAAAGATCACATATATACCTTTAATGGCATGTACAATTCCCCAAAAATATGCTTTAAAGTCTCTGGGAAGTTACTGCATAAACTACAATTCACATTATTGACAATTTATATCTTAAATAATCTACTATTTTAGTCATTAAACAAATCAAATTAATCTTGAATTGGAAATCCTTGTCCTAACATTAATGCATGCCTTGAACGGCATAAGGTAAATACTACTCCATTCATTGTCAAAAACATTAAAGGAATACCGTGTTATTCATTAAACCATGCATTATATTGTATCCAAATAATTATCTTACGTATATTGACCATTCTAATTGAACACAGAACTATAATGTTCAATTAATTAATTAACGAATTAAAATTGCACAACCCCAACCTGTAATTATTTGAAGTTCGCATCCGGTTGTCGAAAGTGCTGCTGGGATAGCTATACCCGGGCGATTCCCGGGGAAGACCATTTTCCAATATTGTCTTATCTCCTTTCTATTTACTACGGCGAACCTGTTTCAATATCTATAATTCGCTTAAAATACTAAACATCGGTATAATATTGATCCATTAATTATTTAGTAATTGATGTGTTAGCAATACTTTCTATATATATAGTTGTCTTTCAAAACTATTGTAGTCTCGCTTTGAAAACTTGTTGGCTAGCTCTGGCTCGCTCAACATATTCAAGTAAAAGTCTACCATTATGCAACGTATGACTAATTTCCATCAGTCCCAATGTGGAAATGGTTTTACATATTGGCTATCATTGGGTGTATCTCGAGAAGTTCTAATGTTATTGTCTGAGAATTTCACTAATTAAAATCAGGTATGAACACTTTCTTATTCTTACATGTTGGTTTGGTTTATTACGAACATAATCGGCTCTAATTGTTGGGGAACCGCTCCCCTGGTTTCTCGAAACGTCTGTATATTCAGTGGCGGATCCAGGATTACAATTTACGGGGGGTTGACCAAGGCTTTTTGAATTGGTACCCCCAAAAAATCGTAAAAGGTCCCCAATTTCTTTTGCCATCAGGTCGTGAAATTCTGCTAAGTGGTGGGGGTGGGGGGAGGGGGTACGATGTGATTGTCCCAAAACATGCAACAAAAATCGCATGGTACAAGTGGCAGATGTACCGACGGAACCTACTTATGCCGCCTCTGAAAAGGCTAAAGTGGTACACACAAAAAGGTATATTGTCAAATTTTACGGGGGGCGCCCGCCCCCTCCGCCCCCTGTACCCACTGATATTGTTCGAAATACGAGGTTACTAACCCCTATCACCATTTATGGTGAAAGAACATTAAACATTGAACATTAAACAACAAACCCGGTCATCATAATGCATATTCATTATTTCACTAGTACTATGTCACTGTTGTCACTACAGTGCTTTTATGGAAATCGGTTGTTTAGATCTTCTTTCTTTAGACTTATTCTTCGAATAAGTAGTAATGATTTCGGAAATTGTGTATAAGTATGGATTAATTGCAGAGTTCAAGGGTAACACAAACGTAATTGACCATGCGTACACTGACGGGGGCAGCTTTATTACCCTTGCCTGAACGAGAATACCAAGAACGATAATTGGAAACCAACACATAAAGTCTGTCGCCACTATGGCTGATACTTTAGTGGTAAGCCTTATCTCTTCTTTCATCTCTCGAGTTCGTCCAGACAATTTGGATGATCTTCTAACGGCCCTTACTATCTCTATATAACAGCCAAGTATTATAAGGTAACAAAGACAGTTGAGGCCAAGGAAAAGGGCAGTTGAAAAATACAAACCCGTTATAAGACCAGTGAAATCAGTTTTAAATGTGTCTTTGATATAATAAAAATATGCATCGTCTAGAACGAAAACAGTGGTATTCATATCCAATGAGTATGATTCAGTTAAGGCTAAGGGTAGGCCAATACACACGTGGGAGTTGTCATAGAATTTGAAATTTTTTCCAGCTAGAGCAGACGGAGCAATACCTAATATGAGCGACGAAATCCATATCAACGCAGACACCGCAATTGTCGACTGTTTACCAAGTTTGTTAGTTGATAAGGGAAACCTCATACCTATAAACCTATCGATACTTATCATAGTCACAAAGAACACTGATGCTTCACTAGAAGTTATTGATAGTGCCCCGGCAATCCTGCATATAATTCCAGATCTCCAGTTTTCAGAATTCATGGGGAAAAAAGTTCCGTAGTAAAAATCGGCCAACGCAATTATTATCATGTAGATGCCCATAAGTGAATCAGACATCGCCAGATTACTAAGAAGTAAATCTTGGACTTTGTTTTTCTGGGTGTTTTTCTTTCTCCAAACTAACACAAAGACGTTTCCACAAAGCGCATTTATACCAATAAGCCACATCGCAACCACCAATGTCCTGTCTGATAACAATCTACCACAAGTAAGATATGGGGATCGGTTATTTGCAGCGCTGCAATTAACACTGTCGGATACGTAACACTCACAAATTTCTTGTTGGTTTACATTTAACTCTGATCCGCGAGGCAACGCAGAGAAAGAACCGCGAGTTACCTCTCTCAACGTGTTGTTTCTGAGATTCAGATAATTTAAATTAGTCATGTATTCGATATTTGGACAATCTGACAACTTGTTTTTAGACAACTCAAGAAAAGTAATATTTGTCGTTTCTTTGAATAAGACTTCACTCAGATCTGTTAAGTTATTAGAATATAAATACAGAAAGTGTAGCTTATTCAACCCATCAAAAACATTTGCACCCAATCGCATTAATTGGTTAGTTTCCAGAAATAAAAATGCTAAATTGTCTAGTCCATTAAACACGCCATCCGGCAACGACACCAACTTGTTCATATCTATACCCAGGGAAGTCAAATTATTTAACGGGTGAAATATATTGGGATTCAATGTGGCCAACTGGTTGTCACTCAGATACATTTCCTTCAGGCTAACCAATCCTTCAAACGTTCCTACTTGTATTGTTTTCAGTTTATTGATGTGAAGAAAGAGGTATTGAAGCCCACTTAAACCTTGAAACACATTCTTTGTCAACGTCACTAGTTGATTTTGATGCAAGGACAATGTCTCTAAGTTTTCCATTCCTAAAAATAAAGCTTGCGGGAGCATTTCAAGATTATTAGCATCAAGTTCCATCTGGTACAGACTTCTTAATTCCTTAAACGAACCATCTAACATGACAAGTTGGTTACTAAACACTGTCAGTATTTTCAAATTATCTAGCCCTTGCCACAGACCAGCTGGCAGAGTGGTCAATCTATTTACGTACAGATGTAGCTTCTCAAGTCTTCCTAAATCTTGGAAAATTCTAGATTCTAGTGCGGTCAAGAGATTGTCGTATAGATGCAATGTATTTAGATTGTAAAGCCCGGTGAATAATCCAACTGGTACGGTGGTCAACATGTTATCATCAAGATCTATCCGAGTAAGTTTACCCAACCCTTGAAATATTCCTTCCCCTAGCATAACTAACCGATTTCCATAGAGCAAAAGCACGCTTAGATTAGACAACCCAATAAATACACCTGTCTCTAAGGATATCAAAACGTTTTCATGGAGGTAAAGGTCTAGTAAATTCTCAAGACCAAAGCTGAATGAACCTACTGCAAGTGTTTCTATATTGTTGTTGTTAAGACCTAAATATGTCGTATTGGTCGGGTAAAATAACATTGACTCCTGATTATGTGATTCCTGGGTATCATTGAAACATTGAAAGAGTACCTCTCGCCGACCTACAATGGCGATGCAATATGGTAGAAATCGTATGCTACAAAGAGGACCTTCAATGTTGGGCTCACACGTAATTTGATTCTTATACCCTTTAACATGTTTACAGTATGGTATCTGATTTACTTGAGAATCTGACCGGATGAGTGTGAGCTTGGGGCATTCAGGGGGTGATCCGAAAGATGGTATTCTTTTTATCTTAAAACTGACATTACCTTGGAAATGAAATCGAAGACTTTCCTGGGAGAACGTAACCTGACATTCTTCGATTTGTCGTTTGACAACTACATACTTGTTAAAACAGTCTACCAAATTGCTTTCTCGTTCAACATATAGTAGGAACTGCTCATTTGAGATGCTTCCTCCTGATAAATCGATTCGAATGTAAGATCCTAGGGATACGTTGACGTTGAGATTGCATTGTGCGCTGCCTACATGGCTTATGACAGCAATTTCCTCTTCGCTGTTATTTCTATCTTCAATGTCACATGATTGAAATTGATTGGCAGCATCTCCAAATTGAGTTGGCCCGAGTATCTGGCCACCAACTATGATATATCTGTTGAATGTTACGCTGTTGGGCAATATATATGCCAACAACGACAATACAGACAGTTTCAGAAAGAAACTGAAGGCATTGAAACGAAGCATGATATATACGATATCACGGTATGTGCAATATATATATATATATATATATTAATGTTACCGTGCCGTTTTGATATGCACATCAGTTCGATTATGCCCGGCGTTCTTGACAGTGTTTTATAACCATATTGAAGGCTAGAATTGGTATAGTTCTTCCTGCTCTCACAACTCACAGCCCCTTCGACGAAATGGTGATAGAGCGATGTGGGGCCAGTCTAATTGAATGCGTCCGTTCAGTTGAAGTAAAAATTACTGGACAGAAGAGAAACTTACATCCGTTGCCGTCAGAATGAACTCATCTGCCCGAGACGCCTCCAACTCCAAGTATCTGTTAGCAGAAACGAGGTGTTTGCCTGATAGAAAAAAATAACAAAAATCAGGGAAGATAATACTTAATATAATATAATTTAAGACTTATAGGCAAATCAACACCGAAATATTTCAGACACAACGGATTTTTATTCAGGTACATGATTTGACCTGTCAATGAACATGTGCGTATTGAGATTCACATCAATTCGATGAATGCCCGGCGTTCTTGACAGTGATTTAAAGCCATATTGAAGGCTATAGTCTTGGCCTTATTCTTCCCTCTCTCACAATTTACACACAGCCGCTGTGACGAAATAGTGATAGAGCGATGTGGGAACCAGTGGCGTAACTAGACTTTTTTCATTGGGGGGAGGGGGGGGGGGGGCAGGAAGGGGCAGTGACTTGAAATGGGGGGGGGGGGGGGGGGCTCCTAAGACAATCCACAATTTTTTGAGTAAAGACTTTACAGCTATTTTTGCACGATTGAGCTACATTTTGGCTCTAAACCAGCTTGTACCAAAGAATATTTCATTTTGGGAAGACATATATGCGCGCGTAGCGCGCGAATTTTTTTCATATGTGTACTTTTGACCATCATAATTCCATGATTCCTTTCGTCAAATGAACCGACAGTGCCAATCTCAACCGACACGACGTCATTATTGGGGGATTTGGTGTGTACTTTTTTTAAATTTTATTTACAGCCGTACTTGATTTCATTTGGGGGGGCAAGCGGGGGGGGGGGGGGGCAATGGTCCCCCCTGCCCCCCGCTGGTTACGCCACTGGTGGGAACCCAGTCTAATTGAGTGCGTACGTTCAGTTGAAGTAAAATACTGGACAGAAGAGAAACTTACATCCGTTGCCTTTCAGAATGAATCCATCTGCCAGAGACGCCTCCAACTCCAATGATCTGTTGGCAGAAACGAGGTGATTGCATAATTCAACAATATATGCAAATCAACACCGAAATATCTTCAGACATAACGGATCCGGTATACATGATTCGACCTGTTAATGAACGGATGCGTATTGAGCTCGACCTGATTAAAAAGTTAAATAGTAAGAACGGATGTGTTGTAGAGATACCAATCATCAGTACCAAGCACTGCTACTTAAACTCCTGCATTTGTGAACGCGACGGTTACAAAAAAGGTGCGTATATTTGGAACAAAATCTGTAAAATCAGGATGTTTCCTAAATACTGACATCTCTGATATTGCGTCATGGATAATAGCTCGTCCACGAGCGGAATAGAAAGTTGTTGCTACCAACGTATAACCAAAGACTAATCGAAGACTTTTCGTTTTTGTTCATTAAACGCAAGCGTCTCTTTAGTACATGTCTGATATTCACCACTAAAGTTACCGATTGAATTATTTCGAAAATTCAATTCAATGATTTTCAATAAATGTGTACTTTATTTGTAACTTAACAAAATAGTAATAATGATTATGCGGCGGTGCGTGCAAACATTGCACACTCTCCAATGGCGCTAAAATCAAACGCAATATTATATTAAATTATTATTGTCAAACTGAAAAAGTGCTTGACTTCAAATTGAATATCAAATTGTTCATTTATTATACATTGTACTATTTGTGCTTAGACAGCTTTAGGGAATAAACACGTATGTTTTTAATATATCTTGTCCGATTTTAATTGCGTCGATCTACAAGGCGAGTCGAAACTACTGTAACAATGGAAGAAGCCATTTTGTTTTCAAAACCAAAATAAAATGTGTGCGTTTTTGAACATTGTAAGAATATTTGAAAAATAAAGTCAATCGTGTTTTCCGTTTTTCGTTAGTGAACCCTTTATCCAAGGCCCGCGTTTAACATGCTTTTCCACGGGACACCGAAAACATGAAGAGGCGAAAAAGTGTCTCTCATTTATATTTGTGATGTAGTTGAAATTTAATTCACCAAACTTGTTTAAATGAGTTTAAAATAATAAATTTACCTTATTCTTATGTATGCTAGCAATCATTGATGATGTGTTAAATTTGAATTATATGAAATTATTGCAAGGTCTGTTGTCGGGATATTCAAAAGCGCTCGTTCAAAGCCACCCAATATGGCAAAACTGATTAGTGTAGTGTAAAATAGGACATTTTCACGCGCTACACGCGCATTTGGTCACTTGAGTTTTGTCAGCAAATGGGCAATTGTTGGGGAACCCTACTTCAAAATCCTGGGTAGTGTCACCTTTTGCTCTCGCTCTTTAGCCACTTGAGAGCACATGTTTTCCACACGGTGAGTCGGGGGCCCGTCCCAATTTTTCCCTGCCCCAGGGCCCCAAAAGGTTAATCCAACCCTTTGTGAAAATGATTTGTGTGCAGTGTCAATTGCAAATCTTCCTCGTGGACAAACACATAAATTGGGTTGGGCAGTAAAAAGGTTCACCAAAGACAAACGCAAAATGCTACATTTAAAAAGCAACCTAACTTGTAATCAGGTTTGATCGTATTCTGCAAATAAGGAGATATACATACAATGATACAACCAACAATAGACCGGTAAGTCTGAGACATGCATGCATTTTCCAGGTGTGATTAATAAATATCTCAAACTGCATTCGATAATAAATATAAACACTTTGTATCAATAATCAAAAGTAAGTTCGTAAATTACAAAGTTATACCGCTCCAATTTTGACGAATTCGGCACCGCTGCTTCATGATTTCAATGATTCATTTCAATTCGTTGATATTAAACATTTATTCGACTTGTCAATTTTATTGTCGATTTTCGATCTTTACTTCAATATTTCGAGAAAAGCATTTAAGAATAATAAGAATTCATAAAACTAATGAAAATGCATATGACACATTTCCATCACAATATTGCATTGCCTTTGTTCTCAAACCAAATTATCCTTTCACGTGGAACGTTCTTTCTACAATTTGATGACATTATATGAAATAGACGAGAGGAAAAATACAATTTAGAAATAAAACGGTGATAGATACGAGAGCGACAGGAAATATATGTTCGGTTATCTCTGCAGTTGTTGCTGAAATTCTGTCATATAACTAAACATTTATTGGATCACACTCTGACAGGTTTTTTTTTTTTTTTTTAAGGTAAAAATTGCGTTTTTCTTAGTTTCAAATATCAATGATAGTAAAACTCTTCATAAAACATTGACTACTGTGATTTTTGGACTGCGAAATTTTGTGTCCGTGCGAAATTTTTTGACGTGCGAAATTTTTTGTCTTCTTTACAATGCTTAACTTTGTAGTTAGTTAAGTTGCCATTGGAATTTAAAATGTGTTGTTCCAGCTACATTGTAATTGCTCGTTATTTTCCTATAATTGATATATTCGTCACTCAATATTTCATGATGATAACAAATTGATTACGCTTTAACTCTGACATCATTTTGGTTATGGTTCAGAGATGTTACTCATTTTATTCGCTCTGTTGTGGTAGCACACCTCTAAATCACGTCTGCACGCGTTTCTATGCAATATGCGTCATTTTCCGGCGATCAGAACTCGAATTAGCCACATACGATTTTTATGAATATGGTATCAACATTTAGCCCTGATTCAACTCTTTCAAATAAGATTGTAAAAACTATATGGATAACAGTTAGATTTTTCACAATTTCGTGTCGAACCAGTGCATGCGAGATTCACGCATTGTCATCCACATGGGACGGGGTAACAAGGTACGAAATAGTGCCTCTGTATTATCAACAAAAACTGATCAAATCGATTCCTCACGCGCATTGTTCAATTCTACATATTCTCAGCTTTATTTTGGTACCACATTCAGATAGTCAATCTTAATACTTTTACAAATATCAACGTTTCATGCAGCGTAGCGTTTTATACTATTGCGCAAGAAGAGTTGCAAGTTTTCGCCTGGAACTATTTAGAGGGGTGCCACCTTGTATTTTAGATTTAAGCCATCCTCCGTCCATCCATTGCTCTTCCGTAACTAAGCCGTTATTGTTTATACGATATATAAGCTTAACTTACAGTTTACCAGACCATAAATACTGGAGAGGCAAAGGAGAGTCAAGAAGAAACTTGATACACTGTTGATATAAGAATGGCCCTCATCTTGACAATTTACCCGGCAACCATAGCTTATGGCTCTGTATCAGGCAACGTCTCACCAGCAGACTGATTTCAGTACCGGTGTAATAGGTATTTGTAATTGCTGGATTTTGACTTTGTATCGTTAAGACGTTGCCATGCCTCCCACTGCTGCGTAGATAAATAGCATTTATAAAACAGATATTACTAAATGAATCGAGCTAGGATGCAATATTAAATTGTATGGATACAGAGTAGCTTTCCGTACAGTAGACCAGCCAAAGGCAATAAATGTGCTTTAAAATAATTTATCACGGCATTTTATGTTACAGCTTTACACCCAGGCTAATTCAAGTCCTTAAATAGTTAGCTTCGAATGAAGGGGGGTGACAAAAATAGAAATCGATTTTTGGGCCGTTTTCAGCATAAAAAGACCATTTTTGGGCAAAAAATATGTTTTTGCGTTTTCTGTGTAAATTTTATCTTTAAACAATTTAATATTCACCAATAATCAGTTCGACGTCGTTTGATGTATATTTAAGGAATAATTCGTACCTAAAGCTGCTAAAATATAAAGAAAATAAAGGCACAAGCGATACAAAAGGGCGCTTTTCTCAGTTTTATAGTTTTACTAGTTTGACATGACCTGACATGGTCTATGACATTTATAGATATTTTTTATGATGACAAATAGGGTTAAATTTAACATTAAAGGGCATTCAAGGGTTATTTAAAGGTAGATGACCCGATCACATTTTCGTAACACAGAATTATTTCAAACATACGGAGATTTTCATATCATATGAAAGCTCGTATTTTTCTCATCATCATACTGAAATTTGACGGCCTAAATCGGTATAATTACGGAGAAATCGATGAAATAACGTCGAATTACCGCGAATGGTGGTATACCACCGATATAGTTTGTGTACTACTCAATGGGTACAGTTCACAGCATCTTGTGCGTGTAAAATAAGAACCATTAGAGCTATGCAACTCAAACTTTGGAACACAACTTTTTTAAGGATGACCTTTCATGTAGAATAGAAAACTTCAAGTTGAAAATCGGAATGTGATCGGGTCATCTACCTTTAACATGAGTGTATAGAATAACTAATAGTGAATTAGAGGAGTATCTAGGCGGAGTCTTCCATGCACCCCAGTACTCCCTAAACCAACTTTTTGAACTTACTTTCATGGTCCTAAAACATATTAAGGGTGTTACCAACATTAATTTTGGTGTTCTAAAGGGTTATTCAAGATGGCATCCAAAATGGCCGCCAAAATGATAAAATCTCATAAAAGGATCAGCCAACATATATGATGATGGTATATAGGATGTATATGATGTATATTAGACTACTAGAAACTAATATCTAGCACGTATTTTACCGTCGCGTATTACTTGCCGTCATTAAACGATCACCTGGGGTGATGAAATGATCGCACAGGGTCATTACACGATCACTTTGAGTCATTAAATGGTCACTTGAGGATCATTGCACTTGGGTAATTGAATGATCCCTAGGGTTATCAAGTGACCGTTCGTGTCATGAATGATTGGGGTCACCACGCTATCAGTTAGGGTCATTAAATGATCACTTGGGGTAATGAAACGGTCCTTCAAAATTGCTTAGGGTCATTACACAATCACTTTGTGTCAATGGTCATTTTGGAATATTACATTATCACTTTGATCTAGTCAATAAATAGTCACTTGGGGTCACTAAATAATCCCCTCCGATTACTAGATGATGGCTTGGGTCATTAAATGATGAGCTAGGGGTCATTAAGATATCACTTGAGGTCATGTTATGATCAATCAGGGTCAATAGATGATCACACAGGGTCAATAAATGATCACTGAGGGTCAATAAATGATTTCTCGTGGTCAATAAAACAATCACTTTGAGTCCTTAAATGGTCATTTAATGACCCCAAGTGATCGCGTAATGACCCAAATCAATCATTTAATGGCCGGATCGGTCGATTAAATAATCCCAAGGGATCTTTCAATGACCCGAAATAACCATTTAATGACTCAAAGTGATTGTTTAATGACCCCAGAGCAATCATTTATTGAACCTGATTGATCCTTTATTGACCCTGTGTGATCCTTTATTGACCCTGATTGATCATATTATTACTCCGGGTGATCATTTAAGGACCCCATGTAATCATCTAAGGACCCCAAGTGATAGCGTAATGATTTCGAGCAATCATTAATGACCCGATCGGTCACGTAATAACCCCAGGTGATTCTTCGATGACCCGAACTGACCGTTTAATGACTCAAAGTGATCGTTTAATGACCCTGAGGGATCATAACATGACTTCAAGTGATATCTTAATGACCCCAGCTCATCATTTTAATGACTCAAGCCGTCATCTAGTAATCGGAGGGGATTATTTAGTGACCCCAAGTGACTATTCATTGACTAGATCCAAGTGACAATGTAATAATCCAAAATGACCATTGATACAAAGTGACCCTAAGCAATCTTGAAGGACCGTTTCATTACCCCCAAGTGATCATTTAATGACCCTAAGTGATAGTGTGGTGACCACAATTAATCATGACACAAACGGTCACTTGATAACCCTAGGGATCATTCAATTACGCTAAGTGCAATGATCCCCAAGTGACCATTTAATGACTCAAAGTTATCGTGTAATGACCCTGTGTGATCATTTCATCACCCCAGGTGATCGTTTAATGACCACAAGTGATACGTTAATGACCCAGGCAATTAAGTAAGTAAGTAAAGGATATATGATAATATAATCGATTAATAAGGTCATCGATACATTCATACAACTACTTATGTATAATTGGTGTCGATTGTAACTGTTTGGGGATCCATTTGGATATTTCTACTACTAAGATAGGTTTTCAACTTTCCTAACCATAAAATCAGTAATCTATCTGTTTAGACAGTTAGATACTGGTAGTTAGCTAAACATATTACTAGATGAGGTCCATTTACGAGAGTGACAAGCAATTAAATTGTTAGAGAGGTGGGTTGTATAATATCTAAAAGCATTTATATCAGTAGAACATATTAGTTGTTGTATGTAATGCAATACACGCTGTTATAGGATATTTAACATTAAGTCGGCCATTTTGGCCGCCATCTTTGATTTGAAATAATTATGTTGAAAAAGCAAACGTGCTGGATATTAGTCTCTAGTAGTCTAATATACATCATATACATCCTATACCATCATCATATTATGTTGGCTGATCCTTTTGTGAGATTTGATCATTTTGGCGGCCATTTTGGATGCCATCTTAAATAACCCTTTAGAACACCAAAATTAATGTTGGGAACACCCTTAATATGTTTTAGGACCATGAAAGTAAGTTCAAAAAGTTGGTTTAGGGAGTACTGGGGTGCATGGAAGACTCCGCCTAGATACTCCTCTAATTCACTATTAGTTATTCTATACACTCATGTTAAATAACCCTTGAATGCCCCTTTAATGTTAAATTTTACCCTATTTGTCATCATATAAATATCTATAAATGTCATAGACCATGTCAAGTCATGTCAAACTAGTTTGTTGATTTAGTCAAGCATCATGTGATAGATTAATCAACTAGTGAATATAAGTGGCAAATAAAACTATAAAACTGAGAAAAGCGCCCTTTTGTATCGCTTGTGCCTTTATTTTCCTTATATTTTAGCAGCTTTAGGTACAAATTATTCCTTAAATATACATCAAACGACGTCGAACTGATTATTGGTGAATAGTAAATGGTTTAAATATAAAATTTACACAGAAAACGCAAAAACATATTTTTTGCCCAAAAATGGTCTTTTTATGCTGAAAACGGCCCAAATATCGATTTCTATTTTTGTCACCCCCCTTCATTCGAAAGCTAACTATTTAAGGACTTGAATTAGCCTGGGTATAAAGCTGTAACAAAAAATGCCGTGATAAATTATTTTAAAGCACATTTATTGCCTTTGGCTGGTCTACTGGTACACCAAAGCCATTGATACTCGAAATGATATGGGTAATGACTTAGGCCCCTTGCAATTAAATGTGAGTTTACTGTTGCCCGCGCGCGTCCAAAAGTCACCCGCGTGATATATGTAATATTTTAAAAATATTTAATTATTTCATTGTTTACAGCTTTTTCATAAGCTTTTAAACACTTTTCTGACGATAAAATTAGCCGATGAGCCGCATTGCAATACTTCCGGGTTGGGAAAACATTTCTGGGAAGTAAAAAACTCTGCACGAAACTTTCAACTGTCGCTTTGTATTGAAATGTGTACATTTGAAGCATATTCGTAGGCACGGCAATTGATTACTGCGCAATCGCTTCAGCGCATGACGTCACATCAAAACCGCCGAACTTCTTTGGAGTTTCCTAGTGCATTCTGGGTAATATTTCAGGTTTGTTTACGATCGCCATCTTTAAAATTCTCCGAGCTAGCGTAACAAATTTCTTTTTACAAACATCGATCGAATATCTCATTATATTCAAAATAGGGATGCAAATAATTATGAGTAGACTCCTTTATAAAAGAAACAAAATGCAAAGCCAAGGCAGTAGGTGGTGGTAGGACATAATTAACAGCATTTGAATTGTATTCGTACCTTGGATAACAGTTAACAATGCCGACAATATTAAATCAGGTGACTTTACCCCAAAATATTACAATATTAATATTAATAGTCACCTCGTCCTGCTTTTCAAAAACGCAACAGTAAACTCACATTTAATTACAAGGGGGCCCTAGCCCTAATTATGAATTACGAAACAATAGCGATGCTTCTCTGGTATATTATGACCAGTTACTATTGTAAGGTTTCCATTTCATTCGCGATGCAAGAAATGAAATTAGTTCATCCTTACGGGGGCACAGCACTAAATATACCGCCCATTGGATTACATGTAAATTAGGGCTAAAAGAGTCGCTATTTTGGGCCCTTAGTAACCATTTTTGGAACGTCTCGAATGCTTTATTATAATAAACAAACATTCAAATTTCATAAAATCGTCAAGAAGTGTTACACCTTCCAATTCGATTTTACGATACGATCATTTAAACAGCGCCACCCCTATTTTCAGCCCGGACGCTGGCCTTCTAACCGCCTCCGATCACGTATGTTCATACACGTGATAAATTTTCAATACAATCGAAAATCAATATTTTGCAATATCCTGATCAAAGTACAAGAGATTATCTTTCATTTTAATTATGAAACGCTATCCTCACGCCAAACTGATTCCCAAAGGACCCCATTAATCACAAAATCGTTTTTTGTTTTTGCCGGAACTTACTACCATTACACAAAACGAGGAGTGATTTAGTGCTGTGCGCCCTTACGTTGCAGAGGCTGGTTGCGTACCAATATAACTGTAAACAACTACATGTATGTTAAAGCTTGGTAAAACCGTCCGACAACTGTTGTTATGGTGATAGGAAACTGGGTTGTAGCGTCACGAAGGTTAATTAGTCATGAGCAAGAAAACGAGAAATTGCTGGTTTTATGAAACAAAACAAAAAATTGCTGCGTTTGAGAGGCAGGTGGTTGTCAGTGGTGGGTAGGCAGGCCCGTAACTAGGGGGGCGGTGGGCGCCCGCCCCCCCCCCCCCCCCTCCCAAAAAAAAATCTGAAAAAGTCCTTTTTTTGTACCAATGTACTTTTTTTTGTACCAATGTACCTTTTTTGTACCAATGTACCTTTTTTTTGTACCAATGTACCTTTTTTTTGTACCAATGTACCTTTTTTTGTACCTTGGGGTCGCTCATGCGTGACATTTCATTGTTACTCTTCAAATTGAATCAAAATGAAGAATTATATGATTGGAACAACCATACAATACAACAACAGTTTGAAATAGAAAGGAACCAAATATATTAGCAGACAAGAGAATGTATTAATTTCTTTCAAACAAGCTGTTTACGAACACATTATGTATAAGTGAAATAACCATGTCTTACACAACAGAGTGTAATTAGGGGTTCAGTAAGGTTTCGGAGTTGTTTATCTTGAATCGACAACGGTAAGACGGGTTTATTTTGCGAGGGCTGCCCGAGCAAAATAAACCTTGTTGAATCCCGTTCAACAACGACCAAACATATTTAGCCTACATCATTCATATGTGAATAGCGTTTTGGATAATTGATGAAAACAAGTAAAAAACTTGTTTTAATAGGCTTAATTTGACATTAAAAAGAATCGCTGCTTTATAAAGAAAAAAATGTTTACGTTTTATTATAATTAGGCCCTTATTTGGACATCGTCCGTTCCCTGTAAATGGGCGAGGGAACTTCTGAATGGAAATGGAATGGGTTACAAAAGGTAAAATTAGAGAAGACAAATTATTTCGCAAGTAGTTGTGAAATTTAAAATATTTTGTAAATAGCATTTTATTTACACACCACCTTTAACATTAAGAGAAAAATTAAATCAAGAATGCGTTTAATTTACATAACACATTTTGATACATGTTAATAGAATATTTGTATCAAATCAAAACACACCCCTCCATTTCAATAGTGGTACGGTCCATGAGATGAAAGGGAACTCATTTTACCGCGCGATGATGCAAAATGGCGATTCTCTTGTGCTCAGGTAGCGACCGTTCGGACTAAAATTGTGGCTTTAGGAGTGAGCCGTGACATATGGCCCTCGCCAAAAATATTTTCCTCAGGATATAGCTACATTTTGGTATATAAAGCTGTTTGCTTATTTAAGGATTGCATGGTGAAATGCATTTATACGCCGAAAAAATGAACACATTTTGCAAACATTTTTGTTTGTTTACAATTTTGCATCGATGCATAATGCATTAGTGGTTTCCAAATAAGGTTCGCCATCCTAGTAATTTGCATATGAACAGTGGGTTTATCTCAAATCGACAACGCTTTGTTACTGTACTTAAGGTATGGGGGAGTTGTTGAACTTCAGTTAAATAGGTCCGATATTGATTATCTAAAATTCTAATGAAAGAGTATAGTATATCAAATATTATAGAAAATACAACGGATCTATTCTCATTGATTTTGATTTTGACGGTGCAAGTTTAAATTTTGACCCCATTATGCAAAGTTCAACGACTTTTTTACGTTTTACCCGATAACTCGTTAACCAAACATTCGAAGTATAGCAAACTATACCTTTTTTTGCTATACCTTTTGGAAATCCTTGTGCTCAGCCGAACAATTTGGTTTAATTGAAGGCAATTGAATTTTCGGGCCCTTGTATGGCGGCCATTTTGGAATTTGCGCTATAAAAAAAGTTCCCATCACTTTTGAGAGGGACTTGACTTGACTAACTTGACTCGTGCTGTGTATTGGAAATGCGACTTTTGAAAATGGGATATTTTTCTTTAAATGGAGCTAATCATGGTTTATCTTTGTTGTTAGGGCCGGGCAAATTTGGTATCAAATTATGCCTAAAAGATTCATCTAAATGCCTATCTAGCCTGTTTAAAAAAAAATTGAATGTTACTCAAAATGACACAAACAAAGTGGTATACTTTCTTTTGTTGAACCCTTTATAATGATAAACATGTACAGCATGTACAGGATGAATCAGCGGGTAGCAAAATTTACAATATTTGGTAATATAATTTTTGTCTTAATGATAAAGAAACCGTATAGTTATACAAGCAAACCAATACAATATTCTTGTAAACGTTGATTGGTTGGAGTTAGGAGATAGATTTTTGCACGAATAGTTTCGTATTGGCGGAGGATGAAGCATACATATTATATGATAACAAAAAAGAGATACTAATAGAACCTTCAATAATATAATATTCTTTGTATAAACAACAATCATTTGATGAAGTATGAGCGGAGAAAGTAATTGTGAAAACTACGCTGTATCTGGTTACCATGGTAACATTGAATTATTAAATTCCCTATCCAAGACTTATTGTAGATTCAACGTTATCAAAATAGTATACAACTTTAATCATAGACGGTGAAAATAGCGGGTTTGATTTAAATTACTTTTTTGTTTTTATCATAATGCCAATATCAACGAACCGGTTACCGGTGAATCAGTATTTTGTCGTGGATGGATTCTCGAAGAATGTTCTAACACTGACAAACTTTCTTGATAGTACTTGATCCAAGGACAGTTCTTGATGTACGCATTCAATCCGTTGGTCGTAATTGAAAGCAAGCGCGGATACAGGATGGTCGCACCCCGGGGTGCTGTGAAAAGACGTTCCCAAAAAAATGAAATTCATCAAGTACCATCCAAAGCGGTGCGCAGCACCGCCCTCCGAGCTATGCTCGGACAGGGGGGTGTCTGAGGGGGATGTGCCTCCCTGAGAAGTAGGGGGGAAATCAATTTTGGAACTCATTTGGTGCGATCTGGTGTATACTTTTGACCAAAATCTTATCGAAAAGCCACCTCTTCATTTCCAATAAATATTTGTGACAACAAAGCAAAGGTACAGTATGACGTTTTTAACGTCCCCCACATAATATTTAGTATAGAGAATTTGGTGTGGTTTGAGGGCCATTATAATATTAAAACCTCTAGAAAACATGTCCACGGAGCGCGCAAAAGTTTGAGTTTGAACTAAAATGGTCAGGAATAACTGTCCCGAAGCCATCTTGTTAAGCTTAAGTAATGAAATATTGAAACCAATACGCGCGCAAAGCCCTCAAAAATTGCATTTCTAACACTAATGGTCCAGTATGATAATGACGTCCCCCACATAATATTTAGAATTTTTGGTGTGGTTTGAGGGTCATAATAATGTTAAAACCTGTATTCGCGCGGCGCGGAGAGTGCACAAAACTTTGCAGTTTTTTAACTAAAATTGGTCATGGAAACTGTCCTGAAGCCATCTTGTTAAGCTTAAATAATGAAATATTGAAACCAATACGCGTGCGAAGCGCTCAAAAATTGCATTTCTAACACTAATGGTCCAGTATAATAATAACGTCCCCCACATAATATTTAGACATTTTGGGGTGGTTTGAGGGGCATAATAATAAAACCTGTATCGCGCGAAGCGCACACAATTTTTGAGTTTTTGAACTAAAATTGGTCATGGAAAACTGTCCTTAAGCCATAAGCTTAAATAATAAAACATTGAAATTAATACGCGCAAAGCGCGCAAAAATTGGCATTTCTAACACTTAAATGGTCCAGTATGATGTTTTGAACGTCCCCCACATAATATTTAGAATATTTGGTATTGTTTGAGGGCCATTATAATGTTAAAACCTGTAGAAAATATGCGCGCGGAGCGTGCAAAATTCTTGAATTTAACTAAAATGGTCATGGAAAACTATCCTGAAGCCACCTTGTTAAGCTTAAATAATGAAATATTAAAATGAATACGCGCGCGAAAAAATTGCATTTCTATAACACTAATGGTCCAGTATGTGGTCCCCACATAATATTTAGAATTTTTGGTGTGGTTTTTGCATTAAGACTTTGGTCCAGTATGATGTTTTTAACGTCCCCCACATATTCAGAATATTTGGTGGGTCTGAGGGCCAATATATTGTTAAAACATGCATAAAATCTTCGCGCGGAGCGCACAAAATTTTTGACTTTTTGAACTAAAATGGTCATGGAAAACTGTCCTGAAGCCATCTTGTCAAGCTTGTATAATGAAACATTGAAACTAATGCGCGTGCGCGAATTACGCAGAAATTGACATTTCTAACACTTAAATTGGTCCAGTATGACGTTTTTAACGTTCCCAACATAATGTTTAGAATACTTGGCATGGTTTGAGGGCCATTATAATGTTAAAACCTGTAGAAAATAAGCGCGCGGAGCGCGCAAAAAAATCAGTTCTTAAACTAAAATGGTCATGGGAAACTGTCCTGCAATGCCGTCTTGTTAAGCTTGAATAATGAAACATTCTAACTAATGCGCGCGATGTACGCAAAAATTGACATTTCCATAGGCCCTTTTCTTGTTCTATAGCCCCACTATTAACTTTCTTTTCCATTTCCTTTTCTTCGTTTATCTTTCCTTTTATGTCTCCTCTCCTTTTCCCCTTTCCTTTTTCTTTCTCCCCCCCCCCCCCCCCCCCCCCCCCCTTTTTGTTTGCTTCTTCATACCCCGGGGTGCTGATTAAAAGTATACAAGTTCATGATAATGTATGATTGAGACCGTATGTCACGGGAAAAAATTCCGTAAGTTGTGCAGATTCGACACATTTCCCCAAAGTTGCGGTAAAGCTGACACTTTCGGCCACTAGAAATCTTTGGACATTTCATAAACACTTTTAAGGCAAATCTATAGTGACACTTAGTGCAACCTTTTTTTCTCTTTTTATAAGTTTTTTGTGTGAAACATACAAATCATTTCATACCAAATTACACTTTAAAGCTAACATTTTAACACAAGATTATATACAGACAATAACACAAATCAAAAGACCACAAATGCGACGTGTTAACAAGAGACAATAAAACAAATACACACAAGTCAAGACGAGACAAGACAAGACAAGACAGACATGTGAGAGATATATATTTACAACAATATGCAAACAACATGAAAATACTAATACTATGCAACCATTTAGGAAGTGGGCTCCTTTATTAAATAAATCCTTTCCATTTGTTTTCAAAATTACTTACTCTTTGTGTTATATAAATAGCTTTTGTCATCTTTAATCTTTGACTCAGTAATACATTTTAATCTTTCAATAGGGGTTTGCTCTTTAGACACTGATTTTGAAACAAATAATACTTAGTTCATCCTTACAATCAACTTTTATGCTAGTTTTCAAAAATAAAAAATCTGATTTTGTTTACCTCCAAAATCATGAAAATCACATTTTGGCACTTTTTTGGCACTTTTTTGTCTATAATTCCAAATATAAATGAGATATTAAAAAATAAAAAAGAACCCTAGGGAATTGTATTAGGATTATAATTAAAACTAGTATGACAACATTTGACAACATATATTTTGAGTTATCTTTGCAGAGCCAAAAATGGGTCAATTTTTTTTAAAATAATGTTCTCATGGTTGGATTCATTGAACCCTTTTCTGCAAAAAAATGTATACTTTTATATAGATTAAATGAATAATGAAGAAGTTACGGCTGTTTTACGGAGGCTATACCTGAGGGTCCCCCCTTAAGGGCATTAACCCCAAATAAGAGACAGACCTTGTCCCCAGAGGAGGAGCGTCAAGACCCCTTATCATTAGCTAAGCCACGTTATTCCGGGTTTACAGCCTTAATTCCATGCACCATATAAGGGACGTTAACCTAGGATAACGGCCTTATACGGGGTTTTATGCTTTTGCTAGGGATAAGGATCGTAAACTATGGATAAGACCCGCGTTATCACAGGTCCACATACCTTATCAGGGGTTAACGACGTAAACCCGAGTTAAGGCCCTTCATCCTAGGTTTACGTCCCTTATCTGGGCTGTAAGGCTGTAAACTTAAGTTAAAGGGACACTAAGAGATGTGTTGGAGGCTGCACCCTCAATTATGATAAAAACTGGGATTAGTATATTTTTATAATTGTATTACATGTATGAAGTTACACCTATAAGGATTAAGAAAAATCAGCCCTCTTTGTACAAGAAAACGTCGATTCAAAAATGCTCGTACAGCTGCGACGAGCATTTTACGTCCGACAGTATCCCCCTGCAGTACGCGTGAAACATAACGCGAACCATATTTGCATAGAGGGCGTTTTTCAATAAATAGCGATGATTGTTTTAATCAGGGTTTGCTGTGTTTTTGTTAGTAGAAACAACAATAATGGCAATTTTAATGTTCATCTTGAATTCTGAAGTAAATTTGTAAACATTTAAAATTTTCAACACCACTTAATGTCCCTTTAAGTTAGGCCTTATCTTGGGTTAAGGGTCGTTCACTGAGTGTAATGCCCCTTATCCTTAGATAAAAGGCTCGTAACCAAGGTTAACGTGGCCTCCCCAGGCCCAGTTAACGACAACCTCCTAATATAATGCCCGGTATCCAAGATTAACGTATCTTAAGGACCTTACTATTACTATTTACATATGTCATGTGCCCAAAAGGAGTGGGTCACGCGTTATGAACTCGCCTCCCAATAGGGCGGTGCCGTTACATTTTGTAGTTTTATGCTGTCATTTTCCTCAAATATTTTCAAAACCACAAACGCTATCTCAACAAATTTGATATCATTTTAAAGCCATGATAACAAGCTATCTGCCTGCAAAATGGCATTGGTATACCGAATACAGAAGGGGAGATACAGCTGTTTGATGTTTGGAGACCAGGGGTGATGCTGGAAGGGGGTGCCGCTGGAAGGGGTGCCGCCTGTACAAACTCAATGGGGATAATTCCAATAATGGCGATAATCTTTGTTCTTTTTACAATAACTAGTCATCGCCTAATGTTACAAACACCATTCTGGTCCCATTTTAAAGGATATTTAGTAGTCTTTAAGTATGTGGTTCAACAGACTTGTCAACTATTTGTAACAACTAATTAATTATGGATAGACCATGATCATCAGCTTTTTCCTATCGCTACACAGTCAACATGAATAATCAGCCTCAATTTACCGGATTTATAAAAATGACTATAACAGAAAAAGTTTCAACCTATGATAGCAAAAGTATACATTTTTTGGAAAGCTTGTAACTAGAGGAATTCAGAAATGCAGTTTATATCAGGGAAGGGTTCATCCTTAAACAAATATTTCTGAAAATTCTAAAAATATATAACTTAAATAAAAATTGGAGATATTCACTAGCCGGTATAATTACCATACCGACGTAGTAACTTTGACAATTATATATCATCTAATGGGTAATTTCATGAGGAATTCAAATATGTAAAGTAAATAATGATAGGGGTAGGTATAAAAAATATATCGATCTCAAATTAAAAATTAAAAAACTCTGATATTTTCCCGAACATTTCCGATCATGCCATTTTAGTACTTGGTCGTACTATAATTTTAATGGCAATATTCGGTTTTCTCATGCAATTTCCCTTCAGAAAATGTATACTTTAACTACCTCAGGGGGGTATACAAGCAAATATAAATGTGTAAAGTTAAAATCATGTCGCGAAAGCCCAAATCCGTGTGTAACGCGAAAGGAGGCGAGCTTAAAACACATAACCAGTGGTATTCGTTCTGCATCTGACACTCGGATTCTCACTAAACCATATTCGTCTCACTACCGCCAAGAAAGGATTGTATGCCTCTGGTCCATTTGTATGGAACAATTTACCGTGTCACATCAGGCATGCCTCATCACTGACTCAAGCGCTGTGGTACCATCGTATAATGTTTTAAATAGCGCTAGGGTAGGTGTGGGTAATACGGGACCTTTAAGACATTTGCATAATTAAAATACAAAATAACTGACTCAATTTAAGTTTGTTATTTGTAATCTACATTTATAAACCTTTATTGTAATAAAAAAACAGAGTCATTCTATGTTTGGTTTGGCTGTTATTATCAAATACTGACGTCATCATAAATGTCCCATCTTACCTACACGTGAAGGTAATACGGGACATTGTTTTGAGGACATTGTTTTGGTATGAAAATGTATGACATATTTATTTAAAGAGTAGGCCTAACTGTTAAAAAACCTTAAATAATGGTCCAGTAATCCATTTAATAAGAGATATTCTTAAACAGCTAGAAAGTTTAAGCAATCTCATTGGTTCTCAGAGAAATCGGCGACATCTAGATGAGACAACTTAACACGGGGAGGTGGGCCTACGTTTTAATAGTGCGCCCGACCTTCACAATGCGTGGTTTGCTCCATAACGCGCACTTCTGCAGTGCGTCTTTAGCGCTTTTCCTGCGTTTATGCCGGCGCCGCGACGCTTACGCATGGTTTACCCATCGCATGTGATTGGATGGAATGTTTGTGGGTTATTCGATCCTAGCAGGGTAAAAGTTGTCAAATGTGGACAATAAAATGTACTTATTTCTTTGATAAATGTCTAAAGTATGATTGTTTAAGAATGAGAATAAAGGTATTGTTTTTAGACCGTACCCGTGTTATATTGTCTGACATAAATGCGTTCGATAGTATTATTTTTTGCGTAGAACAACTCCGCCTGCGGCGTCGTTGTTCTACTTAAAATAATACTATCGTCCGCATTTACTGTCAGACAATATAACACGGGTACGGTCTAAAAACAATACTTTATTCTCTAAATAATGCATGAAGTACATTGGTACAAAAAAGGTACATTGCTACAAAAAACAAACAAAAAAGTAGGGTAGGTGTGGGTCATACGGGACCTTTAAGACATTTGCATACCGTCATGCTGGCTGTCCCATATTACCTTCACCAATTAATTGTGAACCCACGGCTCCCATTCAATGCATTATAACACCAATGTACACTGTACTAGCGAAGCACACACACAATGCATGTTGGACCAACACCTGAAACATTCTTAATAATGCAAAAATTCAGGTCACGCCCCTTTCCTTTTCTTTACCCATCATATTCTATGAAAACACTATTTTTATATTAGACAACAATATGGGTGCATTTTTCCTTAAATTGACAGGTTGTGGTGATTTTCTGGCTGGTAATTCTTCCGGGAGCTTTGATAATAGTCATGCAATTCACTAAGGGTTTGATCTATCTATAGAGGGCGCTATTTAAAGTGCTAGTATTGCCAGACGGCTGTAGATGAGATTTCAGTGATGCGGTCCCGTATTACCTTACGGTCCCGTATTACCCACACCTACCCTATATAAATGTTCATTGTTATGATATTGTGGCGGGACGGCCGGAGCGCGAAAGCCTACGAAGCGAGCAAAATGCTGTTATCTGACACCACTATTTTTTTTTAATGTGGACAGGGTTTAAATTAGAAACCTGGTGGTTTTATTGCTTGAAGGACCACGTGGGCTTGTTTGCAGGGATTAGACCTGCGTTTCACTGTAGACAACAAAGCAACTGGTTCACTCCGGTCGCAATTTCCATAGAACTTTATTTTTGCAACGATAACAAACTCCAACTACAGCATTTCTTATCCCGAGAATTGTCTCCCCAAATGATATTTGTTCCCAAGTGAAATTCGTCCTAAGTATCTCAAGTGTTAAAGTGTATCCCAGTATTGTAACTCCCAAATAAATTCCAAGTATTTTTAAGTAGGCCCTATTCAAGTATTTAAGATCGTGATCGTGTAAGATACAACTAATTGAACCAGATAAATATTGTACCAGATAGATATTGTACAGATAGATAGGCCTATTGTACCACCACGGAGCGTTAATGTATCGCTCTACAATACGAGCACTTTCAATCTTCAGTCCACCTCTTACTCTTCACGTCACACTCCTTCCCAAAGCATCCACGGAAAATATCCTATTTGTTAATCCTAAACACGGTCTTTGACTCTCGAATCGAAAATGATGAAATCCTAGCGCAAATTGTAATGTCCCTGCTTTCCTTCACATGCGGTTCCGAATTGACGCTTTTAGTTTAAAGGTATATTATGTGATCTTTCCAGGGAACGCCCTCAACATCGAAAAAAAAATTGAAAGAGATTTTCTTGCAGATTTACATTTTTGATCATTAATCGTACATACATTCCAAGTTACAGAGCGATACGATTCTTAATTACTTCAAAATCATGATTTTAGAGTGAAAATAAACTGTCGGATAATCCGACAGTTTATTATTTTCACTCTAAATAAACTCTAAAACCATGATTTTGAGGTAATTAGGAATCATATCACTCTGTAACTTGGAATGTATGTATGATTTATGATCAGAAATGTAAATCTGCAAGAAAATCTACTTCTAAAAAAAATAATGAATAGAGGGCGCTCTCTGGAAAAGATCACATAATATGCCTTTAAGTCGTAGGGGAGAGCGGGCGAGTCCGCCCTCTAATTTTCATGCTTGCCTAGTGGACTCATTTTACAAGTTAGAAAGCTATCCTACTTCCAAATGAAAGCTACGTTTCTTAGCTACATACCCCTATAGTTTCAGCACTCTAGAACTTTTAGTGAGTGCAGGAGTAAGGAAAAACTCCAACAGGGCGGACTTACCACACACTACTCATGCCGGGGCAGGTTCGCCCTCATGATGGGGCAAGCTCGTCCGGCTTCATAGGCAAGTTAAATACGGTATTGCAGAAACTATCAGTTATTCCATGTAACGCGACGATTGATTAAAAGTCAACTAGACACAACTATGACAAATTAGGCTATGTGGCCTAACATATGAAATGGACACATCATGTACCCATTTATTATGTTGGGGCGAGTCCGCCCCTTCTTAGCGTGTAATTGGGCATGGGCGGACTCGCCCCGGCG